>JAWPEI010000017.1:990000-1420000 GCA_035578085.1 Solanum pinnatisectum
GAAATCTAATAACATGTAAATGTCAGGTACCTATAAAGTTATATTATGATTCATAACGTCTTAGAGTTAGTTGCTTTGGGCTTAAATTGATTGATCTGGCCATACTAATAGATTTTCACTTTCTTTTTATAACAAGTGAGGGTGCTCCGACTCCTTTACCATGCAAGATAGCAAATAAGAACAACTAGATTGTGCTCAATTTTTCCTCTCCCTTAACTGGACTATGACTGAAGAATTACTTCAGGCATATATTAAATAAATCATGTAGTTGCCCTATTCAATTTGATGGAACTCTATACATGTGTATAATGCTCTACTTCTCTTTTGTACTATTGATGTAGATGAACAAGGTCCATGTATCTTCTATCTAGGTAACCATTATATTCCCCTCTTTTTTTCTTGTTGTTATCAAGACCAATTATCAAGACTTGAATCAATACTAGAATGACTTCTCTGTCTAACAAAGGTTTACAAAATTTAGAGTTTAGAGTTTATGGTTAAGGGTTTAAGGTTTAAATTTTAGGGTCTTAGTTTAGGGTTTTTGGTTTAGGGTTTAGGGTTAAAAGTTTAAGGTTTACGGTTTATGGATAAGGGTTTAGAATTTATGTTTTAGGGTTTAGATTTTAGGGTTTAGGGTTTAGCGTTTGGGGTTTAGGGTTTACGGGTTAGGGGTTAGGGTTATTGTTTAGGATTTGTATATATGGTTTAAAGTTTAGGTTTTGGATTAGGGTTTACGATTTTTAGTTTGGGGTTTAGGTTTTAGGTTTTAGGGCTTTAGTGTTTACTTTTAGGGTTTAGTGTTTATGGTTAGGGTTTAGGGTTTAGGGTTTATGATTTAGGGTTTAGGGTTAAGGTTTAGGGTTTAAGGTCTAGAGTTTAGGGTCTAATGTTTATGGTTTAGGGTTTAGCATTTAGTGTTTAGGGTTTAGGGTAGATTTTAGGGTTTAGGGTTTTAAATTTAGGGTTTAGATTTTAGGGTTTCAGGTTTAGGGTTTGGAGCTTATTATTAAAGGTTTAGGATTTAGGGTTTAAGATTTAGGTGTTAGTATTTAGGGTTCAGGGCTAGGGTTTGGAGTTTATGATTTAGGGTTTAGGATTTAGGTTTAGGGTTTATGGTTTAGGGTTTAGGTTTAGGTTTAGGGTTTAGGATTTATGGTTTATGATTTATGGTTTAGGGTTAGGGTTTAAGATTTAGGGTAAATGTTTAGGGTTAATTGGTTATGGGTTTAGTGTTTTGGGTTAATATTTTAGGATTTAGGGCCTATGGTTTAGTGTTTAAGGTTTAAGGTTTAGGGTTTAGGGTTTAGGGTTTAGGGTTTAGGGTTTAGGGTTTAGGGTTTAGGGTTTATGTTTTAGGGTTTAGGGTTTAGGGTTTAGAGTTTAGGGTTTACGATTTAGGGTTTATAGTTTATGCTTAGGGTTTAGGGTTTAAAGTTAGGGTTACAGGTATAGGGTCTTTAATTTACGATTTAGGTTTAAGGATTTAGGATTTAGGGTTTAGGGTTTAGGTTTTAGAGTTTAGAGTTTATGGTTAAGGGTTTAGAGATTAAATTTTAGGGTTTAGGGTTTAGGGTTTTAGTTTATGGTTTAGGGTTTAGGGTTTAGGGTTTAGGGTTTAGGGTTTAGGCTTAGGGTTTAGGGTTTTGGGTTTAGGGTTAAAGTTTCAGGGTTGAGGATTTATGGATAAGGGTTTAGAATTTAGGTTTTAGGGTTTAGATTTATGGTTTAGGGTTTAGGGTTTGGGGTTTAGGGTTTATGGGTTAGGGTGAGGCTATAGTTTAGGATTTAGGGTTTAGGGTTTAGGGTTTAGAGTTTAGGTTTTGGGTTAGGGTTTAGGGTTTTCAATTTTTGATTTAGGGTTTAGGGCTTTAGTGTTTATGTTTAGGGTTTAGGGTTTTCAATTTTGGATTTAGGGTTTAGGGCTTTAGTGTTTATGTTTAGGGTTTAGGGTTAAGGTATAGGGTTTAGGGTTTACGATTTATTGTTTAGGGTGTAAGATTTTAGAGTTTAGGGTTTAGGATTAGGATTTAGTGTTTATGGTTTAGGGTTTAGGGTTTAGTGTTTACGATTTAGGGTAGGGTTTGGGGTTTTAAATTTAGCATTTAGATTTTAGGGTTTAGAGTTATAGGTTATTATTAAAGGTTTAGGGTTTAAGATTTATGGGTTAGTATTTTGGGTTCAGGGCTAGGGTTTGAAGTTTATGATTTATGGTTTTGGTTTAGGATTTAGGGTTTAGGTTTAGGGTTGAGGATTTTGGGTTTAAGATTTAGGGTTTAGGGTTAGGGTTTAGGATTTAGGATTTAAGGTTTAGAGTTTAGGATTTAGGTATTAGAGTTTAGGGTTCAGGGTTTAGGGTTTAGGGTTTAGATTTTAAATTTAGGGTTTAGGGTTTAGGCTTAGGTTTTAACATTTAGAGTTTAGTATTTAGGGTTTAGTGTTTAGGGTTTAGGTTTAGGGTTTTGGTTTATGTATAGGGTTTTTGGTTTAGTGTGTAGGGATTAGAGTTTAGTTTTAGGGATTATGGTTTAGGGTTTTAGAGTTTTGATTTAGGGTTAGGTTTAAGGGTTTAGGGTTTAACGTTTAAAGATTTTGATTTAGGGTTTAGGGTTTACGGTTTACGGTTTTGAGTTTGGATTTAGGGTTTAGGGTTTATGGTTTAGGTTTAGGATTTAGGTTTAAGGGTTTTAGGGTTAAGGTTTAGGGTTTAGGGTTTATTTTATTTTTTTTTTTATATTTGAACGACCCTTGATGGGTTAAAACAAAAAATACAAGGATGGGGACATAAACCTAACCTCCGATCCTATGGTGGTACTGGAGTCGACTGACCTTCGACGGTAAGTCAACTCTTTCCCATGCTAAGACAAAGAAGAAAACCTAGAACTAAGCACCTAAGGAGAGGACTCCTCTCGATACAAATATACTAGGAAAACATAAATAAGGGAGACTCTCCCCTTACAAGGAAAGACTAGAAAAATAGAACCTATTTAAAAAAACCAACACCTAACAAGGGCAAGGTATTAATGACTAGGATAGAGCCAAGAATACCTGAGAAAGAGTCAAGGAGGTTTTTTAATTCTTTTCAATTTCTTCCTTTTAAAACTTTGAACTCCCATCTTTTCAAGAATATAGCTACCTCGTATTGTATTTGGCAATTGGTTGTAGGTATAATAGTGTTGGATGATATCAAGTATTTGACTCTGTTTGGAAAGCAAATCTGCTGTGTTGTTGGTTTCTCTGTAACTGTGGATACATTGGAAGAACTCATATTGATTAACGAGCATTTGTATCTCTTGTACAAAAATCTGCAACTTCCAAGGAGGAATAGAAGTCTTCAATAACCACCCGATTAAGAGTTCTGAATCCACTTCAAGAATGATGTTATTGTAACCATGTTGAATGCACTAGTTTAAACCGTAACTAGTAGATTGGATTTCTTCCTGGTTGTTAGTCCCTTCTCCAAGAGGTATCGCAAAGGCATATATAATATCTCCAACTTCATTTCTCAAAATGCCCCCCTCCAATCTTCCACGGATTGTGCAAGGCACTACCATCAGTGTTGAGCTTATATCTATTAGTGGGGGGAGTTTTCCAAATAATAGAAGTGACTTTAACATCATGTTTACATTTTTCAATCATATCAAACACTTCTATCCACATCAAAGGCCACACTGGATGTAAGGGAAAGCTGAGTTGAGAAGAAAGAGGATGTCCTTGAGGACCATGTACTTGACTCTACTGTTGTTGGATTTCTTATCCCCATACTTTACTGAGCATCCGTTCATCCATAAAATCCAACAGATCACTATGGGAAGTGCTTGGATAAGAGTCTTGTGACTTTATTTTTTCCTTGTATCTCCCCCAAATTTAGTAGTCTGTTGGTTAAAGAAAGCTGCTGGAAATTAACTCCCATAGCACCTGTAAAGTAGTTCTAGATATGAGCAGCAAAATGGCCTTCATTGAAGATGTGATCAACATCATCCCACCCTTGATTGATACAACAAAAATATTTCACAGGCTCTACTCCAAAATTTGCTAGGTTTTCATTGGTTGGTAGTTTATTTCTTAAGGCCCTCCATAAGAGAAAAAACATCTTGAAAGGTATGTTCTTATTCCAAAGCTGGCTGCTGATCCATGTAGTATCTTTCCAGTGTCTGCATATTTCCCAGGATAAAACACAGGAGAAGTTTCCAGCCTCAGCAGGCTTCCAGATAGATGTATCTTTCATTCCCTGTTGGTATTGGAAGCTGGTGCTCATAATGTAAGGGATGAGCAGTGGAGGAACTTGCTGTCTCAATTTCCTTTCATTCCATTTTCCATTAATAAGAAAATGTGCAATGGTGTCATTGTTCAGGCTGGAGATATTAGTTGTATAATAAGCAAGTGCCCCTTTTCCTAGCCAATCATCCCACCAAAAGGAGCACTTTCCAGAATTAATCTTCCAAGTAATATTAGCCTCCACTATATTCTTGTTCTTCATCATGTACCTCCACATTAAAGATTGGCCTGTATCTATTTTCTTTGCAACAGGATTAGCTCTCTGGCAATATTTGGCTTTGAGAAACTGGACCCACAGTGAAGTTCTAGCCCTGAAATTCCACCATTGTTTATATTGAAGAGCAGTACAAATATATGTGAGTCTTCTGATCCCCAAACCTCCTTCTGCATAAGGCAGGCTCATAGTTTTCATAGAAGTCCAGTGGTATTTTCTCTTGTCCTGGTCTCTTCCCCTAAAGAAATTAGCAATGATAGACTCTATGTATTTGATAGTAGTACTGGGAGGTGAAACTGCAGACATAGTGTGGATAGGCATGGACTGTAAAACATGTTTTATCAAAGTGATTTTGCCTCCAAAACTGAGAAGTTTAGCCTACCATCCACAAATCATTTTGGATACTTTCTCCACTAAATGAGAATAATAGATGATCCTTTGACTACCAATGTAAAGAGGACATCCTAGATAGGTAATAGGACTGTCCTTTTTTGAGAAGCCAGTGACCTCCTAAATGCTATCAATGATGTTTTGTGAGGTGTTACTAGGAATCATAAAGTAGCTCTTCTCCTTGTTGATGAGTTGATCTGATGTATGTTCATATTCCTTCAAAGTGTTCATGATGATCTTCATAGAATGCCTATTTGTTGAAGTAAAAATAATCACATCATCAGGAAAACTTAAATGATTGATCTAAGGACCCTTTTGCTCCATGTTAAAACCTCTATACATAGGATCTTGATGAATAAGGTTAAGCATTCTTGAGAGAACCTCTGCACCTAAAATAAATAGGGCCGGAGATAAAGGATCGCCTTGTTTAAGACCTCTAGTAGAATGAAAGAAACCATGTCTGTGACCATTGATTATTATTGAATACCAATTGTTGCTCATAATTCTCCATATCATGTCAGTGAATAATTCCCCAAAGCCAAATCTTCTCAACACCAAAAAAGTGAATGACCAGGACACTCTGTCGTATGCCTTGGTCATGTCCAACTTGATCACAACATTGTCTCCTAACTTGGGTCTCTTAATGTCATGAGTGATTTCTTGGGCCAACATGATGCTTTCTGTAATGCTCCTTCCTCTTACAAACCCTGATTGATTATCTAAGATAAGGAGTGGGATAACATCTGCTAGTCTCATGCTTATAAGTTTGGAGATAATCTTATTTGAAAAATTGCTGAGACTAATAGGTTTGAGATCACTGAATCTACTAGGTTGCTCATTTTTGGGAATTAAAACTAGGCATGTATGTGACATAAACTTAGGCATAATGTTTCCACAAAAGAAATATTGCACAGCTGCTAGGAGATCTTCCTTAATGATATGGCAGCAAGCTTGGTAGAATTTGCCCCGAATACCATCTGGACCTGGTGCTGAGTTTGGGTTCATAGCAAACACCACTCTTCTAAGTTCTTCCAGTGTAGGCATTTCCTGCAGCTTCTGATTTTGTTCAGGAGTAACCACAGGGGGTAAATGTTGCAGAATCCTCTCATCAATTCTGCAGTTCTGGCCAGTGAGCATCTCTTGAAAATACTCACAAGCTGCTTGAGCAATCTGATCATCCCCTTGTATCAATACATCATTGTTTGTACAGATTTTGTGTAGAAAAAGTCTTCTTCTTCTTCCCCTCATTAAGGCATGAAAGTATTTGGTGTTGGCATCTCCTTCCTTAAACCATTGAAGTTGAGTCTTCTGTTTAAGAATAGATTCCTCCAGCTTCAAGTACCTAATATAGTTGGCATTAATTAGATGTAATTTCTGTCTGAGAACTTTAGTGTTATTAGCAAGCAACTCTTTCTCAGCTTTCTTGATATTTTCCTCAAATTCTTTCATTTTAGCATAAATATCTCCATACTCTCTCTTTGACCAGTTGCTAAGAGTGGAAGTTAACCTTTTCATTTTCTGATGAAGTTTCCACATGGGGTTACCTGTGACCTCGCTCTCCCAGCAATTTTGGACAGTCTCCAAAAAGCTATGATTCTCAACCCAACAGTGTAAGAACTTGAAGTATTTGATATGATCATCATTCATCCTTACCATTTCCAGTAATAGAGGACTGTGATCAGAGCCCACAGATAAAAGATGTTCAATAGTGGTTTGAGGCATAGTTTCCAGCCATTTATCATTAACCATGGATCTATCTAACCTCTTCCAAACTCTGGCCTGTGCATTCCTTTGGTTACACCAAGTATAGGGATGTCCTGTGTAACCAAGATCAATCATACCGTATGCCTAAATCACACTTATAAATTCAAGGCGCTTGTTCATGTTGTAAGACATTCCCCCAGTCTTCTCTTCCATATTAGTGATAACATTAAAGTCTCCAATGGTACACCAAGGGATATCTCTGCTAGCAAAATGCAATAATCTATCCCATAGTGGTCTTGTCATATGTTCCTTACATTGAGCATAGATGAAGGACACCATGAACTTATCAGGAAGATCAGTATGTTTGAATTCCCCAGTGATGCGCTGCTCACTATTTTCCTGTATATTGCCAGTGATCTCATTAGACCAAAGTAGCCAGATCTTCCCATTAGGATTGCTGACATGATGGTCCATTTGAAGTCGGATTCTCACAGTGTTGAACTGAGAGTTGTCTGCAAAAGGTTCAAGATGGCAATCATAGATAATTGATGCATCTTCTTGGGTGTTTGAAGTCTTTCCAGGGAGCTTTGGGTGTTGATACTCCTAGCATTCCGACAAAGGGATTTAATCATTAAAAACCTTTAGATTTGGACCTTGTGATGGGCCTGCTAGAAGTAGCAAAATAACTGATGGTAGCATGATGTCTGGCCTGTCTGTTCTGTTGCCTCCCTCTTGGTGATAAACATTGCTGTTTTGTCACTTCCTGAACCTCTATTGGATATTCATCTTGAAATGTGGATCCAAAGGCTCGAATTAGATGATTACTAACTTCTTCTTCCTCCTCATCATATTTATCCATGGATTGATTGCCAGGATCTAACCCATCTTCTGAGTTCAAAGCTCCATAATCATCTTGTATTAGCCTACCTTTCTTGACCTTGTTAGTAACCTGTTCACCTGATTGTTGGTCTTTATCTGTTGTCCCATGTTCTTGCTCTTTTTGCTGCCTAGTTTTTAATGCATCTCTTTTCTTTTTGCTCAACCTTTCTCTAGATTTATTATTGAGCCTGGCTTTTTATTTTCTTGTTGCAGTATTCAGATAATTTTCTGCCTGAAGTTCCTGTTGTTCAGCTGTCTCCTGATTTGAAGTAGGGGTAGCAGGTGTTCTAGAGTCACTCTTATGATCTCTATCCACAACCTCATGTAGAACATGAGTCAATTCCCTCCCCCCTTTGGATGCTCCATCCTGCAGATTAGTGTGTATCTCCTATACCCTCCCATCCATACTTCCAATAGCTTCCTCATCAACATTACTAACAGTGATATCAAGGGATTTGGGGAGTGGGAGTGTATAGTCAATACCTAAAGTTGTGTTATTTTTTATGGCTGTAACCTATTCATTATGCATACTTATTGTATTTTGAGAATTTATAATGGATGGGCCCTTGTTTGACCCTTGTATTGGTAGGCTTTTTTAACCTGCAGTCCTGTTGCTATTACCTTCCTCAGCATTGTTCATATCTTGTGGTTCCTGCATTTCTAGGTTAGTATAGTTATTATGACTAAGAATTGTAGCTAAATTACCTAGTGGTGCTGGGTCCTATTGGTTTAGAGTTTAGGGTTTTAGGGTTTATGTTTAGGGTATCGGGTTTATGGTTTAGGGTTTAAGGTCTAGTATTTAGCGTCTAGTGTTTATTGTTTAAGGTTCACAATTTAGGGTTTAAGGTTTAGGGCTTAGGGTTTAGGGTTTAGCATTTAGAATTTAGGGTTTAGGGTTTAGGGTTGAGGATTTAGAGTTTAGGATTAGGGTTTAGGGTTTAGCATTTAGGGTTTAGGGTTGAGGGTTTAAGGGTTAGGTTTTAGGGTTTAGGGGTTAGGTTTTAAGTTCTAGGGTTTAGGGTTTAATTTTTATAACTAAAGGTCTAGGTTTTTGGGTTTAGGGTTTAGTTTCGAGATGTAGGTTTAGGGGTGTTAAGGTTGAGGTTTAGGATTTAGGGTTTAGGGTTTAGGATTTAGGATTTAAGGTTTAGAGTTTTGGGTTTAGGGTTTAGGCTTTAGAGTTTATGGTTTAGGGTTTATGGTAGGGTTTAGTGTTTAGGGTTTATGGTTTAGATTTTGGGTTTTGGGGTTTAGGTTTTAGGGTTAATATTTAAGGATTTAGGGTTTAGGGTTTAGAGTTTATATCAGGGTTTAGAGTTAGGTTTTAGGTTTTAGGGTTTAGGGTTTAGGGTTTTGGGTTTAGGGTTTCGGGTTTAGGGTGTAACATTTAGAGTTTAGGGATGAATGGTTTAAGGTTGAGGGTTTAGGGTATAGGGTCTAGGGTTTAGGGTTTAGGTTTAGAGTTAAGGGCTTAGGGTTTTTGGTTAAAGGTTTCAGGTTGACAGTTTAGGTTTAGGGTTTAGGGTTTAGAGGTTTTAAATATAGGGTTTAGGTTTTAGGTTTTAGCGTTTAGTGTTTAGGATTTAGAGATTAGAGTATTTGGTTAAGGGTGTAGGGTTTAGGGGTTAGGTTTAGGGTTTTGGATTTAGGGTTTAAGGTGTAGGGTTTAGGGTTTAGGATTTAAGGTTTAAGGTATAGTGTTTAGTGTATGGAGTTTAGGATTTAGAGATTAGTGGTTAGAGTTTAGGGTTTAGTGTTTAGATTTATGGTTTAGGGTGTAGGCTTAGGCTTATGGTTTACAGTTTAACTTATATAGTTTAGGGTTCAGAGTTTAGGAATTATGGTTTAGGGTTTAGAGTTTAGAGCTTGTATTTAGGGTTTATAGTTTAGGCTTTGGGTTTATGGTTTAGGGTTTAGGGTTTTAGGGTTTAGGTTTAGGTTTTAGGGTTTTGGGTTTGGTTTTATAGTTTATGGTTTAGGTTTTATGGTTTAGGGCTTTAGGTTTTATGTTTAGGGTTTAGGGTTTAGGGTTTAACATCTAGTGTTTATGGTCTAGTGTTTATTGTTTGAGGTATATGGTTTAGGGTTTAAGGTTTAGGGTTTAGGGTTTAGGGTTTAAAGTTTAGGGTTTAGGGTTTAGGGTTTAGGATTTAGGATTTAGGGTTAGGGTTTAGGGTTTCGGATATATGGTTTAGGGTTTAAGATTTGAGTTGTAGGTTTAGGGTTTAGGGTTAAGGTCTTAGGGTTTGTAGTTTAGGGTTTAAGGTTTAGGGTTTTGGATTCAAGGTTTAGGTTTAGGGTTTAGGATTTAGGATTAGGTGTTAGGGTTTATTGTTTAGGATTTAGGGTTTATTATTTAATGTTTAGAGTTTAGGATTTTGGGTTTAGGGGTTTGAGTTTAGAAATTGGATTTAGTGTTTGCGGTTTAGGGTTTAGGGTTTAACATTTAGAGTTTAGTATTTTGGGTTTAATGTTTAGTATTTAGGTTTAATGTTTAGGATTTAGGGTTAGGGTTTAGCACTTTGGGTTTTAATTTAGGGTTTCGGATTTAGCATTTAGGTATATTTTTAAGGTGTAGTGTTTAGGGTTTAGAGTTTAGGGTTAAAGGTTTAGGGTGTAGGGTTTAGAGTTTGGATTTAGAGTTTAGGGTTTTGGGCTTAATGTTTAGAGTTTAGGATTTAGGGTTTAGGGTTTAGGGTTTATGATTTAGGGTTAGTGTTTAGGGTTCAGGATTTAGTGTTTAGAATTTGGATTTAGGGTTTAGGGTTTGAGGTTAGGGTTAGGGTTTAGTGTTTAGTGTTTAGGGTTTTAGGGTTAAGTTTAGGGTTTAGGGTTTAGGGTTTAAGGTTTTGGGTTTAGGTTTTAAGGTTTAGGTTTTAGGATTTTGGGTTTAGGGTTTAGAGTTTATGGTTTATGGTTTTGAGTTTAGGGTTTATCGTTAAGGGTTTATGGTTTAATTTTTTGGGTTGACGGTTTAGGGTTTAATTTTTATGGTTGAGGTTTAAGGTTAGGTTTTAGGGTTTAGTGTTTAGGGTCTGTGGTTTAAGGTTAAGATTTTAGGATTTGGAGTTTAGGGTTTAGTGTTTAAAGTTTATGGTTTAGGTATTTAGGTTTAGGGTTTATGGTTTAGGATTTAAGATTTAGGTTTAGGGTTTAGAGTTTAGGTTTTATGGTTTATGTTTAGGGTTTTGGCATTAGTGTTAGGTGTTAGGGCATAGGATTTTAAATTTAGGGTTTAGGATTTAGAAATTAGGGTTTAGGGTTTGAGTTTAGAGTTTATAGTTTAGGGTTGAGGGTATTAATTTTAGGGTTTACGGATAAGAGTTTAGGGTTAAGGTTTAGTGTTAAATGTTTAGGGTTTAGGGTTAGGGTTAAGTCTTAGGGTTTTGGGTTTAGGATTTAAGATTTACGGATAAGGGTTTTAGGCTTTAAGGTTTGCGGTTTGGGGATTAGTGTTTAAGGGTAAGGGCTTAGTGTTTAGAGTTTAGGATTTAGGGTTCAGGGTTTATAGTTTAGAGCATGTAAACCGTAAATCCTAAGCCATAAACCCTACACCCTAAACCCTAAATCCTAAACCCTAACCCTAACCCCTAAACCCTAACCCTTAAACCCTAATCCCCAAACCCCAAATCCTAAAGCCTAAAACCTAAACACTAAACCCTTATCCATAAATCGTAAACCCTAAACCCTAAACCCTAACCCTAAGCCCTAAACCTTATACCCTAAAACCGTAAACCCTAAACCCTAAATCATAAACCCTGAAACCTAAACCCTAGACAATACACACTAGACCCTAAACACAAGACCTAAAACCCTAAACCCTAAAACCTAACCGAAAACCTAAAACCTAAAACCCTAAACTCTAAACCCTAAACCCTAACCCTTAAACCGTAATCCCCAAACACCAAATCCTTAAGCCTAAAATCTAAACCCTAAGCCCTTTTCCATAAATCCTAAACCTTAAACCCAAAACCCTAACCCTTAAATCTTAAACACTAAACCCTAAACCCTATACCCTAAACCCTAAACCCTTAAACCTTAATCCTAAAATCTTAATGTTATACCCTCAACCCTAAACCTAAACCCTAAAACCAAAAACCTAACCCTAAACCTAAACCCAAAATCCTGAATCCAAACTCTAAACCCTAAACCCTAAATCATAAAATCTTAACCCTAAACCCTAAACCCTAAATTCTTAACCATAAAACCTAAACACAAACCCCTACCCAAAACCCTAAACTTTCAACCCGGAAAGTTAAACCCTAAACCCTAAACCTTAAACCTTAACAATAAACTCTAAATTCCAAACCCTAAACCCTAAACCTTAACCTTAAAACCCCAAAACCTACAACTTAAAACCTAAATCCTAAACCTAAACCCTAAACCTTTAATTATTAGCTCTAAACCTTAAACCCTAAACCCTAAACCCAAAAACTTAAACCCTAAACCCTAAACAATAAACCATAAACCATAAACTCTAAACCCAAAACCCTAAACACTACACCCTCAACCCTAATCTCTAAACCCTAAAACCTAAACCCTAAATTTAACCATAAAACCCTAAACCCTAAACACTAAATCCTAACACTAACCTTAAACCCTAAACCCTAAATCTAAACTCTAAACCCTAAACCCTAAACCCTAACCCTAAATCATAAACCCTAAAAAAACCCTTAAACCCTGAACCCTAAATCCTAAACTCTAAATGTTAAACCCTAAACCCTAAACCTTAAACCCTAAAATATAAACCCTACACGCTATACCCTAAACATAAACGTAAATGCTAAATCCTAAACCCTAAGCACTAAACCCTAACCCTAAATCCTAAACCTTAAACCTAAACACTAAACACTAAACACTAAACCCTAAATCGTAAACTCTAAATGTTAAACCCCACACCCTAAACCCCAAACCCTAAATCCAAATTCTAAATCCTAACCCCTAAACCCTAAATCCTAAACTGTAAACCTTAAACCATAAACCTTAAACCCTAAACACTAAACCCTAATCCTAAACCCTAAATTCTAAACCCTAAATCCTAAAGCTTAAACCTAAATCGTAAATCCTAAACCCAAAACACTAAATCCTAAACTATAAACCCTAAGCCCGTAATCCTAAACCCTAAACCTACAACTCAAAACCTAAATGCTAAACCCTTAACCCTAAACCCAAACCCTAAACTGTAAATCCTAATCCCTAAACCCTAAACCCTAAACTCTAAACCCTAAACCCTAAGCCCTAAACTCTAAACCCTAAACCTTAAACCTTAAATCCTAAACCCTAAATAATAAATACTAGACCCTAAACACTAAACCTTAAAACCTAAACCCTAAACCCTAAACCTCAACCCTAAACCCTAAACATAAACCATAAAACCCTCAACCCTAAACCTTAAACCCTAAATCCTAAACTCTAAACCCAAAATGATAAATGTTAAACCCTAAACCCTAAACCCTAAGCCTAAGTCTATACACTAGACCATAAATCTAAACCCTAAACCCTAACCCCTAAACTCCAAACCCTAAATCATATAACCTAAACCTTAAATCCTAAACCCTAAACCCTACACCCTAAACCCTAAATCCTGAACTCTAAACCTAAACCCTAAACCCTTAACCCTTAACCATAAACTCTGAACTCTAAACCCTAAACCCTAAACCCTATAACCTAAAACCTAAATCCTAAATTTAAAACCCTAAACACTAAAACCTAAATACTAAACCCTAAACCCTTTACCATAAACTTTAAATAGTAAATCCAAACTCTAAACCCTAAATCCTTAACCCCTAAACACTATACCCTAAACCCTAACCCTAAATCCTAAACCCTAAACCCAAACCCTAAATCCTAAACCCTAAACCAACCCTAAACCCAAACCCTAAACCTTAAACCCTAAACATTAAATGTTAAACCCTAAACCCTAAACCCTAAACTATAATCCCTAAACCCTAAGCCCTAAATATAAACCTAAACCCTAAATCTAAACCCTAAACCCTAACCCCTAACCCCAAATCCTAAACCATAAGTAGAAATCTTAAAGAAAAAACCCTAAATCCTAAACTATAAATGTTAAACCGTAAACCCTAAACCCTAAGCCTAAGCCTAAACCCTAAACCATAAACCCTAAAGTTATCATCTTGTTATACAATATAAATTTTTAATTTATTAACTGTAAAGATGAAGTTTATGTATGGTGATTAAGGAAAGGTGTTGAGTGTTGTTTCTAGTAGTTGCGATGCCGACAAGCCGTCGTTTAGCCGAAAGGACAGGCATTGAGACTGCAAGGTACTTTGCTAGAAAAACCTCTTGTAAAATCCATGATCCTTAATGTAAAATCTGAGCATGAATTCATAGTTACAGTATAGGTTTTGGGTTCACAGTTTAGGGTTTAGGGTTTTAGGGTTTAGGTTTACATTCAAAACGATCGTAGCATTTAATAGTAATAATACTTTAACATAAAGTATAAAACAAGTAAATGAGAGAAAGATATACAAGAACTCACAATTTTATTCAAGCAACGGAAGTAAACATCCAAGCCAAAAGGGAAAAGGGAAACATTACAATGGTAAGAAAAAGGCTATAAGAAATTCTATGCTCAAATTTCTGATGCCTTCTAATAAAATTCGAAGGGTCTTATATAGACTAAACAAGAGAAAGAGTATTCTAGATGCTTTCTTCTGATTGGTTCTTTTGAGAATCTGCTTTATCTTGAGTGGGTTTCTTCTTTATTAAAGTTTGTTGGCCATCTGCTTTTCTTTTGGAAAGTAGTGGCTGCCTTTGCTAAAGATGTCGGCCATCTGCTTTTCTTTTTGGAAAGTAGTGGCTGCCTTTGATAAAGTTGTCAGTCATCTCCGCAACATGCCAAAGTATCTTTTGCTGTTGTGGGATTCCAAATCTAATTAATTTAATTGAATATTTAATCAAGATATATTCCAACTCTTTGAGTTTCATCTCTTACCTTCTAAATAATTCTGACTCTTTGAGTCTCTATTCAAAAGGTTAGAATTTCAAATTTTAATATCCTCTACTGGATTATCTATTTAATTAAATCAATCATAAAATGGATCTAGATAAGATAATGCTAAAGCTTTTGGCATTAACATATCTCTATTATCATCACTCTGTGAAGAGGCTTCATCTAACAGCTGCAAGGTTGTTTTATCATTAGATTTGTCATTCTCCAGATCTGATAAGGCCTTTTGGAGCCTTTTCTTTAAATAATCTTTTGAGGATGATTTTTTACCACTTGTAGAGGCTGGAGAAGGACGTGTAGCTTCTTGGGGAGCTGGAGACCATCCTTTAATGCAAATTTCTTTTGATAAATATTTGATCCTATCAAATACCTGGATAGAAAATGTCCAACTGATAATAAAAGAAATTCTTTTTTGGACAAAATATTTACACAATTTAATGTGCTCAGGGAGAGTAGAAATATCTTGTTCAGCTTGAAACAGACTGAATTTGTCTAAAAAGAGTTTTGGTAAAACTTTTTGATTTCCTCCAAAATAGTTCCACCATTCATAGAACCATCTGGGGATGATAGATTTAGAAAATTCTGGACTATATTTGACAAACCATGTGTGAGTGGTCGGCCTTAAATATAGAAATTTAAACCAAACAATTTTATAGTCGAACCAATTTAAAGTTTGGGGTCTATGCTCCCGAGAGAGATTAATGGGGGTATGAAGATGATCCACCTACCATTCAAATGGAGATAGAACTTCTTTAATTGTAAATTTCGAATAGGCAATGCTATCCGGATCTGAATCATGGCTGAGTGTATACTCCACTTCAATGGAACCTGTATCAACGAGAATAAATTCATAATATTTCCTGGTTTTTGTGGATTTTCTGTATCCACATAATTTCTATTGGTATAACACGGTTTAAGCAGATGTTTAACCTCATAATTCTCAAATTCCTTATCAAGGGCAAGGATAGGGTTGACCTGCAAAGTAACCATATTAAAGACTTCACGTTCTTTAAGTTTATTATGAGCTGGAGAAACAGGAGAAACCGCTTCTCTAAAGCTTTCAGGAGCTTTCATTGTATAAGAGTCTTTTGTCTAAGTGGATGAAAATCTGGGTTTTCCTGATGGAGTAAATGAGCACGGTTCAGATTCTTTAGAAAATGGTTTATGAAGAATCAAAGGGTTTGATGAGGATGAGCTAGGTGGTAGCTGTGGAAAAGGGCTTATAGCATAAGAAGGATTTATGGGGGGTAAGCTTGCAAGAGCTAAAAACTTATTTGGGCTACTCAAGGATGGCTGATTGTAAAAGGAAAAGTTGATGGCTTCTTGTCTGTGACTTTTCCCTTCTCTTTGAGAGGGTTATTTGTATTAAATCCTGGCCGCATGACTGGCCTCATGTTTTTCCTTGCAAAAATTCTCTTGTTAGAAAATCTGGAAGAGAGTTTTCTTCTCTTTTGATATATTCTACTTGAAAATCAAAACTAGACAATAAAGTTTGCCATCTAGCAAATATTTGTTTAGAAACAAGATTTTTAACATCCTTTAGTAAAATCTCTTTTGCAAATTTACAATCTACTCAAAGCAAGAATTCTTTATTAATTAGATCATCTTGAAACTTAGTAATGCAAAGGACAATAGCGAGAACTTCCTTCTTAACTGTACTATAGTTTTTCTGGACGGAATTCCAGACTCGAGAAGTAAAACGAACTAGTTGCTCATGACTATCAGGAGTTCTCTTTTGCTTGAGAATCCCTCCATACCCAATGTCTGAACCATCAATCTCAACAATCATAAAAGAATTTGGATAAGGAATACCTAAGCAGGGCAAACTCTTAACCATTTCTTTAATCTTAATTACCGCGGTGGTCTGCTCCTTTGTCCATGGAATAGGTATCTTCTTAAGCCTGTCATATAATGGTTTACAAACCTGTCTTACCTTAGGGATGAAGTCTGCAACATAGTTAAGACTACCCAAAAACCTTTGTAACTGGGTTTTATCAATAATAACGTCTGCAAATTTATCTGAAAACTCAATGGCTCTGCAAATGGGTTTATATGTTCCTTGATACAAATCATGACCAAGAAATCTAATTTTGGTTTGAAAAAGTTTAATCTTTTTAGCGCTAACTACCAAACCATTATGTTTAACAATTTTAAAGAATATATTTAAATGTTTGAAATGAGAATTCATGTCCTCAGAAAAGATTAACACATCATCAATATAAACAATTGAAATATGACTAATATGATTAAAGATGGAATTCATAATGTTTTGAAACTCCGAAGGGGCATTCTTAAGCCCAGAAGGCATAACATTCCATTCATATTGTCCAAATAGGACATTGAAAGCAGTTTTATATTTATCCTTTTCAGAAATCTGTATTTGCCAAAATCAAGATTTCATATCAAATTTACTATAAATATTTGCTTTAAAAGTTCTTCTTAAAAGAACCTTTTGTTGGGAATAGGATATCTAATCCATTTTAAAACAATGTTTAAATGTTTATAGTTAATAACAAGTTGGGGAGAGCCTCTCTCTTTTTCCGCTGCGTTATTGACATAAAAGGCTGAACAGCTCCACGGAGACTTAGAGGGCCGGATAATGTTATTTTCCAAAAGAGTATTAATCTCCTTTTTACAAATTTCCATTAAGTCGTGATTCATCTGAATGGGCCTAGCTTTCGTGGAAATGGCCTTTTCAATGAATCTATCAATATAAGGGAGATTAACAGTATGGACTTTTCTGGCCCAGAATGCATTAGGAAATTCAGAGCAAATTTCTTTTTCAAAAGTTTTTTGTAAATTGGCAATCTTAGTTACCATTCCCGGGGTTTTTAAAATTTGCTTAATTTTCTTAATTTTTATATCTTCTTTAAGAAAACAAATCTGATTAGAAATTAGATTAATTCTAAAAACATTTTGTTTATGTAAAAATTTACTTTCTTCCTGAGAAAGAGTTTTAATAAAAGGAAATGAAATTTCTTTTCCTAAAATCTTTGTTTTGATAGAATCAAAATTAGAAATATAAGGTTTTATTTGAGTAATAAATGGTATTCCAAAAATAATTTCTTCGTTAATATTCTTAGTAATGACATAGTCATTTTTAAGACATATACCATTATTGCATATATGAGCATCAAATAACTTATAATCAATAATTATACGTTCACCTGTGGCGCTGTATAATTTGGTAGTCCCTTTGGTAAGGTAGTTAGTAGGAATTAATCCTTCAATAATGCAATTTCGATCTGCACCACGATCTAACAAAGCAATCTTGTTAAGAGTCAAATGATCATTAATAATAAGTTTAATGATAATATGAGAACTCTGAGGTCTAATTTTGGTAATAGCATAGATACCTACTTCGCTATCCGCATCTTCCTCATGTTCTTCATTATCTGAAGCGACAGTCTTAGAAGTTCCTTCATTATTTCTAACTTCTTTGAGAAGTTGTTCTGTGAGAGCTTCAATTTTTGTCTTATGAAGTCTGGACTTAATTCCTTTCATTTCTTCTTTAAGAGAATTGACTTCTCTTCTAAGTTCTTCAACCGAAGGTTCTTCCTTTTTGGAATCAAATCTGTTCATGATTTGCTTCATGCTAAAAGGAGTTACTTTAGGCTTTTCTTCCTTTTGCCTAGTAACCAATTTCTGTAATTCAAGGAGGTACTTTCTCCTAGCATCTTCATCTTGAATGTGCTCAATTGTAGAAAAGAGTGTTTCTGCAGTCTTTTCTGAGATAACACTAATTGTTTTACTATTACAGAAGCAAAATGCACCATTGCAATTACACTCTGACTCATTTTCTTCTTCAGATTCTGAATTATGGGCGACATTAAGGAATTCTTTGTCGTCGCTTTCTTCTTCAGAAGATGAATATTCTGTATTTGAAGCTTCCTCTTCTTCAATGATAGAGAAGAGTTTTTGCTTAATTTCATCATCGACTTCAAGAAGATTAATCTTTTTCTTCTTCTTCTTATTTCTGGGACACTTATTTGACCTGTGACCCTTTTTACCACATGTCCAGCATGTGTCTTCTGAAGAGGATTCTTTAGAGGTTTGCCTCTTTCTTGTCCTTTTGGATTTCTCACGGGGTTCTCTTCCTTTCCTAGAAGATTTTCGTTTATATGTTCCCGTAGTTCTTTCTCTTTTTCCCGCTTTCGTAGCAGAAGGAGGCTTAAGTAATGGAAATCCAAAATCTTGGCAAAAACTACCAAGTTCTGCATAAGTAGTCTTTTGATCTTTCTTAAGTTGTTCCTTTAGCTGAAGATCAGTACATAGCTCTATAGCTACAACATTAATAAGACTGATGAGATCTCCGTATGCCAGTTGGGAATACGGGATTTTCCCTTCGCATCGATCTCTTATTTTGGACCTAACCTTTTCGACGAAATGGGTAGGTAATCTGCTAATAAATCGTTCTTTCCAATAATCATTATTGCAATTAGATCTGATCATGACCTTATTTAGAAACATGCCTTTATATCATCTGAAATCTGTTAATTTCTTGCAGTAAAGATTATTCAAGATTTCCAAAATTCTATCTTGGAAAAGACGTGGTTTTCCTATGAAATGTTTTGCTATACTATATAGCAAAGTGGCTGTAGCATCTTCGTAAAATACTTCTGAAGAGGTACTTGTTCCTTCTTCAGTTTTGACCACTATTTTAGTAGTGACAGCACCAAGAACATCTGCTCTATTTTGATCAGTGAGATAATTGTCCCACCAGTTTCTAAGGGTTCCTGTAAAACCTGCAATGATCATATTAGCAGCTTTCTTATCGCCAGCACCTTTCATTTTGTATGCGGTGATGTTCATCCCCATTTCTTGGAGTTTGGCATATATTTGGCCTTCTGCCATTCCATCTATGTTCCATTCAGTCAGGCTAGTTCCATCTGCCACTGATGATGGGTGAAGGACATCTTCCTCAAATTGCACATCTAGGAAAGAAGGTCTAGGATAATAATTCCTTTTATTAGGATGTCTTTCCAACAAGGTTCTAAGCTTATTACCTTGTGTAATATTAATCTTAGACAATTGCTCATTAATCCTGTCTAGCAGTTCATTGGAATGATTAAACTTTTTGGATAATTTAGGGAAGTTTTCCTTTGAGAACTCAGGAATTTTGAAAATAGGAGTCTCTATTTGAGGACTAGATTTGGAAGAACTGGGTCCAGTTCTTCCAAATCTAGGGTTTATTTCCCAATCTGACTAATTCCTTTGAAATTATTCCCTTTATCTTCTTCCATCTGCCGAGAGATAACATGGAGAATCTGGTTGGTATAATTGTTCTGTTCAAGGATTTTGTTAATATCCCCTCCTGTTATAAATGATGCTTCCTTTTCTATGGGTTTCTTAAACGGAGAGCTTTGAAGATCTCCTTACGATAGGGAATGCTAAGTCCCTCAAACGGAGGAGCAACACTTTCAACCACCTGATCTTTGGTGTACCATTTGTTAGTAAGGACCTGAAGAGATGATTTCTTATCATCAATTTGTCCAGAAGATTCAAACCATTTAAAAAACTCAATTTCTGTTTTAAACCTTTTCATGTCTTTGAACCACTTGTCACTAAAAGCAGTTCGTTGTTCCATAGTATAGGTAGCTTTATACCAATCTACCTTTTGCTTATGTGCAGGAGCTTTCCACCAATAGTGTAATTTCCTTTTACTGGGGACAAAGTCTTCCTCATCAGAAGTAAGAACTCCAACGGAATCTTTTCTTTGATGAACAGGTTTCATATCACTGGCTGTAGGACTTCCCAAAGTCGCTTCATAGTAAACCTTAGGAATACTCTGGGAGAAATCTACACCATGAAGTTTTCTATGGTCAGGCTGGCTAATACTATCTTCATCCTCCTCCCGGGTTTGAAAAAAAGGTCTGGCCGAAGACATTCTTCTACTTGAAGAAGCTTGGCTAAAAGAGCTAGATCTTAAAAACGTAAGGTTAATAGATCCATCAGGGAATTAGATAACCCGATCCAACTGCGAAGTCTCAAGTTGAAGGGGTAAAGGGTTAGTAATGGAATCGAATTTCCATTCTTCATCAGCTAAAATATCATTCCACTTAAGGGGTCTAGGGACAAAAGTAGTACTATGCTATTGGTTAGCTTCCATAAGCATAGTAACTCCTTTAACACTAGATGCTATAGCCTTTGGGGCTATAGTGGTCTTCATTAGCTTATAATATACCCGATATATTACAACTATTTCTCTAGTATCTATTTTACTATTCATGTTCTTAGTGTTGAGATTAAGTGTCAAAGTATCAATAATATTCGGATCATGAATATCAACAGTCAAATTAGGATAACAGTTAAAATAAACTGGTCCATAAGCAAGATTACTTTCTAAAACTCCTAATAGAGAATCATCAAAATTAAGTAGTCTATCATCTCTAAGAAGAAGACAAAGAGAAATATTCAAACCTTTACGGAAAATAGGTTTAACAGCAACTTGTACAAGTCCAATATGAAGAAATTTAAATCCCTTCCTATATCTATCTATATCAGAAGATAATAACAACTTGATAGTTTCAAGAGAATTATTAATAGCTATAGTAGATTCACAAGTTTTAATATTGTATTTTTTAAACATGGAAAGATTACCTAACTGGTAAATCTTTTCAAAAGGTTCTTTAGGGATAGACCAATTTTGTAAATCATTTTCTATTTTAGAAATAGATATATTAACAGAATTAACAATATGCTGTCAATTATCCATAGAGTGAGAATGCCTTTTGACTATACTAATGATACGATAAAAAGTAACTAAGCATTCTAGTAAAGATATCAACTAGTCATACAACATGAAATTTCAAACTCTTATACTGTAACTATGAATTCATGCTCGGATTTTACATTAAGGATCATGGATTTTACAAGAGGTTTTTGTAGCAAAGTACCTTGCAATCTCAACGCCTGTCCTTTCGGCTAAACGATCGCCTGTCGACATTGCAACTACTAGAAACAACACTCAACACCTTTCCTAAATCACTATACATAAACTTCATCTTTACAGTTCAAGAATTAAAAATTTATATTGTATAACAAGATGATAACTTTACTAAATTGCTAAGTAACTAATTAAAGTTTCATCAACACAGTCTAGGCATAAGCGATTAGCCTTCCATGGCTACAATTAATGATACTAGTATTACTACTAATATGATAAACATGCCTAACATGGCTCTGATACCATTCAAAATGATTGTAGCATTTAATAGTAATAATACTTTAACATAAAGTATAAAACGAGTAAACGAGAAAAATCTACACCATGAAGTTTTCTATGGTCAGGCTGGCTAATACTATCTTCATCATCAACTAGTCATACAACATGAAATTTAAAACTCTTATACTGTAACTATGAATTCATGCTCGGATTTTACATTAAGGATCATTTAATGTTTAGGGTTTAAGGTTAAGGGTTTGGGTTTAGGGTTTAGGATTTAGGGTTTGGGTTTAGGGTTTAGGATTTAGGGTTAGGGTTTAGCGTATAGTGTTTAGGGGTTAGGGTTTAGGGTTTAGAGTTTGGATTTACTGTTTAAGGTTTATGGTTAAGGGTTTAGGGTTTAGTATTTAGGTTTTAGTGTTTAGGGTTTTAAATTTAGGATTTATGTGTTAGGTTATAGGGTTTAGGGTTTAGGGTTTAGAGTTCAGAGTTTATGGTTAAGGGTTAAGGGTTTAGGGTTTAGGTTTAGAGTTTAGGATTTAGTGTTTAGGGTGTAGCATTTAGGGTTTAGGATTTAAGGTTTAGGTTTTACGATTTAGGGTTTGGAGTTTATGATTTTGAGTTTAAGGGTTAGGGTTTAGGGTTTAGATTTATGGTCTAGTGTTTAGACTTAGGCTTAGGGTTTAGGGTTTAGGGTTTAACATTTATCGTTTAGGGTTTAGAGTTTAGGATTTAGGGTTTAGGGTTTAATGTTTAGGGTTGAGGGTTTTATGGTTTATTTTTAGGGTTTCGGGTTTAAGGTCTAGTGTTTAGGGTCTAGTATTTATTGTTTAGCGTTTAGGATTTAGGGTTTAAGGTTTAGGGTTTAGGGTTTAGGGTTTAGAGTTTAGGGTTTACGGTTTAGGGGTTAGGATTTAAAATTTAGGGTTATGGTTTAGGGTTAAGGGTTTAGCATTTAGGTTTTGAGTTGTAGGTTTAGGGTTTAGGGTTGAGGGCTTAGGGTTTGTAGTTTAGGATTTAGGGTTTTGGGTTTAGGATTTACAATTTAGGTGTAAGCTTTAGGATTTAGGGTTTAGAATTTAGGGTTTAGGATTATGGTTTAGTGTTTAGCGTTTATGGTTTAAGGTTTAGAGTTTAGGATTTAGGGTTTAGGGGTTAGGATTTAGAATTTGGATTTAGGGTTTGGGGTGTAGGGTTTAGGGTTTAACATTTAGAGTTAATGATTCAGGGTTTAGTGTTTAGTGTTAAGGTTTAAGGTTTAGGATTTTGGGTTACAGTTTAGTGCTTAGGGTTTGGGATTTAGCATTTAGGTTTATGTTTAGGGTTTCGCATGTAGGGTTTATATTTTAGGGTTTAAGGTTTAGGGTTTAACATTTAGTGTTTAGGATTTAGGGTTTAGGGTTTAAGGTTTTTGTTTAGGGTTTATGATTTAGGGTTAGGGTTTAGGGTTTAGGGTTTAGAGTTTAGATTTAGGTTTTAGGGTTTAAGGTTAGTGTTAGGGTTTTGTGTTTAGGGTATAGGGTTTTATGGTTAAATTTAGGGATTAGGGTTTAAGGTTTAGAGATTAGGGTTGAGGGTGTAGGCTTTTGGGTTTTGGGTTTAGAGTTTATGGTTTATGGTTTATTGTTTAAGGTTTAGGGATTAGGGTTTAGGGTTTAAGCTTTTGGGTTTAGGGTTTAGGGTTTAGGGTTTAGAGCTTATAATTAAAGGTTTAGGGTTTAGTGTTTAGGGTTTAGGTTTCGAGTTGTAGGTTTTGGGGTTTTAAGGTTAAGGTTTATGGTTTAGGGTTTAGGGTTTGGAATTTAGGGTTTATCATTAAGGTTTAAGGGTTTAGGGTTTATGGTTTAACTTTTTGGGTTGAATGTTTAGGGTTTTGGGTAAGGTTTAGTGTTTAGGGTTTATGGTTAAGAATTTAGGGTTTAGGGTTTAGGGTTAAGATTTTATGATTTAGGGTTTAGGGTTTAGAGAGTGGATTCAGGATTTAGGGTTTAGGTTTAGGGTTAGGTTTTTGGTTTTAGGGTTTAGAGTTTAGGGTTTAGGGTATAACATTAATATTTTAGGATTAAGGTTGTAGGGTTTAGGGTTTAGGGTATAACATTAATATTTTAGGATTAAGGTTGTAGGGTTTAGGGTTTAGGGTATAGGGTTTAGAGTTTAGGGTTTAGGTTTTAGGGTTTAGGGTTTAGAGTTAATAATTGGAGGATTAGGGTTTAGTGTTAACGATTTAAGGGTTAGGGTTATGGGTTTAGAGTTTAGGATTTATGGAAAAGGGTGTAGGGTTTAGGGTTTAGAGTTTAGGGTTTAGGGTTTAGAGTTTAGGGTTTAGGGTTTAGGGGTTAGGATTTACAATTTAGGGTTAGGGTTTAGGGTTAAGGGTTTAGCATTTAGGTTTTGAGTTGTAGGTTTAGGGTTTAGGGTTTAGGGTTAAGGGCTTAGGGTTTGTAGTTTAGGATTTAGGGTTTTGGGTTTCGGATTTACAATTTAGGTTTAAGCTTTAGGATTTAGGGTTTAGAATTTAGGGTTTAGGATTATGGTTTAGTGTTTAGCATTTATGGTTTAAGGTTTAGAGTTTAGGATTTAGGGTTTAGGGGTTAGGATTTAGAATTTGGATTTAGGGTTTGGGGTTTAGGGTTTGGGGTTTAACATTTAGAGTTAATGATTTAGGGTTTAGTGTTTAGTGTTAAGGTTTAAGGTTTAGGATTTTGGGTTACAGTTTAGTGCTTAGGGTTTGGGATTTAGCATTTAGGTTTATGTTTAGGGTTTAGCATGTAGGGTTTATATTTTAGGGTTTAAGGTTTAGGGTTTAAGGTTTTGGGTTTAACATTTAGTGTTTAGGATTTAGGGTTTAGGGCTTAAGGTTTTTGTTTAGGGTTTATCAATTAGGGTTAGGTTTTAGGGTTTAGGGTTTAGAGTTTAGATTTAGGTTTTAGGGTTTAAGGTTAGTGTTAGGGTTTTGTGTTTAGGGTATAGGGTTTTATGGTTAAATTTAGGGATTAGGGTTTAAGGTTTAGAGATTAGGGTTGAGGGTGTAGGGTTTTGGGTTTTGGGTTTGGAGTTTATGGTTTATGGTTTATTGTTTAAGGTTTAGGGATTAGGGTTTAGGGTTAAAGCTTTTGGGTTTAGGGTTTAGAGCTTATAATTAAAGGTTTAGGGTTTAGTGTTTAGGGTTTAGGTTTCGAGTTGTAGGTTTTGGGGTTTTAAGGTTAAGGTTTATGGTTTAGGGTTTAGGGTTTGGAATTTAGGGTTTATCATTAAGGTTTAAGGGTTTAGGGTTTATGGTTTAACTTTTTGGGTTGAATGTTTAGGGTTTTGGGTAAGGTTTAGTGTTTAGGGTTTATGGTTAAGAATTTAGGGTTTAGGGTTTAGGGTTAAGATTTTATGGTTTAGGGTTTAGGGTTTAGAGAGTGGATTCAGGATTTAGGGTTTAGGTTTAGGGTTAGGTTTTTGGTTTTAGGGTTTAGGGTTTAGGGTTTAGGGTTTAGGTTATAACATTAAGATTTTAGGATTAAGGTTGTAGGGTTTAGGTTTGAGGGTATAGGGTTTAGAGTTTAGGGTTTAGGTTTTAGGGTTTAGGGTTTAGAGTTAATAATTGGAGGATTAGGGTTTAGTGTTAACGATTTAAGGGTTAGGGTTATGGGTTTAGAGTTTAAGATTTATGGAAAAGGGTTTAGGGTTTAGATTTTAGGCTTGAGGATTTGGGGTTTGGAAATTACGGTTTAAGGGTTAGGGTGTAGGGTTCAGAGTTTAGGGTTTTGGATTTTGGGTTTTGGGTTAGGGTTTAGGGTTGAGGGTTTAAGGTCTTGTGTTTAGGGTCTAGTGTGTATTGTCTAGGGTTTAGGTTTCAGGGTTTATGGTTTAGGGTTTAGGGTTTAGGG
Organism: Solanum pinnatisectum; assembly: GCA_035578085.1. Lineage (NCBI taxonomy): Eukaryota > Viridiplantae > Streptophyta > Magnoliopsida > Solanales > Solanaceae > Solanum > Solanum pinnatisectum. The sequence continues at coordinate 1,015,476 of JAWPEI010000017.1, forward strand.
TTTTAGGGTATAAGGTTTAGGGCTTAGGGTTAGGCTTTAGGGTTTAGGGTTTAGGGTTTACGATTTATGGGTAAGGGTTTAGGGATTAGGTTTTAGGCTTTAGGATTTGGGGTTCGGGGATTAGGGTTTAAGGGTTAGGGTTTAGGGGTTAGGGTTAGGGTTTAGGATTTAGGGTTTAGGGTGTATGGTTTATGGTTAAGGATTTACAATTTAGGGTTTAGGTTTAGGGTTTAGGGTTTAGGGTTTAGGGTTTAGGATTAGGGTTTAGGGTTTAAGGTTTGGATTAGGGTTTAGGGTTTAGGGTTTAGGGTTTTAGGGTTAAGTTTAGGGTTTAAGCTTTAGGGTTTAGGGATTAGGGTTGAGGGTTTAAGGTTTTGGGTTTAGAGTTTATGGTTTATGGTTTGGAGTTTAGGGTTTAATTTGTTGGGTTGAAGGTTTAGGGTTTAGGGTTTAGTTTTACGATTTAGGTTTCAGGTTAGGTTTAAGGGTTTAGTGTTTAGAGTTTAGGGTTTAAGGTTAAGATTTTAGGATTTAGGGTTTAAGGTTTAGGGTTTAGGGTTTAGGGTTTGGGGTTTAGGGTTTAGGGTTTAGCGTTTTACATCTAGTGTTTATGGTCTAGTGTTTATTGTTTAGGGTTTAGGGTTTAGGGTTTAAGGTTGAGGGTTTAGGGTTTAGGGTTTAGAGTTTTTTTTTTAATTTATTTGAACGACCCTTGAAGGGATCAGGGGCTTAGCAATACCCCCAGGCCTTAGCATAAATTTAAAACAAAAAATATGCAAGGAGGGGGACATAAACCTGACCTCCGATCCTATGGTGGTACTGGAGTTAACTGACCTTCGATGGCAAGTCAACTCTTTCCCATACTAAGACAAAGAAGAAAACCTATAACTAAGCACCTTAGGAGAGGACTCCTCTCGATACAAATATACTAGGAAAACATAAATAAGGGAGACTCTCCCTTTACAAGGAAAGACTAGAAAAAAAGAACCTAATAAAAAAAACAACACCTAACAAAGGCAAGGTATCAATTACTAGGATAGAGCCAAGTATACCTGAGAGAGAGTCAAGGATGTTTTTTAATTCTTTTCAATTTCTTCCTTCTAAAACTTTGAACTCCCATTTTTTCAAGAATATAGCTACCTCGTATTGTATTTGGCAATTGGTTGAAGGTATAGTAGTGTTGGATGATATCAAGTTTGTGACTCTGTTTGGAAAGCAAATCTAATGTGTTGTTGGCTTCCCTGTAAGTGTGGATACATTAGAAGAACTCACATTGATTAATGAGCATTTGTATCTCCTGTACAAAAATCTGCAACTTCTAAGGAGGAATAGAAGTCTTCAATAATCACCTGATTAAGAGTTTTGAATCCACTTCAAGAATGATGTTATTGTAACCATGTTGAATGGACCAGTTTAAACCGTAACTGGCAGCTTGGATTTCTGCCTAGTTGTTAGTCCCTTCTCCAAGAGGTATCGCAAAGGCATATATAATATCTCCAACCTCATTTCTCAGAATGCCCCTCCTCCAATCTTCCTCGGATTGTGCAAGGCACTACCATCAGTGTTGAGCTTATATCTATTAGTAGGGGGAGTTTTCCAAATAATAGAAGTGACTTTAACATCATGTTTACATTTTTCAATCATATCAAACACTTCTGTCCACTTCAAAGGCCACTGGATGTAAGGGAAAGCTGAGCTGAGAAGAAAGATGTCCTTTAGGACCATGTACTTGACTCTGCTGATGTTGGATTTCTTATCCCCATACTTTACTGAGCATCTGTTCTTCCATAAATTCCAACAGATCACTCTGGGAAGTGCTTGGATAAGAGTCTTGTGAGCTTGATTTTTTCCTTGTATCTCCCCCAAATTTAGTAGTCTGCTTGTTAAAGAAGGCTGCTGCAAATTAAGGGCTTAGGGATTGTTGTTTAGGATTTAGGGTTTACGGTTTAGGTTTAGAGTTTAGGATTTAGGTTTTAGGGTTAAGGTTTAGTGTTTAGGGTTTAGGGTTTAGATTTTAGGTTTGAGGATTTGGGGTTTGGGGATTACGGTTTAAGGGTTAAGGTTTAGGGTTTAGGGTTTAGGGTTTTGAGTTTTGGGTTAGGGTTTAGTGTTTAGGGTTTTAGGTCTTGTGTTTATGGTCTAGTGTTTATTGTCTAGGGTTTAGGTTGTAGGGTTTAAGGTTTAGGGTTTAGGGTTTAGGGTTTAGGGTTTAAGGTTTAGGGCTTAGGGTTAGGGTTTAGGGTTTAGGGTTTATGATTTATGGATGAGGGTTTACGATTTAGGTTTTTGGCTTTAGGATTTGGGGTTTAGGGATTAGGGTTTAAGGGTTTGGGTTTAGGGGTTAGAGTTAGGGTTTAGGATTTAGGGTTTAGGGTGTAGGGTTTATAGTTCAGGATTTATGGTTTTGGGTTTAGGGATTAGGGTTTAGGGTTAGGGTTTAGAGCTTGGATTTAGGGTTTAGGGTTTAAGGTTTGGATTATGGTTTAGGATTTATGGTTTTAGTGTTAAGTTTAGGGTTTAGGGTTTAGGGTTTAGGGATTAGGGTTTAGGGTTTAGGGTTTAGGGTTTTGCGTTTAGAGTTTATGGTTTATGGTTTGGAGTTTAGGGTTCAATTTGTTGGGTTGAAGGTTTAGGGTTTAAGGTTTTGTTTTTACGATTTATGTTTTAGGTTAGGTTTAAGGGTTTAGTGTTTAGAGTTTAGGGTTTAAGGTTATGATTTTAGTATTGAGGGTTTACAATTTAGGGTTTAAGGTTTATGGTTTAGGTATTAGGTTTTAGGGTTTAACATTTAGGGTTTAGGGTTTAGAGTTTAGGTTTTATGGTTTATGTTTAGAGTTTAGGCTTTAGTGTTTAGGGTTTAGGGTATAGGATTTTAAATTTATGGTTTAGGCTTTAGAATTTAGGGTTTAGGGTTTAGGGTTTGGAGTTTAGAGTTTATAGTTTAGGGTGTAGGGTGTAGGGTGTAGGGTGTAGGGTTTGGGTTTAGTGTTTAATGTTTAGGGTTTAGGGTTAGGATTCTGGTTTTGCATTTTGCGTCTAGGGTTTAGGATTTTTGGATAAAGGTTTAGGATTTAGGTTTTAGGCTTTAGGATTTGGGGCTTGGGGATTAGGGTTTAAGGGTTATGGTTTAGGGTTTAGAGCTTAGGATTTTGGGTTTAGGGTTTAGTGTTTAGAGCTTGTATTTAGGGTTTAGATTTTAGGTTTTGGTTTGGGTTTAGGGTTTAGGGTTTACTGTTTAGGGTTTTTGGGTTTACATTTTGGGTTTAGGGTTTAGGGTAAGATTTTAAGGTTTACGATTTATGCTTTAGGGTTTTAGGGTTTATGTTTAAGGTTTAGGGTTTAACGTTAGGGTTTAAGGTTTAGGATTTCAGGTCCAGCGTTTATGGTCTACTGTTTATTGTTTAAGGTTTAGGGTTTAAAGTTTATGATTTTAGGATTTAGGGTTTAAGTTTTATGGCTTAGGTATTAGGGTTTAGAGCTTTGGGTGTAGGCTTTAGGGTTTAAGATTTAGGGTATAGGGTTTAGAGTTTAGGGTTTCTAGTTTATGCTTAGGGTTTAGGCTTTAGAGTTTAGGGTTTAGGGTGTAGGTTTTAGGATTTAGGGTTTAGGGTTTAGGGTTTAGAGTTTAGAGTTTATAGTTTAGGGTTGAGGGTTTAGGTTTAGGGGTTAGGGTTTTGGGTTTAGGGTTTAGGATTTATTGATAAGGATTTAGGGTTTAGGCTTAGGCTTTAGGGTTTAGGAATTGGGGTTTAGGGTGTAAGGGTTAGGTTTTAGTGTTTAGAGTTGAGGATTTAGGATTTAGGGTTTCGAGTTTATGGCTTGTATTAGATCGGTGACCCTTTTTACCACATGTCCAGCATGTGTCTTCTGAAGAGGATTCTTTAGCGGCTTGCCTCTTTCCTTTTTTCTTGGTTTTCTCTCAGGGTTCTCTTCATTTTCTAAAAGATTTTCTTTTATATTTCCCTGTAGTTCTTTCTCTTTTTCCCGCTTTCCTAGCAGAAGGCAATTTTAACAAAGGAAATCCAAAATCTTGGTAAAAACTTTCGAGTTCTGCATCTGATCCTCTTTAAGCTGATCCTTCAGCTTAAGATTAGTGCAAAGTTCCATTGCAACAACATTAATGATGCTGATAAGATCTCCGTATGCTAATTGAGAATATGGAATTTTTCCTTCACATCTGTCTCTTATTTTTTATCAGACTTTTTCAGCGAAATAAGTAGGTAATCCGCTAATAAAATGTTCTTTCCAATAATCATTATTACAGTCAGATCTTATCATGACCTTATTAAGAAACATGTCTTTGTACCATCTAAAATATGTTAATTTCTTGCAATATAGATTATTAAGGATTTCAAGACTTCTATCTTGGAAAAGACGTGGTTCTCCCTCGAAATGTTTTGCTATGCTATAAAGTAGAGTGGCAGTAGCATCTTCATAAATTACTTCTGAAGAGGTACTTGTTCCATCTTCAGTTTTAACAACTACTTTAGTTGTTACAGCACTAAGAATATCTGCTCTATTTTGATCAGTGAGATAATTATCCCACCAATTTCTCAGGGTACCAGTAAAACCTGCAATAATCATGTTGGCAGTTTCTTTATCACCAACACTTTTCATTTTGTATGCAGTGATGTCCATCCCCATTTCTTGGAGCTTAGAATAAATTTGACCTTCGGCCATGCCATCTATATTCCATTCAGTCAAGCTTGATTCGTCTGCAGCAGATGCAGGGTGGAGAACATTTTTGTCAAACTGAACTTCAGGAAAAGAAGACCTAGGATAATAATTCCTTTTGTTTGGGTGCTTTTCTAACAAAGTTCTAAGTTTATTTCCTTGGGTAATGTTGAGTCTAGACAATTGATCATTTATCCTGTCAAGCAGTTCATTGGAATGGCTAAACTCTTTGGATAGCTTAGGAAAGTTCTCTTTGGAGAATTCAGGAATTTTAAAAATAGGCTTAGTCTCAATCTGAGGACTAACCTTGGAAGAACTAGGTCTATCAGCTATCTGACTAATTCCTTTAAAGTTATCCCCTTTATGTTCCTCAATTTGTTAGGATATCACATGGAGAACTTGGTTTTTATAATTGTTCTGTTCTAAAACTTTATTAAGGTATCCAGCTGTTATCAAGACTAATTCTTTTTCGATGGGTTTCTTGAAAGGTGTCGCCTTAAGGATCTCCTTCCTGTAAGGGTTTAGGGTTTATGGTTTACGGTTTAAGGTTTCAAGTTTAGGATTTAGCGTTTTGGGTTTAGGATTTACGATTTAAGTTTAAGCTTTAAGATTTAGGGTTTAGAATTTAGGGTTTAGGATTAGGGTTTAGTGTTTAGGCTTTAGGGTTTATGGTTTATGGTTTAAGGTTTAGAGTTTAGGATTTAGGGTTTAGGGGTTAGGATTTAGAATTTGGATTTAGAGTTTGGGGTTTAGGGTTTAGGGTTTAACATTTAGAGTTTACGATTTAGGCTTTAGTGTTTAGTGTTAAGGTTTAAGGTTTAGGATTTAGGGTTAGGGTTTAGCGCTTAGGGTTTACGTTAGCATTTAGGCTTATGTTTAGGGTTTAGTGTGTAGGGTTTATATTTTAGGGTTTAGGGTTTAACATTTAGAGTTTAGGATTTAGGGTTTAGGGTTTAAGGTTTTTGTTTAGGGTTTATGATTTTGGGTTAGGGTTTAGGGTTTAGGATTTAGAGTTTAGATTTAGGGTTTAGGGTTTAAGGTTAGTGTTAGGGTTCAGTGTTTAGGGTTTAGGGTTTTATGGTTAAATTTAGGGTTTAGGTTTTAGGGTTTAGGGTTTAAGGTTTAGAGATTAGGGTTGAAGGTGTGGGGTTTAGGGTTTTGGGTTTAGAGTTTATGGTTTATGGTTTATTTTTTAGGGTTTAGGGTTTAAGTTTTTGGGTTTAGGGTATTAGGTTTAGGGTTTAGACCTAATAATTAAAGGTTTAGGGTTTAGTGTTTAGGGTTTAGGTATTGAGTTGTAGGTTTTGGGGTTTTAAGGTTAAGGTTTAGGGTTTAGGGTTTAGGGTTTGGAATTTAGGGTTTATCGTTAAGGTTGAAGGGTTTAGGGTTTAGGGTTTAACTTTTTGGGTTAAAAGTTTAGGGTTTTGGGTAGGGTTTAGTGTTTAGTGCTTATTGTTAAGATTTTAGGGTTTAGGGTTTAGGTTTAAGATTTTATGATATAGGGTTTAGGGTTTAGAGTTTGGATTCAGGATTTAGGGTTTAGGATTAGGGTTAGGTATTTCTTTTTAGGGTTTAGTGTTTAGGGTTTAGGGTATGACATTAAGATTTTAGGATTAAGGTTTTAGGGTTTAGGGTTTAGGATTAGGGTTAGGTATTTCTTTTTAGGATTTAGTGTTTAGGGTTTAGGGTATGACATTAAGATTTTAGGATTAAGGTTTTAGGGTTTAGGGTTTAGGGTATAGGGTTTAGAATTTAGGGTTTAGGAATTAGAGTTTAGGGTTTTGAGTTAATAATTGGAGGATTAGGGTTTAGTGTTTACGATTTAAGGGTTAGGGTTTTGGCTTTAAGGTTTAGGATTTATGGAAAAGGGTTTAGGGTTTAGATTTTAGGCTTGAGGATTTTGGGTTTGTGGATTACGATTTAAGGGTTAGGGTTTAGGGTTTAGAGTTTAGGGTTTTGGGTTTTGGGTTTTGAGTTAGGGTTTAGTGTTTAGGGTTTTAGGTCTTGTGTTTAGGGTCTAGTGTTTATTGTCTAGGGTTTAGGTTTTAGGGTTTAAAGTTTAGGGTTTAGGGTTTAGGGTTTAGGGTTTAGGGTTTAGGGTTTAGGGCTTAGGGCTTAGGGTTAGGGTTTAGGGTTTAGGGTTTAGGGTTTACAATTTATGGATAAGGGTTTAGGGTTTAGGTTTTAGGCTTGAGGATTTGGAGTTTAGGGATTAGGGTTTAAGGGTTAGGGTTTAGGGGTTAGGTTTAGGGTTTTGGATTTAGGGTTTAGGGTGTAGGGTTTATGGTTTAGGATTTACGATTTAGGGTTTAGGGTTTAGGGTTAGGGTTTAGGGTTTAGGGTTTAGGGTTTAGGGTTTAGGGTTTAGAGCTTGGATTTAGGGTTTAGGGTTTAGGGTTTGGATTAGGGTTTAGGGTTTAGGGTTTACGGTTTAGGAATTAATGTTTAGGGTTTTGGGTTTAGGGTTTTCGGTTTAGAGTTAATGGTATATGGTTTGGAGTTTAGGGTTTAATTTATTGGGTTGAAGGTTTAGGGTTTGGGCTTTAGGGTTTAGTTTTTATAATTTAGGTTTCAGGTTAGGTTTAAGGGTTTAGTGTTTAGAATTTAGGGTTTAAGGTTAAGATTTTAGGATTTAGGGTTTACAGTTTAGCGTTTGAGGTTTATGGTTTAGGTATTAGGGTTTAGGGTTTAAGATTTAGGTATTAGGGTTTAGGGTTTAAGATTTAGGGTTTTGGGTTTAGGTTTTATGGTTTATGTGTAGGGTTTAGGCTTTAGAGTTTAGGGTTTAGTGTATAGGATGTTAAATTTATGGTTTAGGTTTTAGAATTAAGGGTTTAGTGTTTATGGTTTAGAGTTTAGAGTTTATAGTTTAGGGCTGAGGTTTTAAATTTTAGAGTTTAGGGTGTAGGGTTAGGGTTTGGGTTTAGTGTTTAGTGTTTAGGATTTAGGGTTAGGATTATGGTTTAGGGTTTAGGATTTTTGGATAAGGGTTTAGTGTTTAGGTTTTAGGCTTTAGGATTTGGGGTTTGGGGATTAGAGTTTAAGGGTTATGGTTTAGGGTTTAGAGTTTAGTGCTTGTATTTAGGTTTAGAGTTTAGGTTTCGATTAGGGTTTAGGGTTTATGGTTTATTGTTTAGGGTTTTAGGGTTTATATTTAGGGTTTAGGGTGTGGCGTTAGGTTTTAAGGTTTACGGTTTATGCTTTATGGTTTTAGGGTTTATGTTTACGATTTAGGGTTTAGGGTTTAGGGTTTAGGGTTAGGGTTTAAGGTTTAGGGTTTCAGGTCCTGTGTTTAGGGTCTAGTGTTTACTGTTTATGGTTTAGGGTTTAAAGTTTATGATTTTAGGATTTAGGGTTTAGGGTTTAGGGTTTAAGGTTTATGGCTTAGGTATTAGGGTTTAGGGTTTAAGATTTAGGGTATAGGGTTTAGAGTTTAGGGTTCAGAGTTTTTGTTTTGGGTTTAGACTTTAGAGTTCAGGGTTTAGGGTGTAGGATTTTAAATTTAGGGTGTAGGTTTTAGGATTTAGGGTTTAGGGTTTAGGGTTTAGTGTTTAGAGTTTATAGTTTAGGGTGTAGGTTTAGTGTTTTGTGTTTAGGATTAGGGGTTAGGGTTTTGGGTTAAGGGTTTAGGATTTATTGATAAGGGTTTAGGGTTTTGGCTTATGCTTTAGAGTTAAGGAATTGGGGTTTAGGGTGTAAGGGTTAGGTTTTAGGGTTTAGAGTTTAGCATTTAGGGTTTAGGGTTTAGAGTTTGTAGGTTGTATTTAAGGTCTAGAGTTTAGGTTTAGGGTTAGGATTTAGGGTTTTTGGTTTAGGGTTTAGGGTTGAGGGTTGAGGGTTGAGGGTTTTAGGGTTTATGTTTAGGTTTTAAGGTTTAGGTTTAGGGTTTAGGGTTTACGATTTAGGGTTTAGAGTTTAGGGTTTTAGGGTTTATGTTTAGGGTATAGTGTTTATGGTTCAGGGTTTCAGGTCTAGCATTTAGGGTCTAGTGTTTATTGTTTAGGGTTCAGGGTTTAGGGTTTAAGGTTTAGGGCTTAGGGTTTAGGGTTTAGGGTATAGAGTTTAGGGTCTAGGTTTTAGTGTTTAGGATTAGGTTTAGGGTTTAGCATTAAGGCTTTATGGTTTAGGGTTTAACGTTTAGGTTTTAGGGTTTAGGTTTTAAGTTCTAGAATTTAGGGTTTAGGGTTTAGGGTTTTGGGTTTAGAGTTTATAATTAAAGGTCTAGGGTTTAGGGTTTAAGGTTTAGTATCGAGATATAGGTTTAGGGGTTTTAAGGTTAAGGTTTAGGATTTAGGGTTTAGGGTTTAGGGTTTAAGGTTTAGCATTTAGGGTTTAGGGTTTAGGGTTTAGGGTTTAACCTTTAGAGTTTAGGAATTAGGGTTTAGTGTTTAGTGTTTAGATTTAAGGTTTAGGATTTAGGGTTAGGGTTTAGCTCTTAGGGTTTAGATTTAGGGTTTAGGATTTAGCATTTAGGTTTATGTTTTGGGTTTAGCATTTAGCGTTTAGAGTTTAGGGTTTAAGGTTTAGGGTTTAGGGTTTAGAGTTTGGATTTAAGGTTTAGGGTTTTGGGTTTAACATTTAGAGTTTAGGATTTAGGCTTTAGGGTTATGGGTTTTTATTTAGGGTTTATGATTTAGGGTTAGGGTTTAGGGTTTATGGTTTAGGGTTTAGAGTTTAGTTTTAGGGTTTAGGGTTTAAGGTTAAGGTAGGGTTTACTGTTTAGGCTTTAGAGTTTTAGGGTTAAGTTTAGGGTTTAGGGTTTAGGGTTTAGGGTTTAAGGTTTAGGGTTTAGGATTTTGAGTTTAGGGATTAGTGTGTAGGGTTTAGAGTTTATTGTGTAGGGTTTGGAGTTTAGGGTTTATCATTAAGGGTTTAGGGTTTAGGGTTTAATTTGTTGGGTTAAAGGTTTAGGGTTTAGGGTTTAGAGTTTAAGTTTAGGGTTAGGGTTTAGTTGTTGGTGTTTACGGTTTAGGGTTTAAGGTTTAAGATTTTAGGGTTTAGGGTTTAGGGTTTAAGGTTTAAGGTTTATGGCTTAGGTATTAGAGTATAGGGTTTAGGGTTTATGGTTTAATTTTTATGGTTTAAGTTTAAGGTTATGTTTTAGGGTTTAGTGTTTAGGGTTTAGGGTGTAGGGTTTAGAGTTTATGATTTAGGGTTAGGATTTAGGGTTTAGGGTTTGGAGTTTAGGATTTAGAGTTTAGGGTTCAGGGTTTAGGGCTTAGATTTATGGTCTAGTGTTTAGGCTTAGGCTTAGGCTTTAAGATTTAGGGTTTAGCATTTATAGTTTAGGATTTAGAGTTTATGATTTAGGGTTTAAGATTTAAGGTTTAGGGTTAAGGATTTTAGGGTTTATTTTTAAGGTTTAGGGTTTAGGGTTTAGGGTATAAGGCCTAGTGTTTAGTGTCTAGTATTTATTATTTAGGGTTTAGGTTTTAGGGTATAATGTTTAGGGTTTAGGGTTTAGGGTTTAGAGTTTAGGGTTTAGGGTTTAGGGTTTAGGGTTTTAGGTTAGGGTTTAGGGTTTAGGGTTTAGGGTTTAGGTTTGGAGTTATAGGTTTAGGGTTACGGGCTTAGGGTTTGTAGTTTAGGATTTAGGGTTTTTGGTTTAGGCTTTTTAGATTTAAGGTTTAGGATTTAGCGTTTAGGATTAGGGTTTAGTGTTTAGGGTTTAGGGTTTATGATTTAAGGTTTAGAGTTTAGGATTTAGGGCTTAGGTGTTAGGATTTAGAATTTAGATTTAGGGTTTGGGGTTTAGGGTTTAACATTTAGAGTTTAGGATTTAGGGTTTAGTGTTTAGTGTTAAGGTTTAAGGTTTAGGATTTAGGGTTAGGGTTTATGTTTAGGGTTTAGCATGAAGGGTTTTTAGTTTAGGGTTTAAGGTTTAGGGTTTAGGGTTCAACATTTATAGTTTAGGATTTAAGGTTTCGGGTTTAAGGTGTTTGTTTAGGGTTTATGATTTAGGGTTTGAGTTTAGTGTTTAGGGTTTAGAGTTTGGATTTAGGTTTTAGGATTTAAGGTTAGGGTTAAGTTTAGTGTTTAGGGTTTAGGGTTTTAAGGTTAAATTTAGGGTTAAATTTAATGTTTAGGGTTTAGGGTTTAGTGTTTAAGGTTTAGAAATTAGGGTTTAGGGTTTAAGTTTTAGGGTTTAGGGTTTAGGGTTTAGGGTTTAAGGTTGAGGGTTTAGGGTTTAGGGTTTAGGTTTTGGAGTTTAGGTTTTATAGTTAAGAATTTAGGATTTTGGGTAGGGTTTGGTGTTTAGGGTTTATGGTTAAGAATTTAGGGTTTAGGGTTTGAGGTTAAGATTTTATGATTTAGGGTTTAGGGTTTTGAGTTTGGATTCAGGATTTAGGGGTTAGGGTTTAACTTTTCAAGTTAAAAGTTTAGGGTTTTGGGTAGGGTTTAGTGTTTAAGGTTTATGGTTAAGAATTTAGGGTTTAGGGCTTAGGGTTAAGATTTTATGATTTGGGGCTTAGGGTTAAGAGTTTGGATTCAGGATTTGGGGCTTAGGTTTAGGGTTAGGTTTTGGGTTTTAGTTTTTAAGGTTTAGGGTTTAGGGTATAACATTTAGATTTTAGGACTAAGGTTTTAGGGTTGCGGGTTTAGGGTACAGGGTTTAGAGCTTAGGTTTTAGGGTTTAGGGTTTAGAGTTAATAATTGAAGGTTTAGGGTTTAGTGTTTACAATTTAAGGGCTAGGGTTGTGGGTTTAGGGTTTAGGATTTATGGAAGAGTGTTTAGGGTTTAGATTTTAGGCTTCAGGATTTAGGGTTTGGGGATTACAGTTTAAGGGTTAAGGTTTAGGGATTAGAGTTTAGGGTGTTGGTTTTTGGGTTAGGGTTTAGAATTTAGGGTTTTAGGTCTAGTGTTTATTGTCTAGGGTTTAGGTTTTATGGTTTAAGGTATAGGATTTAGGGTTTAGGGTTTAGGGTTTAATGTTTATGGTTAGGGTTTAGTGTTTAGTGTTTAGGATTTATGGTTAAGAATTTAGGGTTTAGGGTTTAGGGTTTAGAATTTATGGATAAGGGTTTAGGGATTATGTTTTAGGCTTTAGGATTTGGGCTTTGGGGATTAGGGTTTCAGGGATAGGGTTTAGGGGTTAGGGTTAGGGTTTATGATTTAGGGTTTAAGGTGTGGGGTTTATGGTTTAGGATTTAGGGTTTAAGGTTTAGGGTTTAGGGTTAGGGTTTAGTGTTTAGGGTTTAGAGCTTGGATTTAGGGTTTAGGGTTTAAGGTTTGGGTTAGGGTTTAGTGTTTAGGGTTTATGGTTTTAGGGTTAAGTTTAGGGTTTAGGGTTTAGGGTTTAAGGTTTAGGGTTTAGGGTTTAGGGTTTGGTGTTTAGAGTTTATGGTTTATAGTATGGAGATTAGGGTTTAAGTTTTTGGGTTGACGGTTTAGGGTTTAGTTTTTACGGTTTAGGTTTCTGGTTAGGTGTAATGGTTTAGTGTTTAGAGTTTAGGGTTTAAGGTTAAGATTTTAGGATTTAGGGTTTACAGTTTAGGGTTTAATGTTTATGGTTTAGGTATTAGGGTTTAGAATTTAAGATTTAGGGTTTAGGGTTAGAGTTTAGGTTTTATGGTTTATGTTTAGGGTTTAGGCTTTAGGGTTTAGAGTTTAGAGTTTATAGTTTAGGGTTGAGGTTTTAAATTTTAGAGTTTAGGGTGTAGGGTGTAGGGTTTGGGTTTAGTGTTTAGTGTTTAGGGTTAGTATTATGGTTTAGGGTTTTGGGTTAAGGGTTTAGGATTTATGGATAAAGGTTTAGGGTTTAGGTTTTAGGCTTTAGGATTTGGGATTTGGGGATAAGGGTTTAAGGGTTATAGTTTATGATTTAGAGGTTAGGATTTAGGATTTAGGGTTTAGAGTTTAGAGCTTGTATTTAGGGTTTGGAGTTTAGGATTCGAGTTAGGGTTTAGGGTTTACAGTTTAGGGTTTAGGGTTGAGGGTTTTAGAGTTTATGTTTAGGGTTTAGGGTTTAGGGTTAGGTTTTAAGGTTTACGGTTTATGCTTTAGGGTTTTAGGGTTTATGTTTAGGGTTTAGGGTTTAGGGTTTAAGGTTTCAGGTCCATTGTTTAGGGTCTAGTGTTTATTGTTTAAGGTTTTGGGTTTAAGGTTCAAGGTTTAGGGTTTAGGGTTTAGGGTTTAGGGTTAAGGGTTTAGAGTTTAGGGTTAAGGGTTTAGCGTTTAGGATTTAGGGATTATTATTAAGGTTTAGGGTCTAGCCTTTAGGGTTTAGGGTTTAAGTTTTAGGGTTTAGAGATTAGGGTTTAGAGTTAATAATTGAACATTTAGGGTTTAGTGTTTAGGGTTTAGGTTTCGAGTGTCAGGTTTAGGGGTTTTAAGGTTAAGGTTTAGGGTTTATGGTTTAGAGTTTATGGTATAGGGTTTATCTTTAAGGGTTAAGGGTTTAGGGGTTGGGGTTTAGCTTTTTGAGTTGAAGATTTAGGGTTTAGGGTAGGGTTTAGTGTTTAGGGTTTATGGTTAAGATTTTAGGGTTTAGGGTTTAGGGTTAAGATGTTAGGATTTAGGGTTTAGGGTTTATAGTTTGTATTCAGGGTTTAGGGTTTACATTTAGTGTTAGGTTTTAGGTTTTAAGGTTTAGGTTTTATGGTTTAGGGTATAACATTTAGAGTTTAGGATTAAGGGTTTAGGGTTTAGGGTTTAAGGTATTAGGTTTAGAGTTTAGGGTTAGGGTTTATGTTTTAATGTTAAGGGTTTAGGGTTTAGAGTTTATGCTTTAAGGTTTAGGGTTTAGGATTTAGGGTTAGGGTTTTAGGGTTTATGGTTTAGGGTTCAGTGTTTAGGGTTTGTGGTTTAGAATTTACGGTTTAGGGTTTAGGGTTAAGGGTTAAGGGTATAGGGTTTAGGTTTAGGGTTTAGAGTTTAGGCCTTAGCGCTTATTGTTTATGGTTTAAGGTGTATGGTTTACGTTTAGCGTTTAGAGTTTTGGGTTTAGGGTATAGATTTTAGGGTTTAGCATTTAGAGTTTATGGTTTATGGTTAAGGTCTTAGGGTTTAGTGTTTAGGTTTTAGTGTTTAGGGTTTATCTTTTAGGTTTAAGGGTTTAGGGTTTAGGGTTAGGATTTTGGGTTTAGGTTAAGTATTAAGGATTTAGGATTTAGGATTTAGGATTTAGTGTTAGGGTTTAGTGTTTAGGGTTTAGGGTTTGTGATTTAAGATTTAGAGTTTAGGATTTAGGGTTTAGGGGTTAGGATTTAGAATTTAGATTTAGGGTTTGGGGTTTAGGGTTTAGGGTTTAACATTTAGAGTTTAGGATTTAGGGTTTAGGGTTTAGTGTTTAGGTTTAAGGTTTAGGATTTAGGGTTAGGGTTTAGCACTAAGGGTTTAGATTTAGGGTTTAGGATTTAGCATTTAGGTTTATGTTTAGGGTTTAGCATTTAAGGTTTAGAGTCTAGGGTTTTAAGTTTAGGGTATAGGGTTTAGAGTTTGGATTTAGGGTTTAGGGTTCTAGGTTTAATGTTTAGAGTTTAAGATTTAGGGTTTTGTTTTAGGGTTTATGATTTAGGGTTAGGGTTTAGGGTTTATGATTTAGGGTTAGGGTTTAGGGTTTAGAGTTTAGGGTTTAGGATTTAGGGTTTAGAGTTTTGATTTAAGGTTTAGGGTTTAAGGTAAGGGTTAGGCTTTAGTGTTTAGGGTTTAGGGTTTTTGGGTAAGTTTAGAGTTTAGGGTTTATGGTTTAGGGTATAGGGTTTAAGGATAAGGGTTTAAGGTTTAAGGTTTATGGTTTACGATTTAGGGTTTAGGGTTTAAGATTTAGGGTTTAGAGTTTAGGTTTTAGGATTTACAGTTTATGGTTTATGGTTTGGAGTTAAGGGTTTTGGGGTTTAATTTTTTGGGTTGAAAGTTTAGGGTTTAAGGTTTAGTTTTAGCTTTTAGTGTTTAGTGTTTAGGGTTTAGGGTTTAGGGTTTAAGGTTAAGATTTTAGTGTTTGCGGTTTAGAATTTAGGCTTTATGGTTTATCATTTTGGTATTAGGGTTTAGGGTTTAGGGTTTAGGTTATATGATTTAGGGTTTAGGGTTTAGAGTTTAGGTTTTATGGTTTATTTTTAGGGTTTAGGCTTTAGAGTTTAGGGTTTAGTGTATTGGATTTTAAATTTAGAGTTTAGGTTTTAAGATTTAGGGCTTAGGGTTTAGGGTTTAGAGTTTAGAGTTTATAGTTTAGGGTTGAGGGTTAAAAGTTTAAGGTTTAGGGTTTCGATTTAGTTTTTAGTGTTTAGGGTTTAGGGTTAGGGTTAGGGTTTAGGGTTTAGAGTTTAACGTTTAGGGTTTAAGGTTTAGGTTTTATGGTTTAAGGTTTAGGGTTTAAGTTTTTGGGTTTAGTGTTTAGAGTTTATAATTGAAGGTTTAGGGTTTAGGGTTTGAGTAATAGGTTTAGGGGTTTTAGGGTTAAGGTTTAGGGTTTAGGGTTTAGGGTTTTGAGTATATGGTTTAGTGTTTGAAGTTTACGTTTTATCATTTAGGGTTAATGGTTTAGGGATTAGGGTTTAACTTTTTGGGTTGAAGGTTTAGTGTTTAGGGTAGGGTTTAGTGTTTGCGGTTTAGGGTTAAGATTTTAGGATTTAGGGTTTAGGGTTTAGAGATTGGATTCAAGGTTTAGGGTTTAGGTTTTGGGTTAGGTTTTAGGTGTTAGGGTTTAAGGTTTAGAGTTTAGGGTTTATTGTATAACATTTAGAGTTTAGGGTTTAGAGTTTATGGTTTAAGTTTTAAGGTTTAGGGTTTAGGGTTTATGGTTAAGGTTTTAGGTTTTAGGGTTTAGGGTTTGTGGTTTAGAATTTTAGGTGTAAGGTTTAAGGTTTAAGGTATAGGGTTTAGGGTTTAGGGTTTAGGGTTTAGAGTTTAGGGTTTAGCGTACTGATTTTAGGGTTTAGATTTTAGAGTTTAGTGTTTATGGTTAAGGATTTAGAGTTTAGTGTTTAGGTTTCAGTGTTTAGTGATTTAAATTTAGGGTTTAGGTTTTAGGTTTTAGGTTTTAGGTTTTAGGGTTTAGAGTTTAGTGTTTATGGTTAAGGGTTTAGGGTTTTGAATTTAGGTTTAGGGTTTAGGATTTTGGGTGTAGGGTATGGGGTTTATGGTGTAGGATTAAAGGTTTAGGGTTTAGGCTTTGGAGTTTAGGATTTAGAGTTTTGTGTTTAGGATTTAGTGTTTAGGGTTTAGATTTAGGGTTTATGGTTTAGGTTTAGGCTTAGGGTTTAGGGCTTAGGGTTTAGGGTGGTTTAACGTTTATAGTTTAGGATTTAGGGTTTATTGTTTAGGGTTTTGGTTTGGGGTTTAGGATTTAGGGTTAGGGTTTAGATTTAGGGTTTAGGATTCAGGGTTTAGGTTTAGGTTAAGTGCTCAGGGTTTATGGATTATAGTTTAGCTTTTGGGTTTAGGGTTTAACATTTAGAGTTTAGGATTTAGGCTTTTGGGTTTAGGTCAGGGTTTAGTATTTTGGGTTAGTGTTTAGGTTATGTGGTTTAGGGTTTATGTTTTAGGGTTTAGAAATTAGATTTAGGGTTTAGGGTTTTAGGGTTAAGGTTTAGGGTTTATTGTTTAGGGTGTATGGTTTAGGGTTTAGTGTTTAGATTTAAGGTTTAGGATTTAGGGCTAGAGTTTAGGGTATGGGGTTTAGGGTTTATGTTTTAAGGTTTAGAGTTTGGATTTTGGGTTTAGGGTTTAGGGTTTAGAGCTTATGGTTTATGGTTTTGAGTTTAGGGTTTATCGTTAAGGGTTTATGGTTTAATTTTTTCGGTTGAAGGTTTAGGGTTTAGGGTTTAATATTTTCGGTTGAAGGTTTAGGGTTTAGGGTTTAATTTTTACGGTTGAGGTTTAAGGTTGGGTTTTAGGGTTTAGTGTTTAGGGTTTAGGGTTTAAGGTTTAGATTTTAGGATTTAGAAGTTAGGGTTTAGGGTTTAATGTTTATGGTTTAGGTATTAGTGTTTAAGGTTTAGGGTTTAGGATTTAAGATTTAGGTTTAGGGTTTAGAGTTTAGGGTTTAGAGTTTAGGTTTTATGGTTTATGTTTAGGGTTTAGGCTTTAGAATTTAGGGGTTAGGGTATAGGATTTTAAATTTAGGGTTTAGGTTTTAGAAATTAGGGTTTAGGGTTTGAGTTTAAAGTTTATAGTTTAGGGTTGAGGGTATAAATTTTAGGTTTTAAGGTTAAGAGTTTAGGATTAAGGTTTAGTGTTAAGTGTTTAGGGTTTTGTGTTAGGGTTAAGGTTTAGGGTTTTGGGTTTAGGATTTAGGATTTATGGATAAGGGTTTAGGGTTTAGGGTATAGGTTTTAGGGTTTGGGGTTTGGGGATTAGTGTTTAAGGGTTAGGGTTTAGTGTTTAGAGTTTAGGATTTTGGTTTCAGGGTTTATAGTTTAGAACTTGTATTAAGGGTTTAGAATTTAGGTTTAAGGTTGAGGGTTTTGGGGTTTAGGGTTGAGAGTTAAGGGTATAGGGTTTATTGTTTAGGGTTTAGGGTTTAGAGTTTAAGGCTTAGGGTTTATGGTTTAGGGTTTCAGGTTTATTGTTTAGAGTTTAGGGTTTAGGGTTTAGGGTATAGGTTATGGCGTTTAGGGTTTAGAGTTTAGGGTTTATGGTTAAGTGTTTAGGGTTTAGGGTTTATGTTTTAGTGTTTAGTATTTTAAATTTAGGGTTTAGGTTTTAGGTTTTTGGGTTTAGGGTTTAGGGTTTCCAGTTTAGAGTTTATGATTAAGGGTTTAGGGTTTAGGGTTTAGGG
Organism: Solanum pinnatisectum; assembly: GCA_035578085.1. NCBI lineage: Eukaryota > Viridiplantae > Streptophyta > Magnoliopsida > Solanales > Solanaceae > Solanum > Solanum pinnatisectum. The sequence continues at coordinate 1,032,872 of JAWPEI010000017.1, forward strand.
TGTAGTGTTTAGTGTTTAGGATTTAATGTTTAGTGTTTAGGGTTTAGGGTTTGGAGTTTAGGATTTAGAGTTTAGGTGTTAGGGTTTGGGGTTTTGGGTTTTGATTTATGGTTTAGGGCTTAGGCTTAGGCTTAGGGTTTAGGGTTTAGGGTTTAACATGTATAGTTTAGGATTTAGGGTTTATTGTTTAAGGTTTCAATTTATGGTTTAGGATTTAGGGTTAGGGTTTAGGGTTTAGGGTTTAGATTTAGGGTTTAGGATTTAGGGTTTAGGTTTATATTTAGGGCTTAGGGTTTAGGGTTTAACATTTAATGTTTAGGATTTAGGGTTTAGGGTTTAGGATTTAGGGTTAGGGTTTAGGGTATAGTGTTTAGGGGTAAGGGTTTTGGGTTTAGAGTTTCGATTTACTGTTTAAGGTTTATGGTTAAGGGTTTAGGGCTTAGTATTTATGTTTTACTGTTTAGGGTTTTATGTTTAGGATTTAGGTTTTAGGTTATAGGGTTTAGGGTTTACCAGTTATGTAATTTTTCTATGTTTAAAAAATATAATATTAAAACTTGTGAATCTACTATAGCTATTAATAATTCTCTTGAAACTATCAAGTTATTATTATCTGCTGATATAGATAGATATAGGAAGGAATTTAAATTTCTTTATATTGGACTTGTGCAAGTTGCTGTTAAACTGCTTTTTCGTAAAGGTTTGAACATTCCTATTTGTCTACTTTTTAGAGATGATAGACTTTTAAATTTTGATGATTCTCTGTTAGGAGTATCAGAAAGTAATCTTGCTTATGGACCAGTTTACTTTAACTGTTATCCTAATTTTACTGTTGATATTCATGATCCGAATATTATTGATACTTTGACACTTAATGTCAAGACTAAGAACATGAATAGTAAAATAGACACCAGAGAAATAGTTGTAATATATCGGGTATATTACAAGCTGATGAAAATCACAATAGCCCCAAAGGCTATTACTTCTAGTGTTAAAGGAGTTACTATACTGATGGAAGCTAATCAAAAGCATAATACTACTTTTGTCCCTAGACTTCTTAAGTGGAATGATATTTTAGCTGATGAAGAATGGAAATTTGATTCCATCACCAACCCTTTACCCCTTCAACCTGACACTTCACAGTTAGACCGGGTTATCCAATTCCCTGACGGATCTATTAACCTTAAGTTTTTACAATCTAGCTCTTTTAGCCAAGCTTCTTCAAGTAGAAGAATGTCTTCGGCAAGACCTTTTTCTTTTCAACCCCGGGAGGAGGACGAAGATAATATTAGCCAGCTTGACCATAGAAAGTTTCATGGAGTAGATTTCTCCCAGACTATTCCTAAGGTTTACTATGAAGAGTCGGTGGGAAGCCCCACAGCCAGCGAGATGAAACCTGTGCATAAAAGAAAAGATTCCATAGGGGTTCTCACCTCCAATGAGGAATTCGTCCCCAACAAAAAGAAATTACACGCTTGGTGGAAATCTCTAGAACATAAGCAAAAGGTTGATTGGTATAAAGCTACCTATACTGTAGAACAACGAACCTCTTTCAGAGATAAGTGGTTTAAAGATATGGAAAGATTCAAAACTGAAATTGAGTTTTTTAAATGGTTTGAATCTTCTGGGCAAATTGATGATAAGCAGTCATCCATTCAGGTCCTTATAAAAAAATGGTACACCAAAGAACAGGTGGTTAAAAGTGTTACTCCTCCGCTTGAAGGACTTAGCATCCCTTACAGGAAGGAGATCCTTAAGGCGTCACCTTTCAAAAAACGCCATAGAAAAAGAATATGCATCGATAACAGCTGGAGACCTTAATAAAGTTTCGGAACAAAACAATTATACTAACCAAGTTCTCCATGTAATATCCCAACAGATTGAAGAACATAAAGGGGATAACTTCGAAGGAATCATTCAGATAGCTGACAAACCTAGTTCTTCAAGAGTTAGCCCTCAGATGGAGCCTAACCCTATCTTTAAAATTTCTGAATTCTCCAAAGAAAACGTTCCTAAGCTATCCAAAGAGTTTAGCCATTCCAATGAACTGCTTGACAGGATAAATGATCAATTTTCTAGGCTCAGCATTACCCAAGGAAATAAGCTTAGAACTCTGTTAGAAAGGCACCCTAACAAAAGGAATTATTAACCTAGATCTTCTTTCCCCGATGTTCAGTTTGAGGAAAACGTTCTCCATCCTGTGTCTGCTGCAGACGATCAAGCTTGACTGAATGGAATATAGATGGTATGGCCGAAGGTCAGATTTATGCCAACAAAAGAGTTATAGGAATAGCTACAATATTAACGGAGCTAGCAAATAATTACCTAAACAACAATACAATATGGAGTTACTATAGCCGAGATAATACAATGATATATTCTAACTGTCGAGAAACTAGAGAAGGAGATATGGAGGAAATACGACAATGGATACTAAGCCTCCTAAAACCAGAAAATATACCAACGACAAGAGCTATCAGGAAAAATTTCATTTCATCAAAGATTATTAACGGATATTGTACAACAATCAGCAGCAAATATTCAGAACATATATGTTCCAAATGTCACGGAGAAGATAACAATGTCCCAACCGTACAGCTGGAATAAAACTACCACAAAGAAGATACAAAATAGCCGGCAGACTGATGAAGACAGCCGACAAAACAAAAGATAGGACGGAGATATTTATGTAACAAGTCAAAAGTAGGATAGGAATCTTATCTTCCTTTCTGTAAAGTTTTTTGTTTTCTTTTGTAAAGAAAAAGAAAAAGTTGTTTGTTACCAATTTGGGGGGTAGCAGAAGTTGAGAGAGAAATATGATAAAGTGGGAGATGAGGGATGAGGATGATTCTCCCCTTCTCCTAACTCATATATATATACAAAATTTACATGGCTACTATTCATGAATAGTATCATGAATAGTGACTGACTCTTACTATTTACATAGTAACATGACCTCTACTATTTACACAGTGACTGACTCTTACTATTTACATAGTAACTTGACCTCTACTATTTACACAGTAACCGACTCTTACTATTCACATAATTGATATTTTACTATTTATGAATAGTTTTTTACTATTCATCAATAGTATCCTACCGGTGACTCCAAATAAAAACAAACTACTTTACTTTTTCTTTACAAAAGAAAACAAAAAACTTTACAAAAGATAAGATTCCTACGTCTACTTTTGACTAATTACATAGGTGTCTTTTGTTTTGTCGGCTGTCTTCATCAGGCTGCCGGCTCTTTTGTATCTCCTTTGTGATAGTTTATTCCAACTGTATGGTTGGAACGTTGTTATCTTCTCCGTGGCATTTTGAACATATATGTTCTGAATATTTGCTGCTGATTGTTGTACAATATCTGGTTAATAATGCTGGTGAAATAAAAATTTTCTTGATAGCTCTTGTCGTTGGTATATTTTCTGGTTTTAGGAGGCTTAGTATCCATTGTCGTATTTCCTCCATATCTCCTTCTCTAGTTTCTCGACAGTTAGAATATATCATCGTATTATCTCGGCTATAGTAACTCCATATTGTATTGTTGTTTAGGTAATTATTTGCTAACTCCGTTAATATTGTAGCTATTCCTATAACTCTTTTGTTGGCATAAAAGTCAGGAATATCTACAATAGGTATCTCATCTTGTTTCTCTATTTTTTTTGGAATTAACATATCTCTGGTCAAACCTATCTTTATGACCTGTATAACCGGTTTTATCTCATCGTATAGTATTTCTGCAGTGGCTATATAGAATTTAATGAAAAATAGTGTTCCTTTAGTAATTCGTTTGTAAGTTAAGAATGCTTTGTATAATTCTGGTATCTTCGATATCTCATCTCCTGTAGTTGTGTACACTGTACTAAGTAGTCCGTAGTTATAACAAGTTGTAACCAAATTTATATTTGTACCTGGTAGGGCTATTAGTTTGTTGTATCCTTGTAGGTGTTGGGTAATATAATCAGTATTTGGTTCTTTTGTGTTTATAGCACTGGGGTTTTTGTTTAAGTAAGTTTGGACTTTGTAAATATTTTCTGTATAGGTACGGGTGATGTGGTTATATGTATTTTTCTGTTGGGCTAAATTTGTTTTTATATGTAGTGGTTTGTGGAGTAGGCATGATTTTTGTATCTTTGCATCAGATATGGTTTATCAAAAAGTTTGTTCATATTTGTATTTGTATAACTTTTTTCTTCTGTAGGTTTTTCTTTCTTTGTAACTCCTGATGTACCTGCAGCTGTATTTAAACAAACATTATGGGTTTTATGGAGTTTCCCAACGTCTCCTTCTAGTTCTGGAATTTTAACGTCTTTCGATCGACGTAGCTCCGCATTTTTAACGTCATGCTGCTGACTGCTAGCTTGCTTTTTTAGCTGCTGTATCTCACCATCCATACTATCCACTTTTTTACAAAGTGTAGTTAGGAGGTTGAGTATTTGATCCATTGTATTTATTTTTTCAGTATCTTTCCCTTGAGAGGTGATCTGCAATCACATTCTTGGCAGTTTTTATAATTTCAATTGTAAATGAAAAGTTTAATATATTTACTACCAGTCTTCTTATTTCTTTTGTTGTAACTGAGTCTTATACCTTTTTGGTTATCCACCATTTTACCTGTGTATTATCTGTTCTAACAATAATTTTGTTATATACAATATATGGTTCAAAAGCTAATAAACATTTATATAAGGCAAATAATTCTTTTCTATTTATTTCCCATTTTATTTGTGGGTCTGTATATGATCCGAAATAATATCTACAGTGATGTTTTATGTTTTCATTTATATATTTATATTTTAATACTTCTCCGTAACTATGATCACTAGAGTCTGTTTCCACTATATAAGTAAATTGTTTATTTTCATCTGGAAAGTTTAATTTTGATAAATCTTTACACATTATTTTTATTTTTCTGATATGTCTTTTATCTTGTTCATCAAAGTAATATTTTATATCTTTCTTTAATTTTTTCTGTAATGGTTTTAAATTTTCTGCTAATTTTGGTATATATTCTCTTACTTGATTAACCAATCCTAAAAATGATTGTAATTTTTTCTTAGTATCTAATAATTCTTCAGAATTAACTATTTTTTGTACAATATGTGTTTGCATTTTTATTCCACTTTTATCTATTTGTATTCCTAGAAATTCTATTTGATTTTTCATAATTTCAGCTTTCTTTTTTGATAAGCTAATTCCTGATATTTCTATAATAAGTATAAATTTTTCTAATAACTTTAGATGTTCTTCTTTTGTTCGTGAATATAATAGTATGTCATCTATATATACTACACAATTTTCTAGTTGATTAAAATATATATCCATAAAATGTTGATATCTACCTGGTGCGTTTTTATATCCAAATGGTAAAATATTCCATTCGTAAAATTCTTGTGGTACGGTAAATGCTGTTAAATGTTTAGATTCTTCTTCTAGTTTTAGGTGGTAAAATCCTAATTTACAGTCAAATTTACTAAAATAATTATATCCTTGTATTTGTCGTACTTTTAATATTTTATTAGATATAGGGTAATTATATGTTTTAGTTTTTGCGTTTAGATTCTTATAATCAATAACCATTCTACTTTTTCCTCTTTTTTGCTCACTATGTTTATTTACTATGAATGCTGGACTATTATGTTTACTATTGCTTTCTTGTATATACTTATTTTCTAATAATTCATTTATATGCATTTTAAATTCTGATTGGTCTTCGAAATTATATCTTAATGGTTTTTGTGTTATTATACTATTTTCATCTATTAGTTCAATCTTTACTTTTGTTTTATGTTTATCCCATCCTTGTAATGGGTTTTCGTTATATAATGAGTTTAATTTATCATTTATTGCTTGTATTTTATCAACTGTGAATATTATAATTTCTATTTTATGATCATTAGTTGTTATATTTTCTAATTTTTGGGTAATTTTTTCACTTTCTTTTATCCATGGTGTATTTTTTCTGATTTTATTATTAACTCTTTTTGCTCCTATCTTGTGATTACATATGGTAGTGAACCACCAATGTGTTTTTGTTATAGTGTGTGGATATAGTTTTTCTAAAAAAGGCATTCCTAATAATATATCTTTATTTGTAAATTCATAACTATAGATTTTCTCTATTAATAATATTTTATCCCATATTTGTGTTTTTATATTTTTAGCTTTATGTGTTATCATGCTTCCTTCATTATTAAATCTTGTTACTATTAATGGTGTTTTTAATTTTTCCCATTTACTATCTGGTAGACAATTATGTTTACACATATTTGCTTCTGCTCCTGTGTCTATCATAGGTGTGTAATATCTATTATAGTATCCTTCTATAATTATTTTTGCTAAAATGTATATTTTTGTCATATTAAGATGTTTTTAGTTTATCATATAATCGTTCGTTTAATAATTACTTTCTTATTTTCATAAGTTATTGTTAGTTGTTTATCATCTATATTATATGGTTTAACTGTTTCTAGCCATTTTATTTCTAAAGTAATATTATTATTTCCTTGATGTATTTTGAATTTAATTTTTATTGGTATTCCTCCAATAATTAGTTCTTGTTCTGTAGTTTCTTCTATGTTTACCAAAGCTCTAGGTAATTCTGTGTTTATATTTTCTGCTGTAATTATTTCATGTTCTTTGACTAGTTCTCTTATAATTTGGTTTTCTATTTGTCCTGTATTTATAGTTATTAAATATTTTCTTTGGTCTAATATTCCTGTGATATAATATTGGTATGGTTGTATTTCATGCTCTAATGATTTAGTTATTAAGTCACAATCTAATCTTCTAGATGTGGTATGTATTAAGTCACAATCTAATCTTCTAGATGTACTAGTTCTTGATGATGAAGGTGTATCGTAACTTAATCTTTTAGATGTACTTAATCTTTCTTTTACTATCTCTAAATCTTCTTCAATATCTATTTCTTTATAACTGTAATCATTATTATCTATTACTGTAATTATTTTATCAAATGGATTTTCTATTTTAATTTTTTGAATCTTATTTTTGTCGTTATTTTATGCTTTGTAGTTAACACATATAAATTTTTACATCTTGCTGTAAATATCTTACTTCCTGGTGCTAATTCTATGCCTGCCATTTTCCAATATAGTACTAGTGATTTATCTATATTCTTGTCTTCTATTGCTACTGAATAGTTTGCACTTATAATAAATTTAAATTTTTGATATATTAAATTTCCTCTAACTGCACTTATAATACTTTTTCTATAGGTTGAATTATTCTATCATCCGCTAAATATAATTCTATCGGTGTATCTATTCCTTCTCTAAAACATGCCTTTATCAATATTTCGTTGCTCCTAAATGTACATATTTTATTGGATTTTTGATTTTAATTCTTGGATTTCTTTATTAATTATTTTTATTTATAATAGGTATTTTAGCTTTACCTTTAATATATTTACAATCTATTACATGTTCTTTTTGGCTTACTACATAATATTCATCGTGTTGTAATTTGAATAAGTTTTTTAATCTAGGTACTTCTAATATCTTATTTATGCTTAAGTCTAATTCTTTTCCTTTTATTTGTTCAAACATATTATTGTCAAATATTATTTTTTGTTCTGTATATTCATTATCTTGATATTCTTCTTTACTTATTATTTTTATATCGCTTTCAGTCATAATCAGAAGCTGTCTCTATTTCATCTTTTAATTCAATATCTGTAAATTCGTATATGCTATCTTCATTTTCTAATTCATAATCTAAATAATCTATCTGTTTATATTTATCGTTTTCTATTATTATCTCTGTTATTTGTTTTTTCTTTAAATCTTTTGGTAATTTACAGTCTCTAGCTAAATGTCCTAGTTTTCCACAATTATAACATTTACATTCTGTTATATTTTTCTTAACTCTATGTGGTCTTTTGTGTTTATAATTTTTTATATAATATCTTTTTCTTGGAATTTTGTTCTTATATTTTGTTTTGAAGCGTTTATACTTCTTTATCCTTTTCTTTTTATATGGATTTTTACATCCGAATTGGGGTGCTAACTTGCTTGTACAATATGCTAAGTTTTTCACTAATATTTTTTCTAGTTTTAGTTCTTCTTTATGCTTTTCACATAGTTTCATAAACCATTGTTGCAAGAATTTTATTCTAGCTCCTAGTGTATCTACTGTATTTGATTCTTCCCAATCTTTTATTATTTTTGAACTAAATGGTTCTGGTAATTTTGTGTAATATAATTTTCTTATTTCTTTACTTTCATCATTTGTATATATTCCTTTATAGTAATATTCTCTAAATGCACATGTATATTCATCTATGTAACTCATTTTACATATTGCTAATTTATTCATTAAATTTCTGTTTATTATTTTATCTTTCTGTTGTTCTTCTATTTCTGTTGTCATACTTCCAAATTCATTTCTAATTGATATTTCATATTTATTTAATATGTCTATTGCTGATGTTGCTATTTCATTATTAAGTTTCGTATTATTCCTTAGTGTTTCTAAGCTTGTTGGTGTTAAATTTTGTAACCATATTTTTACTTTTCCTATAAGTGTTCTTTCTATATATCCTGGGGCATCCATTATTGATATCTTGTTATCTATTAATTGTTTTGATATATAACCTATCCATAATTGAATTGTTTTATTTGTATCTGCTACACAGTCTAAATCTAAGAAATTATTTTGGTCTGTAGTTTGTCTAGGTATCCAATTTTTATTCAATCTTTTATCCCATAAAACTTTATCTCTATTTTCTTTTTCATAAGTATAATATGTAGGTGTTGTATCCATTCGTGTTCTAGGATTCGAAGTACTAGGTTTTTCATCTAAATTTCCTACATTTATTTCTATATTTTTATCTTTTTCTATAAGGTCAGTATATGTTTCTGAATATGATTCATAATTATTCTCTGAAATATTATCATTTTCTTCTTCATTTATTTCATTTATTTCATCTATTTTTAATTCAGGTAATTCTTCTGTTTCTTCTAACATTGTTTTCATTCTTTCTATTTCTTGATTTAACTTTAATTCTTCAGTTCTTTTCTTGTACTCTTCTTTTGCTTTTAATTTTTCTTCATATAGTTGTTTAAGTCTTTCTAATTCTTTTTGTAATTCTTGAATTCTAGTATCTTTTACTTCTTCTATTTGTTTAATTTCTTTTTTAGTTTGTTCTCTAATTTTTTCAATTTCTTTTTTCCTATCGATTTCGTCATTTTCTTTATTTAATCGTACCATTGTTGTTAGACTATCTTCTAATTTTGCTGATTCTTTATCTGGCATTAGGTATAATTGGGTTCCTATTTTTTTATATCTTCTTTCTAAGTTTGAATGTATTATTTTTATTTCTAGTCAATTTTGACTTTTATATATTTTTTCTTCTACAGCATATTCTTCTTTATTCATTATAAGTTATGTTGATATTTATATTCTAATTGTTGTAATTGTAGGTCTAATAAGAATATTGTTTTTCTTTGTGCTTTTATAGATTTTTGGCATACTCCTGCCCATATAGTATCTTCTAATCTATTTTGTCTAAATCGTAATTCTTGTTTTATTTTATTAATTTTTTCTAATAATTGTTCTCTATAAGTTTCATCCATTATAAAAACATTTTTTCATAATATTCTTGTTTCTTTATTATAAGATTTTGTATTTCTTTTATATTTTCTGAAATATATTCTAAGTATTCCATATCTTGGGTTCTTTGATATGTTATAATATTACTTATTAAAATTTTATTTAGTAGATCTAAATTTTCCATAGTTTGTAGCCAATATGTTAAATATTCTTAGTTTATCATTAATCTGAATATAAATCATATAATTCATCTATATTTTGAATAGTTAGTTCTTGCCAATTTTGTTCTATAAGTTTCATTATCTGGTCTAGTTCTGTCATTTCTTCAATAATTAAAAGATCATAAATTTTTCTTTTTATGTCAATATTAAGTGTTTTAAGGACATATAAAATAAGTATTTTATAATTATGATCTTCATCTAGTAAGTATGTGTTCATCATTTTCATGATTTCTAAACAAGTTTATTCCTTCTAACCTTCTTGTTTGTTATTATCAATTATCAAATTATATTAAACTTATCCTAAATAAATTCTTTTGGTCACTACTATGATTTTCAGCTTCAATCAGTTACCCTAACAGCGCCTTCAACAAGTTCGTACTTCCCCTCAAACGGCTTCTCTTTTGCCTAACTGGGTTTCCGGTTTCGGATGGCATAGTCTGGGCTTACCTATTCTCAGCCTACCTTTGTTCATAGCAAACTACTTTGAATTTATTCAGTATAATAATACTATAACATGATAATAATCAAATAATAATCAAGAGATTATCAGGAATAATATAGTTTAGTTATTCATATTGAAATATGAAAATACCTCTGTTTGTAGATTTTCTGGAACTGGTTCCTTCATAGTTTCCTGGTTGTTGTTAGATTTCTCCATTTATATTTTTCTTATCTAGCTTTGATACCAATTTGGGGGGTAGCGGAAGTTGAGAGAGAAATATGATGAAGTGGGAGATGAGGGATGAGGATCCTTCTCCCCTTCTCCTAACTCATATATATATATACAAAATTTACATGGCTACTATTCATGAACAGTATCATGAATAGTGACTGACTCTTACTATTTACATAGTAACTTGACCTTTACTATTTACACAGTAACCGACTCTTACTATTCACATAATTGACATTTTACTATTTATGAATAGTTTTTTACTATTCATCAATAGTATCCTGCCGGTGACTCCAAATAAAAACAAAGAAAACAAAAAAGTTGTTTGTTTTATTTAGAGTCATCAGGCAGGATACTATTGATGAATAGTAATACTATTCATAAATAGTAAAATGTCAATTATAAATAAAGAAGTGGTTATCGCAAATAATAAAAGTCATCATGTAAATAGTAAGAGTCCACTATTCATCTTACTATTCATGATTAGTGACTCCACTCTTACTATTTACACAAATGACTTGACCTTTACTATTTACACAAAGAACGACTCTTACTATTTACATAATTGACATTTTACTATTTATGAATAGTATTACTATTCATCAATAGTATCCTGCCTGATGACTCTAAATAAAACAAACAACTTTTTCTTTTTCTTTACAAACGAAAACAAAAAACTTTACAAAAAAGAAGATAAGATTCCTATCCTACTTTTGACTTTTTACATAAATATCTCCGTCCTATTTTTTGTTTTGTCGGCTGTCTTCATCAGTCTGCCGGCTATTTTGTATCTTCTTTGTGGTAGTTTTATTCCAGCTGTACGGTTGGGACATTGTTATCTTCTCCGTGACATTTGGAACATATATGTTCTGAATATTTGCTGCTGATTGTTGTACAATATCTGGTTAATAATGCTGATGAAATGAAATTTTTCCTGATAGCTCTTGTCGTTGGTATATTTTCTGGTTTTAGGAGGCTTAGTATCCATTGTCGTAATCCCTCATCTCCCACTTCATCATATTTCTCTCTCAACTTCCGCTACCCCAGCAACAGAAATATTGATAAAGGCATGTTTTAGAGAAGGAATAGATACACCGATAGAATTATATTTAGCAGATGATAGAATAATTCAACCTATAGAAAAAAGTATTATAAGTGCAGTTAGAGGAAATTTAATATAAATAAGAGTTAGGAGAAAGGGAAAATCATCCCTCATCTCCCACTTCATCATAAAAAAAAAATTTTAAAAAAAAAGAGTTAGGAGAAAGGGAAAATCATCCCTCATCTCCCACTTCATCATATTTCTCTCTCAACTTCCGCTACCCCCCAAATTGGTATCAAAGCTAGATAAGAAAAATATAAATGGAGAAATCTAACAACAACCAGGAAACTATGAAGGAACCAGTTCCAGAAAATCTACAAACAGAGGTATTTTCATATTTCAATATGAATAACTAAACTATATTATTCCTGATAATCTCTTGATTATTATTTGATTATTATCATGTTATAGTATTGTTATACTGAATAAATTCGAAGTAGTTTGCTATGAACGAAGGTAGGCTGAGAATAGGTAAGCCCAGACTATGCCATCCGAAACCGGAAACCCAGTTAGGCAAAAGAGAAGCCGTTTGAGGGGAAGTACGAACTTGTTGAAGGCGCTGTTAGGGTAACTGATTGAAGCTGAAAATCATAGTAGTGACCAAAAGAATTTATTTAGGATAACTTTAATATAATTTGATAATTGATAATAACAAACAAGAAGGTTAGAAGGAATAAACTTGTTTAGAAATCATGAAAATGATGAACACATACTTACTAGATGAAGATCATAATTATAAAATACTTATTTTATATGTCCTTAAAACACTTAATATTGACATAAAAAGAAAAATTTATGATCTTTTAATTATTGAAGAAATGACAGAACTAGACCAGATAATGAAACTTATAGAACAAAATTGGCAAGAACTAACTATTTAAAATATAGATGAATTATATGATTTATATTCAGATTAATGATAAACTACGAATATTTAACATATTGGCTACAAACTATGGAAAATTTAGATCTACTAAATAAAATTTTAATAAATAATATTATAACATATCAAAGAACCCAAGATATGGAATACTTAGAATATATTTCAGAAAATATAAAAGAAATACAAAATCTTATAATAAAGAAACAAGAATATTATGAAAAAATGTTTTTATAATGGATGAAACTTATAGAGAATAATTATTAGAAAAAATTAATGAAATAAAACAAGAATTACGATTTAGACAAAATAGATTAGAAGATAATATATGGGCAGGAGTATGCCAAAAATCTATAAAAGCACAAAGAAAAATAATATTCTTATTAGACCTACAATTACAACAATTAGAATATAAATATCAACATAACTTATAATGAATAAAGAAGAATATGCTGTAGAAGAAAAAATATATAAAAGTCAAGATAGACTAGAAATAAAAGTAATACATTCAAACTTAGAAAGAAGATATAAAAAAATAGGAACCCAATTATACCTAATGCCAGATAAAGAATCAGCAAAATTAGAAGATAGTCTAACAACAATGGTACGATTAAATAAAGAAAATGACGAAATCGATAGGAAAAAAGAAATTGAAAAAATTAGAGAACAAGCTAAAAAAGAAATTAAACAAATAGAAGAAGTAAAAGATACTAGAATTCAAGAATTACAAAAAGAATTAGAAAGACTTAAACAACTATATGAAGAAAAATTAAAAGCAAAAGAAGAGTACAAGAAAAGAACTGAAGAATTAAAGTTAAATCTAGAAATAGAAAGAATGAAAACAATGTTAGAAGAAACAGAAGAATTACCTGAATTAAAAATAGATGAAATAAATGAAATAAATGAAGAAGAAAATGATAATATTTCAGAGAATAATTATGAATCATATTCAGAAACATATACTGACCTTATAGAAAAAGATAAAAATATAGAAATAAATGTATGAAATTTAGATGAAAAACTTAGTACTTCGAATCCTAGAATACGAATGGATACAACACCTACATATTATACTTATGAAAAAGAAAATAGAGATAAAGTTTTATGGGATAAAAGATTGAATAAAAATTGGATACCTAGACAAACTACGGATCAAAATAATTTCTTAGATTTAGACTGTGTAGCAGATACAAATAAGACAATTCAATTATGGATAGGCTATATATCAAAACAATTAATAGACAACAAAATATCAATAATAGATGCCCCAGGATACATAGAAAGAATACTTATAGGAACAACAAAAATATGGTTACAAAATTTAACACCAGCAAGCTTAGCAACACTAAGGAATAATACAAAATCTAATAATGAAATAGCAACATCAGCAATAGATATATTGAATAAATATGAAATATCAATTAGAAATGAATTTGGAAGTATGACAACAGAAATAGAAGAACAACAAAAAGATAAAATAATAAACAGAAATTTAATGAATAAATTAGCAATATGTAAAATGAGTTACATAGATGAATATACATGTGCATTTAGAGAATATTACTATAAAAGAATATATACAAATGATGAAAGTAGAGAAATAAGAAAATTATATTACACAAAATTACCAGAACCATTTAGTTCAAAAATAATAAAAGATTGGGAAGAATCAAATACAGTAGATACACTAGGAGCAAGAATAAAATTCTTGCAACAATGGTTTATGAAACTATGTGAAAAGCATAAAGAAGAACTAAAACTAGAAAAAATATTAGTGAAAAACTTAGCATATTGTACAAGCAAGTTAGCACCCCAATTCGGATGTAAAAATCCATATAAAAAAAAAAGGATAAAGAAGTATAAACGCTTCAAAACAAAATATAAGAACAAAATTCTAAGAAAAAGATATTATATAAAAAATTATAAACACAAAAGACCACATAGAGTTAAGAAAAATATAACAGAATGTAAATGTTATAATTGTGGAAAACTAGGACATTTAGCTAGAGACTGTAAATTACCAAAAGATTTAAAGAAAAAACAAATAACAGAGGTAATAATAGAAAATGATAAATATAAACAGATAGATTATTTAGATTATGAATTAGAAAATGAAGATAGCATATACGAATTTACAGATATTGAATTAGAAGATGAAATAGAGACAGCTTCTGATTATGACTGAAAGCGATATAAAAATAATAAGTAAAGAAGAATATCAAGATAATGAATATACAGAACAAAAAATAATATTTGACAATAATATGTTTGAACATTTAAAAGGAAAAGAATTAGACTTAAGCATAGATAAGATATTAGAAGTACCTAGATTAAAAAACTTATTCAAATTACAACACGATGAATATTATGTAGTAAGCCAAAAAGAACATGTAATAGATTGTAAATATATTAAAGGTAAAGCTAAAATACCTATTATAAATAAAAAAAAATAATAAAGAAATTCAAGAATTAAAATCAAAAAATCCAATAAAATATGTACATTTAGGAGCAACAGAAATATTGATATAGGCATGTTTTAGAGAAGGAATAGATACACCGATAGAATTATATTTAGCAGATAATAGAATAATTCAACCTATAGAAAAAAGTATTTTATAAGTGCAGTTAGAGGAAATTTAATATATCAAAAATTTAAATTTATTATAAGTGCAAACTATTCAGTAGCAATAGAAGACAAGAACATAGATAAATCACTAGTACTATATTGGAAAATGGCAGGCATAGAATTAGCACCAGGAAGTAAGATATTTACAGCAAGATGTAAAAATTTATATGTGTTAACTACAAAGCATAAAATAACAGCAAAAAATAAGATTCAAAAAATTAAAATAGAAAATCCATTTGATAAAATAATTACAAAGAATAGATAATAATGATTACTGATTATAAAGAAATAGATATTGAAGAAGATTTAGAGATAGTAAAAGAAAGATTAAGTACATCTAAAAGATTAAGTTACGATACACCTTCATCATCAAGAACTAGTACATCTAGAAGATTAGATTGTGACTTAATACATACCACATCTAGAAGATTAGATTGTGACTTAATAACTAAATCATTACAGCATGAAATACAACCATACCAATATTATATCACAGGAATATTAGACCAAAGAAAATATTTAATAACTATAAATACAGGACAAATAGAAAACCAAATTATAAGAGAACTAGTCAAAGAACATGAAATAATTACAGCAGAAAATATAAACACAGAATTACCTAGAGCTTTGGTAAACATAGAATAAACTACAGAACAAGAACTAATTATTGGAGGAATACCAATAAAAATTAAATTCAAAATACATCAAGGAAATAATAATATTACTTTAGGAATAAAATGGCTAGAAACAGTTAAACCATATAATATAGATGATAAACAACTAACAATAACTTATGAAAATAAGAAAGTAATTATTAAACGAACGATTATATGATAAACTAAAAACATCTTAATATGACAAAAATATACATTTTAGCAAAAATAATTATAGAAGGATACTATAATAGATATTACACACCTATGATAGACACAGGAGCAGAAGCAAATATGTGTAAACATAATTATCTACCAGATAGTAAATGAGAAAAATTAAAAACACCATTAATAGTAACAGAATTTAATAATGAAGGAAGCATGATAACACATAAAGCTAAAAATATAAAAACCCAAATATGGGATAAAATATTATTAATAGAGGAAATCTATAGTTATGAATTTACAAATAAAGATATATTATTAGGAATGCCTTTTTTAGAAAAACTATATCCACATACTATAACAAAAATACATTGGTGGTTCACTACCATATGTAATCATAAAATAGGAGCAAAAAGAGTTAGTAATAAAATCAGAAAAAATACACCATGGATAAAAGGAAGTGAAAAAATTACCCAAAAATTAGAAAATATAACAACTAATGATCATAAAATAGAAATTATAATATTCACAGTAGATAAAATACAAGCAATAAATGATAAATTAAACTCATTATATAACGAAAACCCATTACAAGGATGGGATAAACACAAAACAAAAGTAAAAATTGAACTAATAGATGAAAATAGTATAATAACACAAAAACCATTAAAATATAATTTTGAAGACCAATCAGAATTTAAAATGTATATAAATGAATTATTAGAAAATAAGTATATACAAGAAAGCAATAGCAAACATAATAGTCCAGCATTCATAGTAAATAAACATAGTGAGCAAAAAAGAGGAAAAAGTAGAATGGTTATTGATTATAGAAATTTAAACGCAAAAATCAAAACATATAATTACCCTATACCTAATAAAATATTAAAAGTAAGACAAATACAAGGATCTAATTACTTTAGCAAATTTGACTGTAAATCAGGATTTTACCACCTAAAACTAGAAGAAGAATCTAAACATTTAACAGCATTTACCGTACCACAAGGATTTTACGAATGGAATGTTTTACCATTTGGATATAAAAACGCACCAGGTAGATATCAACATTTTATGGATATATATTTTAATCAACTAGAAAATTGTGTAGTATATATAGATGACATACTATTATATTCACGAACAAAAGAAGAACATCTAAAGTTATTAGAAAAATTTATACATATTATAGAAATATCAAGAATTAGCTTATCAAAAAAGAAAGCTGAAATTATGAAAAATCAAATAGAATTTCTAGGAATACAAATAGATAAAAGTGGAATAAAAATGCAAACACATATTGTTCAAAATATTGTTAATTCTGAAGAATTATTAGATACTAAGAAAAAATTACAATCATTTTTAGGATTGGTTAATCAAGTAAGAGAATATATACCAAAATTAGCAGAAAATTTAAAACCATTACAGAAAAAATTAAAGAAAGATATAGAATATTACTTTGATGAACAAGATAAAAGACATATCAGAAAAATAAAAATAATGTGTAAAGATTTACCAAAATTAAACTTTCCAGATGAAAATAAACAATTTACTTATATAGTGGAAACAGACTCTAGTGATCATAGTTACGGAGGAGTATTAAAATATAAATATATAAATGAAAACATAGAACATCACTGTAGATATTATTCCGGATCATATACAGACCCACAAATAAAATGGGAAATAAATAGAAAAGAATTATTTGCCTTATATAAATATTTATTAGCTTTTGAACCATATATTGTATATAACAAATTTATTGTTAGAACAGATAATACACAGGTAAAATGGTGGATAACCAAAAAGGTACAAGACTCAGTTACGACAAAAGAAATAAGAAGACTGGTAGTAAATATATTAAACTTTTCATTTACAATTGAAATTATAAAAACTGACAAAAATGTGATTGCAGATCACCTCTCAAGACAAAGATACTGAAAAAACAAATACAATGGACCAAATACTCAACCTCCTAACTACACTTTGTAAAAAAGTGGATAGTATGGATGGTGAGATACAGAAGCTAAAAGAGCAAGCTAGCAGTCAGCAGCATGACGTTAAAAATGCGAAGCTACGTCGATCGGAAGACGTTAAAATTCCAGATATAGAAAGAGACGTTGGGAAACTCCATAAAACCCATAACGTTTGTTTAAATATAGCTGCAGGTACATCAGGAGTTACAAAGAAAGAAAAAGCTACAGAAGAAAAAAGTTATACAAATACAAATATGAACAAACTTTTTGATAAACCATATATAACACCAAAGATACAAAAATCTGTACCTACTCCACAAACCACTACATATAAAAACAGCCTAGCCCAACAGAAAAATACATATAACCACATCACCCGTACCTATACAGAAAATATTTACAAAGTCCAAACTTACTTAAACAAAAACCCTAGAGCTATAAACATAAAAGAACCAAATACTGATTATATTACCCAACACCTACAAGGATACAACAAACTAATTGCCCTACCAGGTACAAATATAAATCTGGTTACAACTTGTTATAACTACGGACTACTTAGTACAGTGTACACAGCTACAGGAGATGAAATATCGAAGATACCTGAATTATACAAAGCATTCTTAACTTACAAACGAATTACTAAAGGAACACTATTTTTCATTAAATTCTATACAGCCACTGCAGAAATACTATACGATGAGATAAAACCGGTTATACAGGTCATAAAGATAGGTTTGACCAGAGATATGTTAATTCCAGAAAAAATAGAAAAACAAGATGAGATACCTATTGTAGATATTCCTGACTTTTATGCCAACAAAAGAGTTATAGGAATAGCTACAATATTAACGGAGCTAGCAAATAATTACCTAAACAACAATACAATATGGAGTTACTATAGCCGAGATAATACAATGATATATTCTAACTGTCGAGAAACTAGAGAAGGAGATATGGAGGAAATACGACAATGGATACTAAGCCTCCTAAAACCAGAAAATATACCAACGACAAGAGCTATCAGGAAAAATTTCATTTCATCAACATTATTCACCAGATATTGTACAACAATCAGCAGCAAATATTCAGAACATATATGTTCCAAATGTCACGGAGAAGATAACAATGTCCCAACCGTACAGCTGGAATAAAACTACCACAAAGAAGATACAAAATAGCCGGCAGACTGATGAAGACAGCCGACAAAACAAAAGATAGGACGGAGATATTTATGTAAAAAGTCAAAAGTAGGATAGGAATCTTATCTTCCTTTTTGTAAATTTTTTTGTTTTCTTTTGTAAAGAAAAAGAAAAAGTTGTTTGTTTTATTTAGAGTCATCAGACAGGATACTATTGATGAATAGTAATACTATTCATAAATTGTAAAATGTCAATTATGTAAATAGTAAGAGTCGGTTACTGTGTAAATAGTAAAGGTCAAGTCACTGTGTAAATAGTAAGAGTCAGTCACTATTCATGATACTATTCATGAATAGTAGTCGTGTAAATTTTATATAAATAAGAGTTAGGAGAAAGGAAAAATCATCCCTTATCTCCCACTTCATCATATTTCTCTCTCAACTTCTGCATGTAAATTCGTATATGCTATCTTCATTTTCTAATTCATAATCTAAATAATCTATCTGTTTATATTTATCGTTTTCTATTATTACCTCTGTTATTTGTTTTTTCTTTAAATCTTTTGGTAATTTACAGTCTCTAGCTAAATGTCCTAGTTTTCCACAATTATAACATTTACATTCTGTTATATTTTTCTTAACTCTATATGGTCTTTTGTGTTTATAATTTTTTATATAATATCTTTTTCTTGGAATTTTGTTCTTATATTTTGTTTTGAAGCGTTTATACTTCTTTATCCTTTTCTTTTTGTATGGATTTTTACATCCGAATTGGGGTGCTAACTTGCTTGTACAATATGCTAAGTTTTTCACTAATATTTTTTCTAGTTTTAGTTCTTCTTTATGCTTTTCACATAGTTTCATAAACCATTGTTGCAAGAATTTTATTCTAACTCCTAGTGTATCTACTGTATTTGATTCTTCCCAATCTTTTATTATTTTTGAACTAAATGGTTCTGGTAATTTTGTGTAATATAATTTTCTTATTTCTCTACTTTCATCATTCGTATATATTCCTTTATAGTAATATTCTCTAAATGCACATGTATATTCATCTATGTAACTCATTTTACATATTGCTAATTTATTCATTAAATTTCTGTTTATTATTTTATCTTTTTGTTGTTCTTCTATTTCTGTTGTCATACTTCCAAATTCATTTCTAATTGATATTTCATATTTATTCAATATGTCTATTGCTGATGTTGCTATTTCATTATTAGATTTCGTATTATTCCTTAGTGTTGCTAAGCTTGCTGGTGTTAAATTTTGTAACCATATTTTTGTTGTTCCTATAAGTGTTCTTTCTATGTATCCTGGGGCATCTATTATTGATATTTTGTTGTCTATTAATTGTTTTGATATATAGCCTATCCATAATTGAATTGTCTTATTTGTATCTGCTACACAGTCTAAATCTAAGAAATTATTTTGATCCGTAGTTTGTCTAGGTATCCAATTTTTATTCAATCTTTTATCCCATAAAACTTTATCTCTATTTTCTTTTTCATAAGTATAATATGTAGGTGTTGTATCCATTCGTGTTCTAGGATTCAAAGTACTAGGTTTTTCATCTAAATTTTCTACATTTATTTCTATATTTTTATCTTTTTCTATAAGGTCAGTATATGTTTCTGAATATGATTCATAATTATTCTCTGCAATATTATCATTTTCCTCTTCATTTATTTCATTTATTTCATCTATTTTTAATTCAGGTAATTCTTCTGTTTCTTCTAACATTGTTTTCATTCTTTCTATTTCTTGATTTAACTTTATTTCTTCAGTTCTTTTCTTGTACTCTTCTTTTGCTTTTAATTTTTCTTCATATAGTTGTTTAAGTCTTTCTAATTCTTTTTGTAATTCTTGAATTCTAGTATCTTTTACTTCTTCTATTTGTTTAATTTCTTTTTTAGCTTGTTCTCTAATTTTTTCAATTTCTTTTTTCCTATCGATTTCGTCATTTTCTTTATTTAATCGTACCATTGTTGTTAGACTATCTTCTAATTTTGCTGATTCTTTATCTGGCATTAGGTATAATTGGGTTCCTATTTTTTTATATCTTCTTTCTAAGTTTGAATGCGTTATTTTTATTTCTAGTCCATCTTGACTTTTATATTTTTTTTCTTCTACAGCATATTCTTCTTTATTCATTATAAGTTATGTTGATATTTATATTCTAATTGTTGTAATTGTAGGTCTAATAAGAATATTGTTTTTCTTTGTGCTTTTATAGATTTTTTGCATACTCCTGCCCATATATTATCTTCTAATCTATTTTGTCTAAATCGTAATTCTTGTTTTATTTCATTAATTTTTTCTAATAATTGTTCTCTATAAGTTTCATCCATTATAAAAATATTTTTTCATAATATTCTTGTTTCTTTATTATAAGATTTTGTATTTCTTTTATATTTTCTGAAATATATTCTAAGTATTCCATATCTTGGGTTCTTTGATATGTTATAATATTATTTATTAAAATTTTATTTAGTAGATCTAAATTTTCCATAGTTTGTAGCCAATATGTTAAATATTCGTACTTTTATCATTAATCTGAATATAAATCATATAATTCATCTATATTTTGAATAGTTAGTTCTTGCCAATTTTGTTCTATAAGTTTCATTATCTGGTCTAGTTCTGTCATTTCTTCAATAATTAAAAGATCATAAATTTTTCTTTTTATGTCAATATTAAGTATTTTAAGGACATATAAAATAAGTATTTTATAATTATGATCTTCATCTAGTAAGTATGTGTTCATCATTTTCATGATTTCTAAACAAGTTTATTCCTTCTAACCTTCTTGTTTGTTATTATCAATTATCAAATTATATTAAAGTTATCCTAAATAAATTCTTTTGGTCACTACTATGATTTTCAACTTCAATCAGTTACCCTAACAGCGCCTTCAACAAGTTCGTACTTCCCCTCAAACGGCTTCTCTTTTGCCTAACTGGGTTTCCGGTTTCGGATGGCATAGTCTGGGCTTACCTATTCTCAGTCTACCTTCGTTCATAGCAAACTACTTTGAATTTATTCAGTATAACAATACTATAACATGATAATAATCAAATAATAATCAAGAGATTATCAGGAATAATATAGTTTAGTTATTCATATTGAAATATGAAAATACCTCTGTTTGTAGATTTTCTGGAACTGGTTCCTTCATAGTTTCCTGGTTGTTGTTAGATTTCTCCATTTATATTTTTCTTATCTAGCTCTGATACCAATTTGGGGGGGTAGCGGAAGTTGAGAGAGAAATATGATGAAGTGGGAGATGAGGGATGATTTTCCCTTTCTCCTAACTCTTATTTATATAAAATTTACACGACTACTATTCATGAATAGTATCATGAATAGTGACTGACTCTTACTATTTACATAGTGACTTGACCTTTACTATTTACGATTTAGGGTTTAGGTTTTAAGGTCTAGTGTTTAGGGTCTAGTGTTTATGGGTTAGGGTTTAAGGTTTAAGGCGTAGGGTTTATAGTTTAGGGTTTAGGGTGTAGGGTATAGGGTTTAGGTTTATGGTTTAGGGTTCAGGATTTTAAATTTAGTGTTTAAGTTTTAGGGTTAAGGGTTTAGGTTTATGGTTTAGGGTTCAGGATTTTAAATTTAGTGTTTAAGTTTTAGGGTTAAGGGTTTAGAGTTTATAATTTATTGTTCAGGGTTTAAATTTTAGGGTTTATGGTTTATGGTTCAAGGTTTAGGGTGTAGGATTTAGGGTTTAGGTTTTAAGGTTTTGGTTTCGTGTTGTAGGTTCAGGGTTTAAGGTTTTGGTGTTTGTATTTAGGGTTAAGGGCTTAGGGTTTGGAGTTTAGTATTTAGGTATTTGGTTTAGGGTTTATGATTTAGGATTTATAGTTTATGTTTAGGGTTTATAATTTAGGCTTTAGGATTTAGGGTTTATGGTTTGGGTTTAGGGTTTAGTTTATACGGTTTAGAGTTTAGGATTTAAGGTTTAGGTTTTAGGGTTTAGGATTTAGGGTTTAAGGGTTAGGATTTAGGGTTTAATGTTTGGATTTAGTGTTTAGGGTTTACTTTTTGGGTTATTGTTTATGGTTTAGGCTTAGGGTTTAGGATTTAAGTTTTT
This sequence comes from Solanum pinnatisectum, assembly GCA_035578085.1. Lineage (NCBI taxonomy): Eukaryota > Viridiplantae > Streptophyta > Magnoliopsida > Solanales > Solanaceae > Solanum > Solanum pinnatisectum. Next base: position 1,055,990 of record JAWPEI010000017.1, read on the forward strand.
GGGTTTAGGGTTTGGTGTTTAGGGTTAAGATTTTAGGATTTATGGTTTAGGTTTTAGAGTTTGGATTTAAGGTTTTGGGCTTAGGTTTTAGGCTTTAGGGTTTAGGGTTTAGGATTTAATATTTATGTTTTAGGATTTAGGGTTTTGGGTTTAGGGCTTAAGGTTTAAATTTTGGGTTGTAGGTTTAGGGTTTACGGTTTATGTGTTAGTATTTAGGGTTAAGGGCATCGAGTTTGGGTTTAGGGTTAGTGTTTAGGGTTTAGAGTTTGGATTAGTGTTTAGGGTTTAGTGTTAGGGTTTAGGGTTTAGGGTTTAGGGTTTAGGGTTTGGGGTTTAGGATTTAAGGTTTAAGTTTTAGGGTTTAGGGTTTAGTGTTTAGGATTTAGGGTTTAGGATTTAGGCTTAGGGTTTAGGGTTTAGGGTTTAGGTTTTTTGGTTTAAGGTTTAGAGTTTAGGGTTAGGATTTTAGGATTTAGGGTTTAGGTTTTTTGGTTTAGGGTTTAGAGTTTAGGGTTAAGATTTTAGGATTTAGGGTTTAGGTTTTAGAGTTTAGATTTAAGGTTTAGAGTTTAGAAATACGGTTTAGTGCTTATAATTTACGGTTATGGTTTACGATTTATGATTTAGGGTTTAGAGTTTGGATTTAGGGTTTAGTGTTTAAGATTGGTGTTAGGATTTATGGTTTAGGGTTTAGGGTTTAGGGTTTACATTTAGAGGTTAGAGCTTCAATGTTTATATTTATGGTTTAGGGTTTAGGGTTTAGGGTTTAAGGTCTAGTGTTTAGGGTCTAGTGTTTATGGTTTAGGGTTTAGTAGGGTTTATAGTTTAGGGTTTAGGGTGTAGGGTATAGGGTTTAGGTTTATGGTTTAGGGTTCAGGATTTTAAATTTAGTGTTTAGATTTTAGGGTTAAGGGTTTAGAGTTTATAATTTATTTTTTAGGGTTTAAATTTTAGGGTTTAGGGTTTATGGTTCATGGTTTATGGTGTAGGATTTAGGGTTTAGGTTTTAAGGTTTAGGTTTCGTGTTGTAGGTTCAGGGTTTAAGGTTTAGGTGTTTGTATTTAGGGTTTAGGGTTTAGGGTATACGGTTTAGAGTTTAGGATTTAAGGTTTAGGTTTTAGGTTTTTGGATTTAGAGTTTAAGGGGTAGCGTTTAGGGTTTAAAGTTTGGATTTAGTGTTTAGGGTTTACTTTTTGGGTTATTGTTTATGGTTTAGGCTTAGGGTTTAGGGTTTAGGTTTTTGGGTTTAGGGTTAAGATTTTAGGATTTAGGGTTTAGGGTTTAGAGTTTGGATTTAAGGTTAAGGTTTAGGGTTAGGTTTTAGGCTTTAGGGTTTATGGTTTAGGATTTATAGTTTAGGATTTAGTGTTTATGTTTTAGGATTTAGGGTTTAGGGTTTAGGGTTTAGGTTTCGTGTTGTAGGTTTAGGGTTTAAGGTTTAGGTGTTAGTATTTAGGGTTAAGGGCTTAGAGTTTAGGTTTAGGGGTTAGTGTTTAGGGTTTAGAGTTTGGATTAGTGTTTAGCGTTTAGGGTTTAGGGTTTAGGCTTAGGGTTAGTGTAGGTTTATTTTGTAGGGTTTAGTGTTTAGAGTTTAGGGTTAAGATTTTTGGATTTAGGGTTTAGGTTTTAGAGTTTGGATTTAAGGTTTAGAGTTTAGGATTTACGGTTTAGAGATTATGATTTACGGTTATGGTTTAGGGTTTAGTGCTTAGAGTTTGGATTTAGGGTTTAGTGTTTAAGTTTAGGGTTAGTGTTTAATGTTTACGATCTAGGTTTTATAGTTTAGGGTTTAGTGTTTTAGGGTTTACATTTAGGGATTAGGATTTAAGGTTTAGGGTTAGGGTTTAGGGTTTAGGGTTTAGGATTTAAGGTTTAAGTTTTAGGGTTTACGGTTTAGTTTTAGGATTTAGGGGGTCGGGGTTAGGGTTTAAGGTTTAGAGTTTGGATTTTGTGTTTAGGGTTTAGGGTTTAGGCTTAGGGTTAGTGTTTGGGGTTTAGGTTTTTTAGTTTCCTTTAGATTTTAGAGTTAAGATTTTAGGATTTAGGGTTTAGGTTTAGAGTTTGGATTTAGGGTTTAGAGTTTAGAATTTAGGGTTTAGAGTTTACGATTTACGGTTATGGTTTAAGCTTTAAGGTTTAGGGTATAGGGTTTAGTGTTTTGAGTTTAGAGTTTAGGAATTAGGTTTTATGGCTTTGGGTTTAGGATAGGGTTTAGGGTTTTGGTTTTAAGGTTTGTGATTTGGGTTTAGGGTTTAGGGTGTAGAGTTTATGGTTTAATGTATATGTTTTAGGGTTTAATGTATAGGTTTTCGGGTTTAGGGTTTAGAGTTTAGGGTTTATGGGTAAGTGTTTAAGGTTTAGTGTTTAGGTTTTACTGTTTAGGGTTTTAAATTTATGGTTTAGGTTTTAGATTTTAGGGTTTAGGGTTTAGGGTTTAGAGTTTAGAGTTTATGGTCTGGGGTTTAGGGTTTTGAGTTTAGGTTGTAGGGTTTCAGATTTAGGGTTTTGGTGTTGGTTTTAGTGTTCAGGGTTTAGGGTTTAGAGTTTAGGGTTTATGGATAAGGGTTCAGGATTTAGGTTTCAGGATTTAGGTTGTAGTGTTTAGGGTTTTGGGTTTAGGGTTTAGGGGTTATGATTTAAGGTTTTGAGTTTTGGATTTAGGGTTTAGAGTTTATGATTTACGATTATGATTTAGGGTTTAGGGTTTAGAGTTTAGATTTAGGGTTTAAAGTTAAGGTTTAGGGTTACGTTTTAAGGTTTAGGGTATACGGTTTACCTTTAGGGTTTAGAGCTTTAGTGTTTACTTTTAGGTTTTATGGTTTAGGGTTTAGGGTGTAGGGTTTATAATTTAGGGTTTAGCGTTTATGTTTATGGTTTATGGTTTAGGGTTTTAAATATAGGATTTAGGTTTTAGGGTTTATAATTTATGGTTTAGGGTTTAAATTTCAGGGTTTAGGGTTTTGGTTTTAAGGTTTAGGTTTCGTGTTGTAGGTTTAGGGTTTAAGGTTTAGGTGTTAGTATTTTGGGTTAAGGGCCTAGGGTTTGGAGTTGAGGATTTAGGTATTAGTTTTATGGTTAAAGATTTAGGTTTTAGGTTTTAGTGTTTAGAATTTAGAGTTTATGGTCTTGGGTTTCGAGTTTATGGTTTAGGGTTTAGGGTTTATATTTAGGGTTTAGGATTTAGGGATTAGGATTTAGGGTTTTGGGTTAGGGTTTAGGGTTTAGAGTTTAGGGTTTAGGATTTAATCTTTATGTTTTAGGGTTTAGGGTTTAGTGTTTAGGATTTAGGGTTTAGGGGTTAGGGTTTAGGCTTAGGGTTTAGGGTTTAGGGTTTAGGTTTTTTGGTTTAGGGTTAATATTTTAGGATTTAGGGTTTAGGTTTTAGAGTTTAGATTTAAGGTTTAGAGTTTAGGATTAGGGTTTAGAGTTTATGATTTACAGTTATGGTTTAGGGTTTAGGGTTTAGAGTTTAGATTTAGGGTTTAGTGTTTAGGATTAGTGTTAGGATTTAAGGTTTAGGGTTTAGGGTTTAGGGTTTAGAGTTTTAGGGTTTACATTTAGCGGTTAGTGCTTCAGTGTTTACATTTACAGTTTAGGGTTTAGGGTTTAATGTCTAGTGTCTAGGGTCTAGTGTTTTTGGTTTAGGGTTTAAGGTTTAGGGTGTAGGGTTTATAGTTTAGGGTTTAGGGCATAGGGTTTAGGTTTATGGTTTAGGGTTTAGGGTTTTAAATTTAGTGTTTAGGTTTTATGGTTAAGGGTTTAGAGTTTATAATTTATTATTTAGGGTTTAACTTTTAGGGTTTAGGGTTTATGGTTCAAGGTTTAGGGTGTAGGATTTCCTGTTTAGCTTTTAAGGTTTAGCTTTCGTGTTGTAGGTTTAGGGTTTAAGGTTTAGGTGTTTATATTTAGGGTTAAGGGCTTAGGGTTTGGAGTTTAGTATTCAGGTATTAGGTTTAGGGTTTAGGATTTAGGATTTAGGGTTTAGGTTTAGGGTTTATGATTTAGGCTTTAGGTTTAGGGTTTAGGGTTAGAGTTTAAAGTTTAGGGTATACGATTTAGAGTTTAGGATTTAAGGTTTAGGGTTTATGATTTAGACTTTAGGTTTAGGGTTTAGGGTTAGAGTTTAAAGTTTAGGGTATATGGTTTAGAGTTTAGGATTTAAGGTTTAGGTTTTAGGATTTAGGATTTAGGGTTTATGGGTTAGGGTTTAGGGTTTAAAGTTTGGAATTAGTGTTTAGGGTTTAGGGTTTACTTTTAGGGTTATTATATATGGTTTAGTCTTAGGGTTTAGGGTTTAGGTTTTTGGGTTTAGGGTTTAGGTTTTAGAGTTTGGATTTAAGGTTTAGGGTTTAGGTTTTAGAGTTTGGATTTAAGGTTTAGGGTTTAGGTTTTAGAGTATGGATTTAAGGTTTAGGGTTTAGGTTTTAGACTTTTGTGTTTAGGGTTTAACATTTTGGGTTTAGGGTTTATAGTTTAGGATTTAGGGTTTAAGTTTTAGGATTTAGGGTTCAGGGTTTAGGGTTTAATGTTTAGGTTTCATGTTGTAGGTTTAGGGTTTAAGGTTTATGTGTTAGAATTTAGGGTTAAGGGTTTAGTGTTTGGGTTTAGGCATTAGGGGTTAGGGTTTAGAGTTTGGATTTAGTGTTTAGGGTTTAGGGTTTATGGTTTAGGCTTAGGCTTAGGGTTAGGGTTTAGGGTTTAGATTTATTATTTAGGGTTTACGGTTTAGGTTTTTTAGTTTAGGGTTAAGATTTTAGGATTTAGGGTTTAGGTTTAGAGTTTGGATTTAAGGTTTAGAGTTTAGGATTTAGGGTTTAGAGTTTGCGATTTACGATTATGAATTATTCTTTATGGTTTAGGGTAATGGTTTTAGTGTTTAGGTTTTAGAGTTTAGGGATTAGGTTTTATGGGTTTGGGTTTAGGATATAGGGATTAGGGTTTAGGGTTTAAGGTTTATGGTTTTGGTTTAGGGTTTTGGGTTTAGAGTTTAGGGTTTAATGTATATGTTTTAGGGTTTAATGTATGGGTTTTAGGGTTTATGGTTTAGAGTTTAGGGTTTATGGGTAAGGGTTTAAGGTTTAGTGTTTAGGTTTTAGTGTTTAGGGTTTAAATTTATGGTTTAGATTTTATGTTTTAGGGTTTAGGGTTTAGGGTTTAGAGTTTATGGTCAAGGGTTTAGGGTTTTGGGCTTAGGTTGTTGGGTTTAGGATTTAGGAATTAGGTTTTGGTATTAGTGTTTATGTTTTAGGATTTATGGATAAGGGTTCAAGGTTTAGGTTTAAGGATTTAGGTTTTAGTGTTTAGGGTTTTGGGTTTAGGGTTTATGGGTTATGGTTTAGGGTTTAGAGTTTTGGATTTAGGGCTTAGAGTTTATGATTTACGATTATGGTTTAGGGTTTAGGGTTTAGAGTTTGGATTTAGGGTCGGGGTTTAAGGTTTGGGGTATAGGGTTTGCATTTAGGGTTTAGAGCTTTAGTGTTTACATTTGGGTTTTACAGTTTAGGGTTTAGGGTGTAGGGTTTATAGTTTAGGGTTTAGTGTTTATGTTTATGATTTATGGTTTTGGGTTTTAAATTTAGGGTTTATGTTTTAGGGTTTATACTCTATGGTTTAGGGTTTAAATTTTAGGGTTTAGGTTTTTGGTTTAAGGTTTAGCTTTTGTGTTGTAGGTTTAAGGTTTAAGGTTTAGGTGTTAGTATTTTGGGTTAAGGGATTAGGGTTTGGACTTTAGGATTCTGGTATTAGGTTTATGGTTAAAGATTTAGGATTTAGGGTTTACGTTTAGGGTTTAGAATTTTGGGGTTAGGATTTAGGGTTTAGGGTTAGGGTTTCGGGTTTCGGGTTTAGGGTTAGGAGTTATGATTTAGGGTTTAGAGTTTTGGATTTAGGGTTTAGAGTTTACGATTTATTGTTATGATTTAGGGTTTAAGGTTTAGAGTTTGGATTTAGGGTCGGGGTTTAAGGTTTAGGGTATAGGGTTTACATTTAGGGTTTAGAGCTTTAGTGTTTACATTTGGGTTTTATAGTTTAGGGTTTAAGGTGTAGGGTTTATAGTTTAGGGTTTAGGGTTTTAAATTTAGGGCTTATGTTTTAGGGTTTATACTTTATGGTTTAGGGTTTAAATTTTAGGGTTTAGGTTGTTGGTTTTAAGGTTTAGGTTTTGTGTTGTAGGTTTAGGGTTTAAGGTTTAGGTGTTAGTATTTTGGGTTAAGGGATTAGGGTTTGGACTTTAGGATTCAGGTATTAGGTTTATGGTTAAAGATTTAGGATTTAGGGTTTATGTTTAGGGTTTAGAATTTTGGGGTTAGGATTTAGGGTTTAGGGTTAGGGTTTAGGGTTTAGGGTTAAGGATTTAAGGTTTAAGTTTTAGGGTTTAGGGTTTAGTGTTCGGATTTAGGGTTTAGGGTTTAGGCTTAGTGTTTAGGGTTTACATTTAGGGATTAGAGCTTCAATGTTTACATTTACAGTTTATGGTTTAGGGTTTAAAGTCTAGCGTTTACGGTCTAGTGTGTATGGTTTAGGGTTTAAGGTTTAAGGTGTAGGGTTTATAGTTCAGGGTCTAGGGTATTGGGTTTAGGTTTATGGTTTAGGGTTCAGGGTTTTAAATTTAGTGTTTGCCTTTTAGGGTTAAGGGTTTAGAGTTTATAATTTATAGTTTAGGGTTTAAATTTGAGGGTTTAGGGTTTATGCTTCAAGGTTTAGGGTGTAGGGTTTAGGGTTTAGGTTTTAAGGTTTAGGTTTCGTGTTGTAGGTTTAGGGTTGAAGGTTTAGGTGTTTGTATTTGGGGTTAAGGGATTAGGGTTTGGAGTTTAGTGTTTACATTTAGGTTTTATGGTTTAGGGTTTAGGATGTAGGGTTTATAGTCTAGGGTTTAGGGTTTATGTTTATGGTTTATGGTTTATGGTTTAGGGTTTTAAATTTAGGGTTAGGTTTTAGGGTTTATAATTTATGGTTTTGGGTTTAAATTTTAGGGTTTAGAGTTTAGGGTATAGGGTTTTGGTTTTAAGGTTTAGGTTTCGTGTTGTAGGTTTTAGTGTTAGTATTTAGGGTTAAGGGCTTAGGGCTCTGAGTTTAGGATTCAGGTATTAGGTTTATGGTTAAAGATTTAGGATTTAGGGTTTACGTTTAGGGTTTAGGATTTAGGGTTTAGAGTTAGGGTTTAGGGTTTACGATTTACGGTTTAGGATTTAAGGTTTATGTTGTATGGTTTAGGGTTTAGGGTTTAGGATTTAGGGTTTAGGGTTTAGGCTTTTTGGTTAAGGGTTTGGAGTTTAGGGTTAAGATTTTAGGATTTAGGGTTTAGGTTTTTGGTTTAGGGTTTAGAGTTTACGATTAAGATTTTAGGATTTAGGGTTTAGGTTTTAGAGTTTAGATTTAAGGTTTAGAGTTTAGGATTATGTTTTAGTGTTTACGATTTATGGTTATGGTTTAGGGTTTAGGGTTTAGAATTTGGATTTAGGGTTTAGTGTTTTGGATTAGTGTTAGGATTTAAGGTTTAGGGTTTAGGGATTAGGGTTTAGAGTTTTAGGGGTTACATTTAGGGGTTAGAGCTTCAGTGTTTACACTTACTGTTTAGGGTTTAGGTTAAAGGTCTAGTGTTTAGGGTCTAGTGTTTATGGTTTAGGGTTTAAGGTTTAGGGTGTAGGGTTTATAGTTTAGGGTGGAGGGTGTAGGGTATAGGGTTTAGGTTTATGGTTTACGGTTCAGGGTTTTAAATTTAGTGTTTAGGTTTTAGGGTTAAGGGTTTCGAGTTTATAATTATTGTTTATGGTTTAAATTTTAGGGTTTAGGGTTTATGGTTCAAGGTTTAAGGTGTAGGTTTTAAGGTTTAGGTTTCGTGTTGTAGGTTTAGGGTTTATGGTTTAGTTGTTTGTATTTTGGGTTAATGGCTTAGGGTTTGGAGTTTAGTATTCAGGTATTTGGTTTAAGGTTTAGGATTCAGGATTTAGGGTTTAGGTTTAGGGTTTATGATTTAGGCTTTAGGATTTAGGGCTTATGGTTAGGGTTTAGGGTTTAGGGTATACAGTTTAGTGTATAGGATTTAAGGTTTAGGTTTCAGGGTTTAGGATTTAGGGTTTAATGGTTAGGGTTTAGGGTTTAAGTTTTGGATTTTTTTTTTTTTTTTAATTTGAACGACCCTTGGAGGGGTCAGGGGCTAAGCAACACCCCCAGGCCTTAGCATAAATAAATCAAAATCCAAATAGAAGGAGGGGGGCATAAACCTAACCTCCAGTCCTAAGGTGGTTCCATTGTCACCTAGCCTACTAAGGCTTAGTCAACTTTTCACCATACTAGAAGATGAAATCCTAATACTAAGCACCTAAGGAGAGGAATCATCTCAATACAATTATACTAGGAAAACATAAATAAGGGAGACTCTCCCCTTACAAGGAAGGGAAAACTAAAAACCTATGCAAAGGGGCTTTAATCCACTATATCTAAGTAAGGCTGAGCAAAGTTCACGGAGGTTCCTTGATCCTCTTTGTTTTCCTTCTCCTCAAGTTGGCTACCTCTTGCTTATCTAGTTGATGGTATGCCTTTGTTTCCTTGGGTAGTTGTTGACTGTTTCTATAAATTTGAGGGCTAGTAATTTTATGACTATGCTTTGACAGCGAGTCAGCAACAAAGTTGGCTTCCCTGTATATATGTTTGCATTTGAACTGTTGAGTCTGTTCAATTAACTTCTGAAGTTTCCTTAGCTGAGTGTCAATGCTCCAAGGGTGCTGTGTCCTGTGCATTATCCATTCAACTAGCAATTGTGAGTCAACTTCCAGAAAATGCTCCTGCAGCCCATTTCTAGCGACCAAGACAGACCAAAGAATGCTGCTTCCACCTCTGCTTGAATGTTAGTTCCTTCTCCCAAAGGAGTTGCAAATGCTAGCAACATTCTCCCTGTGTGGTCTCTCAATATACCTCCTGCTCCTATTTTTCCTAGATTATCTAATGCACTGCCGTCTGTGTTGATTTTTACCCACTGTTCTGGAGGTTTTTTCCATCTGACAAGAGTCACTTTTGTATCATGAATGCATCTTTCCCCCATTAAGGTCAACTCCTTCCAGTTTGAGGGCCATTTGATTTGGGGGAAGATTGTGTTCATGAGTTTGTAGCTATCCTTATATATAGCATATTTGACCCTGCTCATATTTGAGAGTTTGCCCCCATATTTGCTAGCACACCTATTCTTCCACAGGTTCCAGCAAATAAGTATCGGCGTAGCCTGCAATAATAGTTTGTGAGCATCATTGTTGTATTTTGCTGACCACCATTGGTTGATTAGATGAGGCAGTGAAGTGTGATCTGTGGTAATCCCAGCAGCTGCAGCAAAGCTTCTCCATACATATGCAGCAAACTGTCCTTTGTTGAAGATGTGCTCTATGTCGTCCATGCCTGGCCTGTTACAACAAAAACACTGAACTGGCTCATTGCCAAAGGTGGTTAGTTTGTCATTAGTTGGTAATTTACCTCGCAAAGATCTCCATAAAAGAAAAGATGATTTAAAAGGGATACTCCTGTGCCATATTAGTGAACTGAATCTAGATTTCTCCCTCTTTTCTCTGATGGAATTCCAAGCTGAAGAACAAATAAATTTTCCATCATTAGTCAACTTCCAAATAGCCTGATCAGGTCTGCCTTGCTGGATGTGAATTTCTGTTGCTAGGATGTTGGCAAGCTGGCAGCTTGGAGCTTGTTGAATCAACATATTGTAATTCCATTGCCCATCTAGCCAAAAGTCTGCAACCTTCTTGTTGTTGAGTCTGTTACTATGTCTAGAAAATCTAGCAAGGGGCCTACTCCAAGCCAGTTATCCCACCAAAATGAGCAGTTCCCATTGTTGATTTTCCACTATATGTTCTCTTCCACCTTCTGTTTGTTGTGCATAAGATGCTTCCATGTGAGGGATTCTCATGTATCCCACTTCTTACTAATGGGATTAGACCTCTGGCAGTATTTTGCCTTCAGAAAATCTCCCCATAGACTTTGTTTAGATCTGAAGACCCACCATTGTTTGTACTGGAAAGCTCTGCAAACATCTGTCAGATTTCTAACTCCTATGCCTTCTTCTTCCACTGGAAAGCTTAAATTCTTCCATGATGACCAGTGATATTTTTTCTTTTCATTTATCCATCCCCAGAAGAAGTCTGCTATGATGCCTTGTATCTGTTTGAGAACTGTAACTGGGGGAGTGACTGCAGATAGTAGATGAATAGGGAGGGATTGCAGTACATGTTTGATTAGAATTGCTTTACCTCCATAGCTTAGTATCTTAACCTGCCAGCCTGTAATTCTGTGGAGAACCTTGTTGATCAGATCAGAGAAGTAAATAATCCTAGGTCTGCCAACAAATAAAGGGCATCCCAGGTAGGTAGTAACTCCTTCTTTCTATTTATAGCCAGTTACTCTTTTGATTCTATCTCTAGTGCTAGTGAAAGTACTGGAGTGAATCAGGAAATGACTTTTTTCTTTGTTAACTAACTGTCCTGATGTTTCCTCATAGGCATTCAAGGTTTGCATAACCAACTCTAAGGTTTTTTGTCTCCCAGAGGTAAAAAGTATAATATCATCTGCAAAGCTCAGGTGGTTTACTTGTGGACCTCTCCTTTCCATGAAATAACCATAATAATCAGGATGGTTGTGAAGTCCATAGTGATCTCGATGCATTTCTGCACCTAAAATAAATAGGGCAGGGGAGAGGGGGTCACCTTGTTTGAGTCCTCTAGTGGATTTGAAGAAACCATACCTCTTACCATTAATAATAATAGAGTACCAGTTGTTAGCCATAATCCTCCACACCATGTCAATAAAGCATTCACTGAAGCCCTTTTTTCTCAAAACCAGACAAGTATAAGACCATTGTACCCTATCATAAGCTTTAGCCATATCTAGTTTGATAATCACATTGCTTCCAATGTTTGGCTTCTTAATTTGATGAATGAGTTCTTGAGCCAACATGATATTTTCAGAGATACTCCTACCTTTCACAAACCCAGATTGATTAGGAGAGATCAAATCAGGTAGGATGTGACCAAGTCTAATACTTAAGAGTTTAGAGATGATCTTGCTGATGAAGTTGCTTAAACTGATAGGCTTGAATTCTTTCAATTTAGTAGGATTGTTCACTTTAGGAAGTAGCACAATACATGAGTGTGAAAAATATTTCGGGATCATTTGCCTACAGAAGAAAGCCTAGATTACATCAAATAGGTCATGCTTAATAATATGCCAGCAGTTCTGATAAAAGTTACCATTCATCCCATTCGGACCAGCTGCTGAATTTGGATTCATTGAGAACACAACTTCTTTCAGCTCTTCTAGTGAGGGCATAGCAGTAAGGTTTTCATTTTGTGCCTGGTTAACCCTTCTGTTTATGCAGTCCAGAGCTCCTTCATTGATAGTCTTACTTTCCCCTGTAAATATATTCTTGAAGTAATCACAGGCAGTTGCAGCAATGGCACTATCTCCTTGTATCCACTAGAAATTATAATATTCACAGTAGATAAAATATAAGCAATAAATGATAAGTTAAACTCATTATATAACGAAAACCCATTACAAGGATGGGATAAACACAAAACGAAAGTAAAAATTGAACTAATAGATGAAAATAGTATAATAACACAAAAACCATTAAGATATAATTTTGAAGACCAATCAGAATTTAAAATGCATATAAATGAATTATTAGAAAATAAGTATATACAAGAAAGTAATAGTAAACATAATAGTCCAGCATTCATAGTAAATAAACATAGTGAACAAAAAAGAGGAAAAACTAGAATGGTTATTGATTATAGAAATCTAAACGCAAAAACTAAAACATATAATTACCCTATACCTAATAAAATATTAAAAGTAAGACAAATACAAGGATATAATTACTTTAGTAAATTTGATCAGAATCAGATTTTACCACTTAAAACTAGAAGAAGAATCTAAACATTTAACAAAGATTTATCAGTACCACAAGGTTTTTACAAATGGAATGTTCTACCATTTGGATATAAAATGCACTGTAGATATCAATATTTTATGGATACATATTTTAACCAACTAGAAAATTGTATAGTATATATAGATGATATACTATTATACTCAAGAACAAAAGAAGAGCATTTAAAGTTATTAGAAAAATTTATACATATCATAGAAATATCAGGAATTAGCTTACCAAAAAAGAAAGTGAAATTATGCAAAATCAAATAGAATTCTTAGAATACAAATAGACAAAAATGGAATAAAATGCAAACACATATTGTACAAAAATATTTGGTTCTCAAGAATTATTAGATACTAAGAAAAATTATAATCATTTTTAGGATTAGTTAATCAAGTAAGAGAATATATACCAAAATTAGCGTAAAATTTAAAACCATTACGTAAAAATTAAAGAAAGATGTAGAATATCATTTTGATGAACAAGATAAAAATATATCGTAAAAATTAAAACCATGTGTAAAGAGTTACCAAAATTATACTTTCAGATGAACATAGACAATTTACTTATATAGTAGAAAGCAGACTCAAGTGACCATAGTTACGGAGGAGTATTAAAATATAAATATATAAATGAAAAATAGAACATCATCAGAGATATTATTCCGGATCATATACAGACTCCACAAATAAAATGGGAAATAAATAGAAAAGAATTATTTGCCTTATATAAATGTTTATTAGCTTTTGAGCCATACATTGTATATAACAAATTTATTGTTAGAACAGATAATACAGTAAAATGGTGGATAACCAAAAAGTACAAGACTCATACAACAAAGAAATAAGAAGATCGTAGTCAATATATTGAATTTTTCATTTACAATTGAAGTTATAAAATCGACAAAAATGTGATTGCAGATCACCTCTCAAGAGAAAAATATTGAGCAGACAAATACAATAGATCGATACTCATAAAAAGTGGATAGTATGGATGGTGAGATACAAAAGCTAAAGGAGCAAGCTAGTAGTCAAGACATGACGTTAAAAATGCGAGCTACGTCGATCGGAAGACGCTAAAATTCGAGCTAGAAGGAGACGTTGGGAAACTCCCTAAAACCCATAATGTTTGTTTGAATGCAGATGCAGTACATCCGAGCTACAAAGAAAACTACAGAAGAAAAAGTTATACAAATACAAATATGAATAAACTTTTGATAAACCATATCTGACTCCAAAAATACAAAAATCCGTACCTACTCCACAAACAACTACATATAAAAACAAATTTAGCCCAACAGAAAATACATATAACCACATCACACGTACCTATATAGAAAACATTTACAAAGTCCAAACTTATTTAAATAAAAACCCCAGAGCTATAAATCCAAAAGAACCAAATACCGATTATATTACCCAACACTTACAAGGATACAACAAACTAATTGCCCTACTGTACAAATACAAATTTGGTTACAACTTGTTACAACTACGGACTACTTAGTACAGTGTACACAATGAGGAGATGAAATATCAAAGATACCGAACTATACAAAGCCTTTTAACCTATAAACGAATAACTAAAGGAACTCTATTTTTATAAAGTTCTATTCAAATACAAAGAGAGATACTATATGACGAGATAAAATCGGTTATACAAGTCATAAAGATAGGATTGACTAGAGATATGCTAATACCGAGAAGATAGAAAAAGCGAACGAGATATCTATTGTAGATATTCCGAATTTTATGCAAATAAAAGAATTATTGGAATAGCTACAATATTGACAGAACTAGCAAATAACTATTTAAACAATAATACAATATGGAGTTACTATAGCGAGATAACACTATGATATATTCAAATTGTCGGAAACAAGAGAAGGAGATATGGAGGAAATACGGCAATGGATACTAAGTCTCCTAAAACCGGAAAATACACCAACTACACGAGCTATCAAGAAACATTTAATTTCACCAGCATGATTAACAAGATATTGTACAACTATAAGTCTTAAATATTAAGCTCATATATGTTCAAAATGACACGGAGAAGATAAACAAGTTCCAACCAAATGCAATTTGGAATACACTATCACAGAAGATACAAAAAGCCGTGATCGATGAAGACAGTAACAAAACAAAAGATATGAAGAAGACATCTATGTAATTTAGTCAAAAGTAGGAATCTTCTTTTTAAAGTTTTTGTTTTCTTTTGTAAAGTAAAAGTAAAGTAGTTTGTTTTTATTTGGAGTCACTGATGTGACACTATTTATAAATAGTGAAATGTCAATTATGTAAATAGTAAGGGTTAAGTTCTTTGTGTAAATAGTAGAGGTCAAATCTTGTACAAATAGTAAGAGTCACCACTGCTCATGAATAGTAAAGGTCAAGTCACTGTTCATGAATAGTAATGTAAAGTTTTGCCTATAAATAAGATGAAGGAGAAAGGGAAAATCATCCCTCATATCCCACTTCTCTCCACTTCTCTCAAATTCCGCAAAGATCCTAATATTGGTATCAGCTAGATAAGAAAAATATAAATGGAGAAATCTAGCAATAACTGTGAAGCTATGAAGGAATCAATTCGGAAAATCTACAAACTAAGGTATGTTCATATTTCAATATGAATAACTAAACTATCTTATTCTGATAATCTCTTGATTATTATTAGATTATTATCATGTTATAGTATTGTTATCGAATAAATTCAAGTAGTTTGCTATGAACGAAGGTAAGTCGAGAATAGGTAAGCCCAGGACTATGCCATCCAAAGCAGGAAACCAGTTAGGCAAAGAGAAGCCGTTTGAGGAAATGCGAACTTGTTGAAGCCGTTAGGATGTGATTGAAATTTGAAAATCATAGTAGTGACCAAAAGAATTTATTTAGGATAACTTTAATATAATTTGATAATTGATAATAACAAACAAGAAGGTTAGAAGGAATAAACTTGTTTAGAAATCATGAAAATGACGAATATATACTTATTAAATGGAGATTATAATTATAAAATACTTATTTTATATATCCTTAAAACACTTAATATTGACATAAAAGCGAAAAATTTATGATCTTTTACTCATTGAAGAAATGAGAAATAGACAAAATAATGGAACTCGTAGAACAAAATTGGCAGGAACTAACTATCCAAAGCATGTATGAATTATATGACTTATATTCAGATTAATGATAAACTACGAATATCTAACATATTGGTTACAAACTATGGAAGATTTAGAACTATTAAATAAACTTTTAATAGAAAATATTATAACATATCGAAGAACCCAAGATATGGAATGCTTAGAATATATTTCAGAAAATATAAAAGAAATACAAAATCTTATTATAAAGAAACAAGAATATTATGAAAAATGTTTTCAAACTTATAATGGATGAAACTTATAGAGAACAATTATTAGAAAAAATTAATGAACTAAAACACGAATTAAGATTTAGACAAAATAGACTAGAAGAAAATATATGGGCAGGAGTATGCCAAAAATCTATAAAAGCACAAAGAAAAATGATATTCTTATTAGATCTACAATTACAACACTTAGAATATAAATATCAACATAACTTATAATGAATAAAGAAGAATATGCTGTAGAAGAAAAGATATATAAAAGTCAAGATGGATTAGAAATAAAAATAATACATTCAAAGTTAGAACGAAGATATAAAAAATAGGAACCCAATTATATCTAATGCCAGATAAAGAATCAGCAAAATTAGAGGATAGTCTAACAACTATGGTAAGATTAAATAAAGAAAATGAAGAAATAGATAGAAGAAAAGAAATTGAAAAAATTAGAGAACAAGCTAAAAAAGAAATTAAACAAATAGAAGAAGTAAAAGATACTAGAATTCAAGAATTACAAAAAGAATTAGAAAGACTTAAACAATTATATGAAGAAAAATTAAAAGCAAAAGAGGAATATAAAAAAGAATCAAGAATTAAAGTTAAATCAAGAAATAGAAAAATTTAAAACAATGTTAGAAGAAACAGAAGAATTACCTGAATTAAAAATAGATGAAATAAACGAAATAAATGAAGAAGAAAATATTTCAGAAAATAATTATGAATCATATTCAGAAACATATACTGACCTTATAGAAAAAGATAAAAATATAGAAATAAATGTAGGAAATTTAGATGAGAAACCTAGTACTTCAAATTCTAAAACACGAATTGATACAACCCCAACATATTATACTTATGAAAAAGAAAATAGAGATAAAGTTTTATGGGATAAAAGATTAAATAAAAATTGGATACCTAGACAAACTACAGATCAAAATAATTTCTTAGATTTGAATTTGCATGCGAGATACAAATAAAACAATTCAATTATGGATAGGTTATATATCAAAACAATTAATAGACAACAAAATATCAATAATGGATGCCCGGGATATATAGAAAGAACACTTATAGGAACAGTAAAAATATGGTTACAAAATTTAACAACAACAAGCTTAGAAACATTAAGAAATAATACGAAACTTAATAATGACATAGCAACATCAGCAATAGACATATTAACTAAATATGAAATATCAATTAGAAATGAATTTGAAAGTATGACAACGAAATAGAAGAACAACGGAAAGATAAAATAATAAATGAAATTTAATGAATAAATTAGCAATATGTAAAATGAGTTATATAGATGAATATACATGTGCATTTAGAGAATATTACTATAAAGGAATATATACAAATGAGGAAAGTAGAGAAATAAGAAAATTGTATTACACAAAATTACAGAACCATTTAGTTCAAAAATAATAAAAGATTGGGAAGAATCAAATCACAAGAGATACACTAGGAGCTAGAGTAAAATTCTTACAACAATGGTTTATGAAATTATGTGAAAAACATAAAGAAGAATTAAAACTAGAAAAATATTAGTAAAAAATCTAGCATATTGTACAAGTAAATTAGCTTTTAATTTGGATGCAAAAATTCATATAAAAAGAAAAGGATAAAAAGTATAAACGTTTCAAAACAAAATATAAAGATAAAATCCCAAGAAAAAGATATTATATAAAAAATTATAAACACAAAAGACCACATAGAGTTAAGAAAAATATATGAGAATGTAAATGTTATAATTGTGGAAAACTAGGACATTTAGCTAGAAATCGTAAATTACCAAAAGATTTAAAGAAAAACAAATAATGAGGTAATAATAGAAAGCGATAAATATAAACAGTAGATTATTTAGATTATGAATTAGAAAATGAAGATAGCATATAATTTACAGATATTGAACTAGAAGATGAAATAGAGATTTTACGATTATGACTGAAAGCGATATAAAAATAATAAGTAAAGAAGAATATCAAGATAATGAATATACAGAACAAAAAATAATATTTGACAATAATATGTTTGAACAAATAAAAGATAAAGAATTAGACTTAAGCATAGATAAGATATTAGAAGTACCTAAACTAAAAAATTTATTCAAATTAAAACAAGATGAATATTATGTAATAAGCCAAAAAGAACATGTAATAGATTGTAAATATATTAAAGGAAAAGCTAAAATACCTATCATAAATAAAAAAATAATTAATAAAGAAATTCAAGATTTAAAATCAAAAAATCCAATAAAATATGTACATTTAGGAGCAACAGAAATATTAATAAAAGCATGTTTTAGAGAAGGAATAGATACACCTATAGAATTATATTTAGCAGATGATAGAATAATTCAACCTATAGAAAAAAGTATAATAAGTGCAGTTAGAGGAAATTTAATATACCAAAAATTTAAATTTATAATCAGTGCAAACTATTCAAGAGCAATAGAAGACAAAAACATAGATAAATCATCGGTACTATATTGGAAAATGTCGGGCATAGAATTAGCACTGAAGTAAAATATTTACTGAAGATGTAAAAATTTATATGTATTAACTACAAAGCATAAAACAACAGCAAGAAATAAGATTCAAAAAATCAAAATAGAAAATCCATTTGATAAAATAATTACAGTAATTGATAATAATGATTACAGTTATAAAGAACTAGATATTGAAGAAGATTTAGAGATAGTAAAAGAAAGATTAAGTACATCTAAAAGATTAAGCTATGATACACCTTCATCATCAAGAACTAGTACATCTAGGAGATTAGATTATGATTTAATACCTAAGTTAAAAGAACTACAACAAGATGAAATCCAACCATACCAATATTATATTACAGGAATATTAGACCAAAGAAAATATTTAATAACTATAAATACAGACAAAGAAAACCAAATTATAAGAGAATTAGTCAAAGAACATGAAATAATTACAGAGAAAATATAAACACAGAATTACCTAGAGCTTTGGTAAATATAGAAGAAACTATCAACAAGAACTAATTATTGGAGGAATACCAATAAAAATTAAATTCAAAATACATCAAGGAAATAATAATATTACTTTAGGAATAAAATGGCTAGAAAACAGTTAGACCATATAATATAGATGATAAACAATTAACAATAACTTATGAAACTAAGAAAGTAATTATTAAAAGAACAATTATATGATAAAATAACAACATCTTAATATAATGACAAAAATATACATTTTAGCAAAGATAATTATAGAAGGATACTATAATTATTACACACCTATGATAGACACAGAGCGAGAAGCAAATATGTGTAAACATAATTGTCTACGATAGTAAATGGGAAAAATTAAAAACACCATTAATAGTAACAGATTCAATAATGAAGGAAGCATGATAACACATAAAGCTAAAAATATAAAACACAAATATGGGATAAAATATTAATAATCGAAGAAATCTATAGTTATGAATTTACAAATAAAGATATATTATTAGGAATGCCTTTTTAGAAAAACTATATATTCACACTATAACAAAACACATTGGTGGTTCACTACCATATGTAATCATAAGATAGAGCAAAGAGTTAATAATAAAATCGGAAAAATACACCATGGATAAAAGGAAGTGAAAATTACCCAAAAATTAGAAAATATAACAACCAATGATAATAAAATAGAAATTATAATATTCACAAGAGATAAAATACAAGCAATAAATGATAAGTTAAACTCATTATATAACGAAAACCCATTACAAGGATGGTATAAACACAAAACTAAAGTAAAAATTGAACTAATAGATGAAAATAGTATAATAACACAAAACCATTAAGATATAATTTTGAAGACCAATCGTAATTTAAAATGCATATAAATGAATTATTAGAAAATAAGTATATACAAGAAAGCAATAGTAAACATAATAGTCCAAAGATTCATAGTAAATAAACATAGTGAACAAAAAGAGGAAAAACTAGAATGGTTATTGATTATAGAAATCTAAACGCAAAAACTAAAACATATAATTACCTATACCTAATAAAATATTAAAAGTAAGACAAATACAAGGATATAATTACTTTAGTAAATTTGATCAGAATCGAGATTTTACCACTTAAAACTAGAAGAAGAATCTAAACATTTAACAACATTTATTGTACACAAGGTTTTTACGAATGGAATGTTCTACCATTTGGATATAAAAATGCACTGTAGATATCAATATTTTATGGATACATATTTTACCAACTAGAAAATTGTATAGTATATATAGATGATATACTATTATACTCAAGAACAAAGAAGAGCATTTAAAGTTATTAGAAAAATTTATACATATCATAGAAATATCAGAATTAGCTTATCAAAAAGAAAGTGAAATTATGCAAAATCAAATAGAATTCTTAGGAATACAAATAGACAAAAATGGAATAAAAATGCAAACACATATTGTACAAAAATATTTGGTTCTCAAGAATTATTAGATACTAAGAAAAATTACAATCATTTTTAGATTAGTTAATCAAGTAAGAGAATATATACCAAAATTAGCGTAAAATTTAAAACCATTACGTAAAAATTAAAGAAAGATGTAGAATATCATTTTGATGAACAAGATAAAAATATATCGTAAAAATTAAAACCATGTGTAAAGAGTTACCAAAATTATACTTTCCGGATGAACATAGACAATTTACTTATAGTAGAAATGACTCAAGTGACCATTTCTGGAGGAGTATTAAAATATAAATATATAAATGAAAAATAGAACATCATTGTAGATATTATTAGGATCATATCATAGACCCACAAATAAAATGGGAAATAAATAGAAAAGAAT
This sequence comes from Solanum pinnatisectum, assembly GCA_035578085.1. Classification (NCBI taxonomy): domain Eukaryota; kingdom Viridiplantae; phylum Streptophyta; class Magnoliopsida; order Solanales; family Solanaceae; genus Solanum; species Solanum pinnatisectum. The sequence goes on from JAWPEI010000017.1 coordinate 1,076,130, forward strand.
TATTTGCCTTATATAAATGTTTATTAGCTTTTGAGCCATACATTGTATATAACAAATTTATTGTTAGAACAGATAATACACAGTAAAATGGTGGATAACCAAAAAGTACAAGACTCAGCAACAAAGAAATAAGAAGATCGTAGTCAATATATTGAATTTTCATTTACAATTGAAGTTATAAAAGCGACAAAATGTGATTGCAGATCCTCTCAAGAGAAAAATATTGAGCAGACAAATACAATAGATCGGATACTCAACCTCCTAACTACACTTTGTAAAAAGTGGATAGTATGGATGGTGAGATACAAAAGCTAAAGGCAAGTTATTAGAAGATGACGTTAAAAATGCGAGCCACGTCGGAAGACGCTAAAATTCGAGCTAGAAGGAGACGTTGGGAAACTCCTAAAACCCATAATGTTTGTTTGAATGCAGATGCAGTACATCTGGAGCTACAAAGAAAACTACAGAAGAAAAAGTTATACAAATACAAATATGAATAAACTTTTGATAAACCATATCTGACTCAAAATACAAAATTCATTACTTCACAAACAACTACATATAAAATAGCTTGGTCAACAGAAAAATACATATAATCACATCACACGTATATATAGAAAACATTTACAAAGTTCAAACTTATTTAAATAAAACTGAGCTATAAATTCAAAGAACCAAATACGATTATATTACCAACACTTACAGGATACAACAAACTAATTGCCTGCAGTACAAATACAAATTTGGTTACAACTTGTTACAACTACGGACTACTTAGTACAGTGTACACAGCTACAGAGATGAAATATCAAAGATACGAACTATACAAAGCCTTTTACCTATAAACGAATAACTAAAGGAACTCTATTTTTTATAAAGTTCTATTCCACAGAGAGAATCTTATATGACAGAGATAAAACGGTTATACAAGTCATAAAGATAGATTGACTAGAGATATGCTAATCACGAGAAGATAGAAAAAGCAACGAGATATCTATTGTAGATATTCCGTAATTTTATGCAAATAAAAGAATTATTGGAATAGCTACAATATTAACAACTAGCAAATAACTATTTAAACAATAATACAATACGAGTTACTATAGTCGAGATAACACTATGATATATTCAAATTGTCGGAAACAAGAGAAGAGATATGGAGAAATACGCAATGGATACTAAGTCTCTAAAACCGAAAATACACAACTACACGAGCTATCAAGAAAAATTTTATTTCACCAAAGATTATTAACAAGATATTGTACAACTATCGTTAGTAAATATTCGTAGCATATATGTTCAAAATGCCAGCGAGAAGATAACAAGTTCAACAAATGCGAAATAAACTATCACGGAAGATACAAAAAGCAGATCGATGAAGACAAATGACAAAACAAAAGATATGAAGAAGACATCTATATTTAGTCAAAGTAGGAATCTTCTTTAAAGTTTTGTTTTCTTTTGTAAAGTAAAAGTAAAGTAGTTTGTTTTTATTTGAGTCACGACAGACTATTTATAAATAGTGAAATGTCAATTATGTAAATAGTAAGGGTTAAGTTCTTTCGTAAATAGTAGATGTCAAATCTTGTACCAGTAGTCGTCATCGCTCATTTGATAATAGTCAAGTCATCGCTCATGAATAGTAATGTAAAAGTTTGCCTATAAATAAGATGAGGATGATTTTCCCTTTCTCCTTCATCTTATTTATAGGCAAAACTTTACATTACTATTCATGAACAAGGACTTGACTTTACTATTCATGAAAGGATCGACTTTACTATTTGTACAAAGATTGACCTCTACTATTTACACAAGAATTTAACACTTACTATTTACATAATAGACCTTTCAATATTTATAAATAGTGTCCTGTCTGTGAATACAAATAAAAACAATGTACTTTACTTTTACTTTACAAAAGAAAACAAAACTTTAAAAAGAAGATTCCTACTTTGACTAAATTACATAGATGTCTTCTTCATATCTTTTGTTTTGTCACTGCCTTCATCATCACGCTTTTTGTATCTTCCGTGATAGTTTATTCCAAATTGCATTTTGAACTTGATTATCTTCTCCTGGCATTTTGAACATATATGCTCAATATTTACTACCGATAGTTGTACAATATCTTGTTAATAACATCGTGAAATAAAATTTTTCTTGATAGCTCGTAGTTGGTGTATTTTCTGTTTTAGGAGACTTAGTATCCATTGCCGTATTTCCTCCATATCTCCTTCTCTTGTTTCGACAATTTGAATATATCATAGTGTTATCTCGCTATAGTAACTCCATATTGTATTATTGTTTAAATAGTTATTTGCTAGTTTGTTAATATTGTAGCTATTCCAATAATTCTTTATTTGCATAAAATTCGAATATCTACAATAGATATCTCGCTCGCTTTTTCTATCTTCCCAGATAGCATATCTCTAGTCAATCCTATCTATATGACTTCTATAACCTGTTTTATCTCATATATAGATCTCTCATTGTGGGTCAATAGAACTTTATAAAAATAGAGTTCCTTTAGTTATTCGCTTATAGGTTAAAAAGGCTTTGTATAGTTCGTATCTTTGATATTTCATCTCCGTAGTCATGTACACCGTACTAAGTAGTCCGTAGTTGTAACAAGTTGTAACCAAATTTGTATTTGTACCTGTAGGCAATTAGTTTGTTGTATCCTTGTAAGTGTTGGGTAATATAATCGATTTGGTTCTTTGGATTTATAGCTCGGGTTTTTATTTAAATAAGTTTGGACTTTGTAAATGTTTTCTATATAGGTACGTGTGATGTGGTTATATGTATTTTTCTCATTGGGCTAGGCTTTTATATGTAGTTGTTTGTGGAGTAGGTATGGATTTTTGTATTTTTGAGTCAGATATGGTTTATCAAAAAGTTTATTCATATTTGTATTTGTATAACTTTTTCTTCTCAGAGTTTTCTTTGTAGCTCCGTATGTACCGCATCTGCATTCAAACAAACATTATGGGTTTTAGGAGTTTCCCAACGCTCCTTCTAGCTCGAATTTTAGCGTCTTTCGATCGACGTAGTTCGCATTTTTAACGCCATGTCACGACTACTAGCTTGCTCCTTTAGCTTTTGTATCTCACCATCCATACTATCCACTTTTTACAAAGTGTAGTTAGGAGGTTGAGTATCCGATCTATTGTATTTGTCTGCTCAATATTTTTCTTGAGAGGTGATCCGCAATCACATTTTTGTCGCTTTTATAACTTCAATTGTAAATGAAAATTCAATATATTGACTACCGCCTTCTTATTTCTTTTGTTGTAATCGAGTCTTGTACTTTTTGGTTATCCACCATTTTACCCGTGTATTATCTGTTTCTAACAATAAATTTGTTATATACAATGTATGGCTCAAAAGCTAATAAACATTTATATAAGGCAAATAATTCTTTTCTATTTATTTCCCATTTTATTTGTGGGTCTCAGTATATGATCCTAATAATATCTACAAAGTGATGTTCTATTTTTTCATTTATATATTTATATTTTAATACTCCTCCGTAACTATGATCACTTGAGTCTGCTTTACTATATAAGTAAATTGTCTATGTTCATCCGAAAGTATAATTTTGGTAACTCTTACACATGGTTTTAATTTTTCCGATATATTTTATCTTGTTCATCAAAATGATATTCTACATCTTTCTTTAATTTTTTCTCAGAATGGTTTTAAATTTTCTGCTAATTTTGGTATATATTCTCTTACTTGATTAACTAATCCTAAAAATGATTGTAATTTTTTCTTAGTATCTAATAATTCTTCAGAACCAAATATTTTTTGTACAATATGTGTTTGCATTTTTATTCCATTTTTGTCTATTTGTATTCCTAAGAATTCTATTTGATTTTGCATAATTTCAACTTTCTTTTTTGGTAAGCTAATTCCTGATATTTCTATGATATGTATAAATTTTTCTAATAACTTTAAATGCTCTTCTTTTGTTCTTGAGTATAATAGTATATCATCTATATATACTATACAATTTTCTAGTTGGTTAAAATATGTATCCATAAAATGTTGATATCTACCTGGTGCATTTTTATATCCAAATGGTAGAACATTCCATTCAGAAACCTTGTGGTACAAAGAATGTCATAAATGTTTAGATTCTTCTTCTAGTTTTAAGTGGTAAAATCTCGATTTATACCAAATTTACTAAAGTAATTATATCCTTGTATTTGTCTTACTTTTAATATTTTATTAGGTATAGGTAATTATATGTTTTAGTTTTTGTGTTTAGATTTCTATAATCAATAACCATTCTAGTTTTTCCTCTTTTTTGTTCACTATGTTTATTTACTATGAATGCTGGACTATTATGTTTACTATTGCTTTCTTGTATATACTTATTTTCTAATAATTCATTTATATGCATTTTAAATTCTGATTGGTCTTCAAAATTATATCTTAATGGTTTTTGTGTTATTATACTATTTTCATCTATTAGTTCAATTTTTACTTTCGTTTTGTGTTTATCCCATCCTTGTAATGGATTTTCGTTATATAATGAGTTTAACTTATCATTTATTGCTTGTATTTTATCTACTGTGAATATTATAATTTCTATTTTATGATCATTGGTTGTTATATTTTCTAATTTTTGGGTAATTTTTTCACTTCCTTTTATCCATGGTGTATTTTTTCTGATTTTATTATTAACTCTTTTTGCTCCTATCTTATGATTACATATGGTAGTGAACCACCAATGTGTTTTTGTTATAGTGTGTGGATATAGTTTTTCTAAAAAAGGCATTCCTAATAATATATCTTTATTTGTAAATTCATAACTATAGATTTCTTCGATTATTAATATTTTATCCCATATTTGTGTTTTTATATTTTTAGCTTTATGTGTTATCATGCTTCCTTCATTATTGAATCTCACATTATTAATGGTGTTTTTAATTTTTCCCATTTACTATCCGTAGACAATTATGTTTACACATATTTGCTTCGCCTCCCGTGTCTATCATAGGTGTGTAATACCTGTTATAGTATTCTTCTATAATTATCTTTGCTAAAATGTATATTTTTGTCATTATATTAAGATGTTGTTATTTTATCATATAATTGTTCTTTTCATAATTACTTTCTTAGTTTCATAAGTTATTGTTAATTGTTTATCATCTATATTATATGGTCTAACTGCTTTCTAGCCATTTTATTCCTAAAGTAATATTATTATTTCCTTGATGTATTTTGAATTTAATTTTTATTGGTATTCCTCCAATAATTAGTTCTTGTTCAAGAGTTTCTTCTATATTTACCAAAGCTCTAGGTAATTCTGTGTTTATATTTTCTCCGTAATTATTTCATGTTCTTTGACTAATTCTCTTATAATTTGGTTTTCTGCTTGTCCTGTATTTATAGTTATTAAATATTTTCTTTGGTCTAATATTCCCGTAATATAATATTGGTATGGTTGGATTTCATCTTGTTGTAGTTCTTTAACTTAGGTATTAAATCATAATCTAATCTCCTAGATGTACTAGTTCTTGATGATGAAGGTGTATCATAGCTTAATCTTTTAGATGCACTTAATCTTTCTTTTACTATCTCTAAATCTTCTTCAATATCTAGTTCTTTATAATCAGAATCATTATTATCAATTATCAGTAATTATTTTATCAAATGGATTTTCTATTTTGATTTTTTGAATCTTATTTTTTGTCGTTGTTTTATGCTTTGTAGTTAATACATATAAATTTTTACATCTTGTCAGAATATTTTACTTCCTGGTGCTAATTCTATGCCTGACATTTTCCAATATAGTACCAGTGATTTATCTATGTTTTTGTCTTCTATTGCTACTGAATAGTTTGCACTTATTATAAATTTAAATTTTTGGTATATTAGATTTCCTATAACCGCACTTATTATACTTTTTCTATAGGTTGAATTATTCTATCATCCGCTAAATATAATTCTATAGGTGTATCTATTCCTTCTCTAAAACATGCTTTTATTAATATTTCATTGTTCTAAATGTACATATTTTATTGGATTTTGATTTTAAATCTTGAATTTCTTTATTAATTATTTTTTATTTATGATAGGTATTTTAGCTTTTCCTTTAATATATTTACAATCTATTACATGTTCTTTTTGGCTTATTACATAATATTCATCTTGTTTTAATTTGAATAAATTTTTAGTTTAGGTACTTCTAATATCTTATCTATGCTTAAGTCTAATTCTTTATCTTTTATTTGTTCAAACATATTATTGTCAAATATTATTTTTTGTTCTCAGATATTCATTATCTTGATATTCTTCTTTACTTATTATTTTTATATCGCTTTCACCATAATCGTAAGTCGTCTCTATTTCATCTTCTAGTTCAATATCTCAGAATTCGTATATGCTATCTTCATTTTCTAATTCATAATCTAAATAATCTATTGCTTATATTTATCGCTTTCTATTATTACCTCGTTATTTGTTTTTCTTTAAATCTTTGGTAATTTACGCTTTCTAGCTAAATGTCCTAGTTATCCACAAATATAACATTAAAATTCAGTAATAATTTTATTAACTCTATGTGGTCTATTGTGTTTATAATTATTTATATAATATCAGTTTCTAGGGATTTTATCTTTATATTTTGTTTTGAAAAGTTTGAACTTTTTTATCCTTTTCTTTTATATGAATTTTTGCATCCAAATTGGGGTGCTAATTTACTTGTACAATATGCTAGATTTTTACTAATATTTTTCTAGTTTTAATTCTTCTTTATGTTTTTCACATAATTTCATAAACCATTGTTGTAAGAATTTTACTCTAGCTCCTAGTGTATCTACTGTATTTGATTCTTCCCAATCTTTTATTATTTTTGAACTAAATGGTTCTGGTAATTTTGTGTAATACAATTTTCTTATTTCTCTACTTCCTCATTTGTATATATTCCTTTATAGTAATATTCTCTAAATGCACATGTATATTCATCTATATAACTCATTTTACATATTGCTAATTTATTCATTAAATTTCTGTTTATTATTTTATCTTTCTGTTGTTCTTCTATTTCTGTTGTCATACTTCCAAATTCATTTCTAATTGATATTTCATATTTAGTTAATATGTCTATTGCTGATGTTGCTATGTCATTATTAAGTTTCAGATTATTTCTTAATGTTTCTAAGCTTGTTGTTGTTAAATTTTGTAACCATATTTTTACTGTTCCTATAAGTGTTCTTTCTATATATCATGGGGCATCCATTATTGATATTTTGTTGTCTATTAATTGTTTTGATATATAACCTATCCATAATTGAATTGTTTTATTTGTATCACACGCACCAAATCTAAGAAATTATTTTGATCTGTAGTTTGTCTAGGTATCCAATTTTTATTTAATCTTTTATCCCATAAAACTTTATCTCTATTTTCTTTTCATAAGTATAATATGTCAGTTGTATCAATTCGTGTTTTAGAATTTGAAGTACTAGGTTTCTCATCTAAATTTCCTACATTTATTTCTATATTTTTATCTTTTCTATAAGGTCAGATATGTTTCAATATGATTCATAATTATTTTCTCAAATATTTTCTTCTTCATTTATTTCGTTTATTTCATCTATTTTTAATTCGTAATTTTTCTGCTTCTTCTAACATTGTTTTAAATTTTTCTATTTCTTGATTTAACTTTAATTCTTCATTCTTTTTTATATTCTTCTTTTGCTTTTAATTTTTCTTCATATAATTGTTTAAGTCTTTCTAATTCTTTTGTAATTCTTGAATTCTAGTATCTTTTACTTCTTCTATTTGTTTAATTTCTTTTTAGCTTGTTCTCTAATTTTTCAATTTCTTTTCTTCTATCTATTTCTTCATTTTCTTTATTTAATCTTACCATAGTTGTTAGACTATCCTCTAATTTCTTTGATTCTTTATCCGCATTAGATATAATTGGGTTTCTATTTTTATATCTTCGTCTAAGTTTGAATGTATTATTTTTATTTCTAATCCATCTTGACTTTTATATATCTTTTCTTCTACAAAGATATTCTTCTTTATTCATTATAAGTTATGTTGATATTTATATTCTAAGTGTTGTAATTGTAGATCTAATAAGAATATCGCTTTTTCTTTGTGCTTTTATAGATTTTTGGCATACTCCTGCCCATATATTTTCTTCTAGTCTATTTTGTCTAAATCTTAATTCGTGTTTTAGTTCATTAATTTTTTCTAATAATTGTTCTCTATAAGTTTCATCCATTATAAGTTTGAAAACATTTTTTCATAATATTCTTGTTTCTTTATCATAAGATTTTGTATTTCTTTTATATTTTCTGAAATATATTCTAAGCATTCCATATCTTGGTTCTTCGATATGTTATAATATTTTCTATTAAAAGTTTATTTAATAGTTCTAAATCTTCCATAGTTTGTAACCAATATGTTAGATATTCGTAGTTTATCATTAATCTGAATATAAGTCATATAATTCATACATGCTTTGGATAGTTAGTTCCTGCCAATTTTGTTCTACGAGTTCCATTATTTTGTCTATTTCATCATTTCTTCAATGAGTAAAAGATCATAAATTTTTCGTTTTATGTCAATATTAAGTGTTTTAAGGATATATAAAATAAGTATTTTATAATTATAATCTCCATTTAATAAGTATATATTCGTCATTTTCATGATTTCTAAACAAGTTTATTCCTTCTAACCTTCTTGTTTGTTATTATCAATTATCAAATTATATTAAAGTTATCCTAAATAAATTCTTTTGGTCACTACTATGATTTTCAATCAATCGCTACTCCTAATAAATACCTTCAACAAGTTCGATTTCCTCAAACGGCTTCTCTTTTGCCTAACTGGGTTTCCGGTTTCGGATGGCATAGTCTGGGCTTACCTATTCTCAGCTTACCTTCGTTCATAGCAAACTACTTCGAATTTATTCAGAAAGCAGACACTACATTTCCAAAAAAAAGCAGATGGCCGACAATTTTCTCAAAGATAAAGCAGATTCCCACTACTTTTCTAAAAGGAAAAGTAGGTGGCCGACAAACTTTAACAAAAGCAAAAGAAGACACCTCAAAAGGAGATTCTTTTCTCAAGCCAATCAAGAAGAAGAATCTCATATTCCTTTGGTCTATTTAAGACAAATTAATTCTCATTAGAAGGCATCAGAAAAAATTTCACACAATTGATTTAGGGTTTAGTGTTTAGGATTTAGGGTTTAGGGGTTAGGGTTTAGGGTTTAGAGTTTGAATTTTGTGTTTAGAGCTTAGGGTTTGGGGTTTAGGCTTAGGGTTAGGGTTTAGGGTTTAGGTTTTTTGTTTAGGGTTTAGGTTTATTGTTTAGGGTTTAGGGTTTAGGTTTTTTAGTTTAGGTTTTACAATTTAGGGTTAAGATTTTTGGATTTAGGGTAGAGGTTTAGAGTTTGGATTTAAGGTTTAGAGTTTAGGATTTAAGGTATAGAGTTTATGGTTTACGGTTATTGTTTAGGGTTTAGGGTTTAGAATTTGGATTTTGGGTTTAGTGTTGAAGTTTAGGGTTAGGGTTTAATGTTTATGGTCTAGGGTTTAGGGTTTAGGGTTTAGAGTTTTAGGGTATACATTTAGGTATTAGGATTTAGTGTTTAGGGTTAAGGCTAAGGGTTAAGGGTTTAGGGTTTAGGATTTAAGGTTTAGGTTTTAGGGTTTAGGGTTTACTAATTTTTTTTTTATTTGAACGACCCTTGAGGGGGTCAGGGGCTAAGCAACACCCCTAGGCCTTAACATAAATAGAAATCAAGAAATTACAAGGAGGGGGATATAAACCTTACCTCCGATCCTAGGTGGATTCGAAGTCGACTAACCAACTACGGCTAGTCAACTCTTTCCCATACTAAACAAAGAAGAAAACCTAGAGCTAAGCACCTAAGGAGAGGACTCCTCTCGATACAAAGAAACTAGGATTTAGGGTTTAGATTTTGGATTTAGTGTTTAGTGTTTAGGCTTAGGGTTAGGGGTTAGGGTTTAGGCTTAGGGTTTAGGGTTTAGGGTTTAGGTTTTTTAGTTTAGCGTTTAGAATTTAGGGTTAAGATTTTAGGATTTAGGGTTTAGGTTTTAGAGTTTGGATTTAAGGTTTAGAGTTTAGGATTTAGGGTTTAGAGTTAATGATTTATGCTTATGGTTTAGGGTTTAGGGTTTAATGTTTGGGTTTAGGGTTTAGTGTTTAGGTTTAGGGTTAGGATTTATGGTTTAGGGTTTAGGGTTTAGAGTTTTAGGATTTACATTTAGGTGTTAGAGCTTCAGTGTTTAAATTTACAGTTTAGAGTTAATGATTTATGGTTATGGTTTAGGGTTTAGGGTTTAATGTTTGGGTTTAGGGTTTAGTGTTTAGGTTTAGGGTTAGGATTTATGGTTTAGGGTTTAGGGTTTAGAGTTTTAGGATTTACATTTAGGGGTTAGAGCTTCAGTGTTTAAATTTACGGTTTAGGGTTTAGGGTTTAAGGTCTAGTGTTTAGGGTCTAGTTTTTATGGTTTAGGGTTTAAGGTTTAGGGTTTTAGGTTTATAGTTTAGGGTTTAGGGTCTAGGGTATAGGGTTTAGGTTTATGGTTTAGGGTTTAGGGTTTTAAATTTAGTGTTTAGGTTTTAGGGTTTAGGATTTAGAGTTTATAATTTATTGTTTATGGTTTAAATTTTAGGGTTTAGGGTTTAGGATTCAAGGTTTAGGGTATAGAATTTAGGGTTTAGGGTTTAAGGTTTAGGTTTTAAGGTTTAGGTGTTAGTATTTATGGTTAAGGGCTCAAGGCTTGGAGTTTAGTATTCAGGTATTAGGTTTAGGGTTTAGGATTTATGATTTAGTGTTTAGGTTAAATGTTTATGATTTTGGATTTAGCATTTAGGGTTTATGGTTAGGGTTTAGGGTTTAGGGTATAGGGTTTAGGCTTAGGCTTAGGGATTTGGGTATAACTTTTAGAGTTTGGATTTAGGGTTTAGGGTTTAGGCTTAGGCTTAGGGATTTGGGTTTAACGTTTAGAGTTTAGGATTTAGGGTTTTCATTTAGGGTTTAGGATATAGGGTTAGGGTTTAGGTTTTAGGTCTTAGATTTAGGGTTTAGGGTTTATGGTTTAGAGTTTGGATTTATGGTTTAATGTTCAGGTTTAGGGTTAAGTTTTAGGGTTTAGGATTTAGGGTTTAACATTTAGAGTTTAGGATATAGGGTTTAGGGTTTAGGGTTAGGGTTTAGGGTTTAGATTTAGCATTTAGGATTTAGATTTAGGGTTTAGGGTATAGGGTTTATGATTTAGAATTTATGCTTTAAGGTTTAGGGTTTTCTATTTAGGATTTAGGGTTTATGGATAAGAGTTTATGGTTTAGGGTTTAAGTTTTATAGTTTAGGGTTTAAGGTTTAGGGTTTAGGGTTTAGGGTGTAAGGTATAGAGTTTAGGGTTTAGAGTTTATGGTTTAGGGTTTATGGTTGATGGTTTAGGGTTCATGGTTTAGTTTTTAAGGTTTAGGGTTTAGGGTTAGGGTTTGGGTTTACGGTTTATGGTTTAGGTTTAGGGTTTATGGTTTAGGTTTAGGGTTTAGGGTTAAGGGTTTAGTGTTTAGAGTATTGATTTATGGTTTAGGGTTTAGAGTTTAGGGTTTATGCTTAAGGGTGTAGGGTTTAGGGTTTAAGGTTTAGGATTTATGATTTAGGGTTTGGTTTAAGGGTTAGTGTTTAGGGTATAGGGTTTAGTGTTTAGAGTTTTGGGCTTAGTGTTTTCGATTTAAAGCTTATGGTTTAGGTTTAGGGTTTAGGGTTTAGGGTTTAGGGTTTAGGAGTTAGGGTTAGGTTTTAGGATTTAGGGTTAGGGTTTATAGTTTTGGTTTATGGTTTACAGTTTATGGTTTAGGGTTTTGCGTTTCGTATTTAGGGTTTAGCATTTCGAGTTTAGTGTTGTGATTTAAGGTTTAAGGTTTAGGTTTAGGGTTAGTGTTTAGGGTTTAGGGTTTAGGTTTTACAATTTAGTTTTTAGGGTTTAGGGTTTAGGGTTTTGGTGTTTAGGGTTTAGGGTTTAGGGTTTTGGTGTTTAGGGTTTATAAATTAGGTTTTATGGTTTAGGGTTTAGGTTTTAGACTTTAGGGTTTAGGGTTTATAGATAAGGTTTTATGGTTTAGGGTTTAGATTTTAGACTTTAGGGTATAAGGTTTAGGGTTTAGGGTTAAGGGTTTAGGGTATAAGATTTAGGGTTTAGAGTTTATTGTTCAAATTTAGGGTTTAGGTTATAGGGTAATGGGTTTAGTGTATAGGGTATAGGGTATGGTGTATAGGGTATAGGGGTTGGATTTTATGGTCTAGGGTTTAGAGCTTAGGGTTTAAGGTTTAGGGTTTAGGGATTTTTTTTTTATTTGAACGACCCTTGAGGGAGTCAGGGGCTTAGCAACACCCTCAGGCCTTAGCATAATTGTAAAACAAATAATATACAAGGAGTGGGACATAAACCTGACCTCCGATCCTATGGTGGTACTGGAGTCGATTGACCTTCAACGGCAAGTCAACTCTTTCCTATACTAAGACAAAGAAGAAAACCTAGAACTAAGCACCTAAGGAGAGGACTCCTCTCGATACAAATATACTAGGAAAACATAAATAAGGGAGACTCTCCCCTTACAAGGAAAGACTAGAAAAAAACCTAATAAAAAAAACCAACACCTAACAAGGGCAAGGTATCAATGACTAGGATAGGGCCAAAAATACCTGAGAGAGAGTCTAGGAGGTTTTTTAATTCTTTTCAATTTCTTACTTCTAAAACTGTGAACTCCCATCTTTTCAAGAATATAGCTACCTCGTATTGTATTTGGCAATTGGTTGTAGGTATAGTAGTGTTGGATGATATCAAGTCTGTGACTCTATTTGGAAAACAAATCTGATGTGTTGTTGGCTTCCCAGTAAGTGTGGATACATTGGAAGAACTCACATTGATTAATGAGCATTTGTATCTCCTGTACAAAAATCTGCAACTTCCAAGGAGGAATAGAAGTCTTCAATAACCACCTGATTAAGAGTTCTGAATCCACTTCAAGAATGATGTTATTGTAACCATGTTGAATGCATCAGTTTAACCCGTAACTGGCATCTTGGATTTCTGCATGGTTGTTAGTCCCTTCTCCAAGAGGTATCGCAAAGGCATATATAATATCTCCAACCTCATTTCTCAGAATGCCCCTCCTCCCAATCTTCCCCGGATTGTGCAAGGCACTATCATCAGTGTTGAGCTTATATCTATTAGTAGGGGTAGTTTTCCAAATAATAGGAGTGACTTTAACATCATGTTTACATTTTTCAATCATATCAAACACTTCTATCCACTTCAAAGGCCACTGGATGTAAGGGAAAGCTGAGTTGAGATGAAAGAGGATGCCCTTGAGGACCATGTACTTGACTCTGCTGCTGTTGGGTTTCTTATCCCCATACTTTACTGAGCATCTGTTCTTCCATAAATTCCAACAGATCACTATGGGAAGTGCTTGGATAAGAGTCTTGTGAGCTTCATTTTTTCCTTGTATCTCCCCCAAATTTAGTAGTCTGCTGGTTAAAGAAGGTTGCAGGAAATTAACTCCCATAGGACCTGTAAAGTAGTTCCAGATATGAGCTGCAAAATGGCCTTCATTGAAGATGTGATAAACATCATCCCACCCTTGATTGATACAACAAAAACATTTCACAGGCTCTACTCCAAAATTTGCTAGGTTTTCATTGGTTGGTAGCTTATTTCTTAAGGCCCTCCATAAGAGAAAAGACATCTTGAAAGGTATGTTCTTATTCCAAAGCTGGCTGTTGATCCCTGTAGTATCTTTCCTATGTCTGCATATTTCCCTGGCTGAAACACAGGAGAAGTTTCCAGCCTCTGTAGGCTTCCAGATAGCTGTATCTTTCAGTCCCTGTTGGTGTTGGAAGCTAGTGCTCAGAATGTGAGGGATGAGCAGTGGAGGAACCTGCTGTCTCAATTTCCTTTCATTCCATTTTCCATTAATAAGAAAATGTGCAATGGTGGAACTGTTCAGGCTAGAGATATTAGTTGTATAATAAGCAAGGGCCCCTTTTTCCTAGCCAATCATCCCACCAAAAGGAGCAATTTCCAGAATTAATCTTCCAAGTAATATTAGCCTCCACTATATTCTTGTTCTTCATCATGTACCTCCACATTAAAGATTGGCCTGTATCTTTTTTCTTAGAAACAGGATTGGCTCTCTGGCAATATTTCGGTTTGAGGAACTGGCCCCACAGTGAAGTTCTAGCCTTGAAATTCCACCATTGTTTATATTGAAGAGAAGTACAAATATCTGTGAGTCTTCTGATCCGCAAACCTCCTTCTGCATAAGGCAGGCTCATAGTTTTCATAGAAGCCCAGTGGTTTTTTCTCTTGTCCTGGTCTCTTGCCCAAAAGAAATCAACAATGATAGACTCTATGTATTTGATAGTAGTACTGGGAGGTGAAACTGCAAACATAGTGTGGATAGGCATGGACTGTAAAGCATGTTTTATCAAAGTGATTTTGCCTCCAAAACTGACAAGTTTAGCCTGCCATCCACAAATCTTTTTGGATACTTTCTCCACTAAATGAGAATAATAGATGATCCTTTGCCTACCAATGTAAAGAGGACATCCTAGATAGGTAATAGGACTGTCCTTTTTTGAGAAGCCAGTGACCTCCTGAATGCTATCAATGATGTTCTGTGAGGTGTTACTAGGAATCATAAAGTGGCTCTTCTCCTTGTTGATGAGTTGATCTGATGTATGTTCATATTTCTTCAATGTGTTCATGATGATCTTCATAGAATGCCTATCTGTTGAAGTAAAAATAATCACATCATCAGCAAAACTTAAATGATTGATCTGAGGACCCTTTTGCTTTATGTTAAAACCTCTATACATAGGATCTTGATGAATAAGGTTAAGCATTCTTGAGAGAACCTCTGCACCTAAAATAAATAGGGCCGGAGATAAATGATCGCCTTGTTTAAGACCTCTAGTAGAATGAAAGAAACCATGTCTGTGACCATTGGTTATTATTAAATACCCATTGTTGCTCATAATTCTCCATATAATGTCAATGAATAATTCCCTAAAGCCAAATCTTCTCAACACCAAACAAGTGAATGACCAGGACACTCTGTCATATGCCTTGGTCATGTCCAACGTGATCACAACATTGTCTCCAAACTTGGGTCTCTTAATGTCATGAGTGATTTCTTGGGCCAACATGATGGTTTCTGTAATGCTCCTTCCTCTTACAAACCCTGATTAATTATCTAAGATAAGGAGTGGGATAACATTTTCTAGTCTCATGCTTATAAGTTTGGAGATAATCTTATTAAAAAAATTGTTGAGACTAATAGGTCTGAGATCACTGAATCTGCTAGGTTGCTCATTTTTGGGAAGTAAAACTAGGCATGCATGTGACATAATCTTAGGCATAGTGTTTCCACAAAGGAAATATTGCACAGCTGCTAGGACATCTTCCTTAATGATGTGCCAGCAAGCTTGGTAGAATTTGCCCCCAATACCATCTGGACCTGGTGCTGAGTTTGGGTTCATAGCAAACACCATTCTTCTAAGTTCTTCCAGTGTAGGCATTTCCTGCAGCTTCTGATTTTGTTCAGGATTAACCACAGGGGGTAAATGTTGCAGAATCCTCTCATCAATTCTACAGTTCTGGCCAGTGAACATCTCTTGAAAATACTTACAAGCTGCTTGAGCAATCTGATCATCCCCTTGTATCCATACATCATTGTTTGTACAGATTTTGTGTAGAAAAAGTCTTCTTCTTCTTCCCCTCATTAAGGCATGAAAGTATTTGGTGTTGGCATCTCCTTCCTTAAACCATTGAAGTTGAGTCCTCTATTTAAGAATAGATTCCTCCAGCTTCAAGTACCTAATATAGTTGGCATTAATAAGATGTAATTTCTATCTGAGAGCTTTAGTGTTATTAGTAAGCAGCTCTTCCTCAGCTTTCCTGATATTTTCCTCAAATTCTTTCACTTTAGCATAAATATCTCCATACTCTCTCTTTGACCAGTTGCTAAGAGTGGAATGTAACCTTTTCATTTTCTGATGAAGTTTCCACATGGGGTTAACTGTGACCTCCCTCTCCCAGCAATTTTGGACAGTCTCTATAAAGCTATCATTGCCAACCCAGCAGTGTAAGAAGTTCAAGTATTTTATATGATCATCATTCTTCCTTACCATTTCCCGTAACAGAGGACTGTGATCAGAGCCCATAGATGAAGATGTTCAATAGCGGTTTGAGGCATAGTTTCTAGCCATTTATCATTAACCATGGATCTATCTAACCTCTTCCAAACTCTAGCATGTGCATTCCTTTGGTTACACCAAGTGTAGGGAAGTCCTGTGTAACCAAGATTAATCAGACCACATGCCTCAATCACACTTATAAATTCAAGGCTCTTGTTCATGTTGTAAGGCATTCCCCCAGTCTTCTCCTCCATATTAGTGATAACATTAAAGTCTCCAATGGTACACTAAGGGATATCTCTGCTAGCAAAATGCAATAATCTAGCCCATAGTGGTCTTCTCATATGTTCCTTACATTTAGCATAGATGAAGGACACCATGAACTTATCAGCAAGATTAGTATGTTTGAAATCCCCAGTGATATGCTGCTCACTATTTTCCTGTATATTGCTAGTGATCACATTAGACCAAAGTAGCCAGATATTCCCATTAGGATTGCTGACAGCATGGTCTATTTGAAGTCGGATTCTCACAGTGTTGAGTTGAGAGTTGTCTGCAAAAGGTTCAAGGATGGCAATCATAGATAATTGATGTATTTTCTTGAGTGTTTGAAGTCTTTCCCGGGAGCTTTGGGTTTTGATACTCCTAGCATTCCAACAAAGGTCTTTAATCATTAAAAACCTTTAGATTTGGACTTTGTGATGGGCCTACTAGAAGTAGCAGACTTACTGATAGTAGCATGATGTCTTGTCTGTCTGTTCTGTTTCCTCCCTCTTGGTGATAAACCTTGTTGTTCTGTCATTTCCTAAACCTCTGCTGGACATTCATCATGAAATGTGGATCAAAAGGCTTGAATTAGATGATTACTAACTTTTTCTTCCTCCTCATCGTATTCATCCATGGATTGATTGTCAGGATCTAACTCATCTTTTGAATTCAAATCTCCATAATCATCTTGTATTGCCCTACCTTTCTTGACCCTGTTAGTAACTTATTCACCTGATTGTTGGTCTTTATCTGTTGTCCCATGTTCTTGGTCTTTCTGCTGCCTCTTTTTTATTGCATCCCTTTTTTTCTTTACTCAGCCTTCCTTCAGATTTATTATTGAGCCTGGTTTTTTATTTTCCTGTTGCAGTATTCAGATCATTTTCTGCCTGAAGTTCCTGTTGTCTAGTTGTCTCCTGATTTGAAGTAGGGGTAGCAGGGGTTCTAGAGTCACTCCTTTGGT
Source organism: Solanum pinnatisectum (assembly GCA_035578085.1). Classification (NCBI taxonomy): domain Eukaryota; kingdom Viridiplantae; phylum Streptophyta; class Magnoliopsida; order Solanales; family Solanaceae; genus Solanum; species Solanum pinnatisectum. Next base: position 1,093,568 of record JAWPEI010000017.1, read on the forward strand.
CTCTATCGACAACCTTATGCAGAATATGAGTCAATTCCCTCCCCCCTTTGGATGCCCCATCCTGCAAATTAGTGTGTATCTCCTGTACCCTCCCATCCATACCTCCAATAGCTTCTCATCAACATTACTAACAGTGATATCAAGGGGTTTGGGGAGTGGGAGTATAGAGTCAATACCTAAAGTTGTGTTATTTTTGATGGCTGTAACCTGTTCATTCTACATACTTATTGTATTTTGAGAATTTATAATGGATGGGCCCTTGTTTGGCCCTTGTATTGGTAGGCTTTTTTGACCTGCAGTCCTGTTGCTCTTATCTTCCTCAGCATTGTTCATATCTTGTGGTTTTTGCAATTCTAGGTTAGTATAGTTATTATGAGTAAGAATTGTAGCTAAATTACCTGGTGTTGCTGGCTCTTGTTGGTTGCTTTCCTTTGTGCTTTTGTTCTGAGGTGAAACAGGTCTCCACACAGTCTTGGTGTTGGATTGCTCCTAATTCCTGTTTTGCTTCTTTTTTTTAATCTGCCAGTGTTCTTCTTGGCTACTTATCTCTTGTTCCTATTTGTTGTGTTGCTACAGTTTTGAGTCATGTTGTTGACCTGTAAGTTGGTTGTTTTCTTGAAATTCTCCTTGCATTTCATTATGTCTGTGTTGTCTCCTTGGGGACATTTGTTGTTGAGCTTGTGAACTATTGTTTATCTCTGATTTACCATTGTCTTGTCCCTATAAGTTTATCTCTTGCTCAGCCTTGTTCTTGTTCTTTTTTTCAGCCTCCCTTTCCTTTCTTCCTTTGAATTCTTCATCCCTTCTCTTGATAGTACAGACATTATCCATATGTGATTGATGCTTATAGTACATATAATAATCTGGAATCCCTTTATATTGAATTCTTTGCCACCTCCCTTTGTTGGGATCAGAGTTCTTAAAACCCATCCAAATATGTGGTGGTCTTTCCTTGGTAAGGTCAATTTGGATCTTTACCCTGGCCATACTGCCTCTAGTTTTTTGGGAGGATGGTGAATCAAGGAACAAAACTTTGCCAATGGAGCTCAGAACAGTCGTTAAAAGGACCTTATTGTAGCAGTGCCATGGGAGTTCTAGTAAGGCTACCCATATAGGAACTATAGGGGTCTCTTCTTCAGGTGTAAAAATCTGGAGTCCATGCTTGAATTCTCATTAATTGACCTTCAATGCTCATCCTTTGTCTAGTCCAAACCGTAACATAATCAAACTCATTATCAAGATCAATATACACATGTCTAGCATTGAAATCAGTTATTTTCACCCCTCCTGTAAGCTGAGTTTGAAGTGTGAAGCTCTTCCTAATAATCTCCATTTTAGGCATGGTGTTAGTGAACTTGCCTACTAGGGTGTGCTTGCAACTTTTAGCCAATTTAACATTATAGTCATTCTCATCTAGGAGAACAGCAGGCAGTCCTTATCTTGTGGTGTGTATAGGGCTATCCAACGTGATAGGTATTTTATTCTTAGACTGATTATATCTCAAACGAGCAACAAGGGATTGAACAATGGTGAAAGGAGCAGGTTCAGGGACTGTTTCCTATTTAGTAATGTTCTGGTCCTGACCCTGCTGTTTGTTTTTCGATTGTTTCCCATTATTCTGAGCTAAATTGTTGTTGACATAGTTGTCACCTTTTTTATTTCACAGTAGGTCAGGATCATACCTAGTAAAGTTATTGGAGATCCTAGGAAAGTTGTTTTGATAATCCTTTTGAACTCTATTGCTGTCATGTTGAAGTCTGCTTGTTTCTCCCTGCTAATTTGTATCCTTGACCTTTTCCTTTTGTCCTTCTTTGTGTTTGTGACTGTGGTTACTAACCTATTTGGAGGATTCAATATCTCTACTGATTTGCTCATTTACGACATTGTGTAAATGAGCCTCAGTGTTAGCATCAAAATTTTGCATAATGGTTTTGTTCATTGACTGACCTATCTGCACTTCTTTACCCTTAGATTGTTGGTTTTGCCATGTTTGCTCACTCCTTTGCTGTTGATCGTGCCCTGATTTCTCCACGTCCTTGTCCTGGTTTGTATCCTGCATCACACAAGAAATAGGAGTAGGAGTTATGTTCATAGAATTGTTCTTCATTCCAAAGGAAAAGTTCAAAGACTCAGTCTCTTCGGATAAGTTTTCTGGTGTTTGATTCTTAGTGTACTGATCCTTGGCATGTTGTTCCTTCCAAATCCTTTTTTCCATCAATTTGGCTTCCTCATTCCTTGTTGTTGTCTCCGTTGGATGGACTACATCCATGTGGCTACTGTGTCTTGTAGATGCAACTGGAAATGATGCAATTCTATCAATGTTTGGAACATCTCGACTTGTTTTTGTGTTCAAGTTCATCCTAAGTTCCGCTGGTAAGACTAGCTGATTTTTATCGATGTTTCCTCCATTCCAGCTACCAAAAACTTCTGAGATATAAGCATCCAGTGGATTGAAACAATTATCCTTTCCAATTCTTTCATTAACTCCGTCATTCCGAGTTTGAGTTTAGTCGAAATTCTCCCCGCCGACGATTCCACCATCCCTTTTACTTGAGATTTCTGTAGGTTGAACCTCAACAACAGGGGAGTAATCCCCAGCAGCTGAATCTTCTCAAAATTGACTCGAAGTGACTCAAAATTGACAGCATAGTTTCGGCGATTCACTCGCAGTTCTCGCGATAGCCGCCTCTCTATTTCTATCGATTGGGATGGTAGAATCAACTGGGTTTTTGATATGTTGTGCATCAGGACTAGATGAATCCATATCTGTAATCACTTTTCCAAGAATCGACACCACGGCTCCTGGGGAAATAATTTTTTGCATCCCTTCCAGTTCTTAAACCAAAAATGCAGTGTTGATCGCATCAGTATTCTACGAATTCGTAGAGCTGTGGGATAAATTAGAGAGAGTGGCAGGGTGGGTTTTGTTACTGACATTCCGGGGCTCCATTTGAGCTTCATTCGGCGGCCTGGGAAAGCTCTGCCTGCGGGTTACGCGCCATTCCGGTAGTACGTGTAGAGTTGTAAAAAGTAGCCGTTATGGGCTATCCTTTGAGAGCAGATTTTTTAGTGAGAAATTAGAGAGAGAAAAAAATTGACAAATGAAGGTGCAATAGGGTTTAGGGATTAGAGTTTAGAGTTTAGGGCTTAGGGTTTAGGGTTTAGGATGTAAGGTTTTGTGTTTAGGGTTTAAGGTTTAGGATTTATGATTTAAGGTTTGGTTTAGGGGTTAGGGGTTAGGGTATAGGGTTTAGGGTTTAGAGTTTTGGGCTTAGTGTTTTTTCTTTAAAGTCTATGGTTTAGGTTTAGGGTTTAGGGTTTAGGAGTTAGGGTTAGGTTTTAGGATTTAGGTTTAGGGTTTAAGGTTTACGGTTTATGGTTTATGGTTTTGTGTTTCATATTTAGGGCTTAGCATTTCAGGTTTAGAGTTGTTATTTAAGGTTTAAGATTTAGGTTTAGGGTTAGGGTTTAGGGTTTATGTTTTATGGATACGGGTTTAGGGTTTAGGTTTTACGATTTAGGTTTAAGGGTTTAGGGTTTAGGGTTTTGGTGTTTAGATTTTATATATTAGGGTTTAGGTTTTAGACTTTAGGGTTTAGAGTTTAGAGTTTAGAGTTTATGGATAAGGTTTTATGGTTTAGGGTTTAGGTTTTAGAGTTTAGGGTATAAGGTTTAGGGTTTAGGGTATAGGGCTTAGGGTTTAGAGTTTATGGTTCAAGTTTAGGGTTTAGGTTATAGGGTAATGGGTTTAGTGTATAGGGTGTAGAGTATAGGGTTTAAGGTTTAAGGTTTTGGGTTTAGGGTTTAAGGTTTAGGGTTTAGGGATTAGAGTTTAGAGTTTAGGATTTAGGGTTTAGGGTTTAGGGTGAAGGGTTTACAATTTAGGGTTGAAGGTTTTGGATTTATGATTTAGGGTTTGGTTTAGGATTTAGGGTTTAGGGTATAGGGTTTAGGGGTTAAATTTTTGGGCTTAGTGTTTTTGGTTTAAAGTTTATGGTTTAGGTTTATGGTTTAGGGTATAGGGTTTAGGGTTTAGAAGTTAGGGTTAGGTTTTAGGATTTAGGGTTAGGGTTTACATTTTAGGGTTTAAGGTTTACGATTTATGGTTTATGGTTTTGTGTTTCGTATTTAGGGTTTAGCATTTTGAGTTTAGAATTATGATTTAAGGTTTAAGGTTTAGGTTTAGGGTTTATGTTTTATGGATACAGGTTTAGGGTTTAGGTTTTACGATTTAGGTTTTATGGTTTAGAGTTAAGGGTTTTGGTGTTTAGGGTGTATAGATTAGGTTTTATGGTTTAGCGTTTAGGTTTTAGACATTAGGGTTTAGTGTTTAGGGTTTATGGTTATGGTTTTATGGTTTAGGGTTTAGGTTTTAGACTCTAGGGTATAAGGTTTAGGGTTTAGGGTTAAGGTTTTAGGGTTTAGGGTATAGGGTTTAGGGTTTAGGGTTTACTATTTAAGGTATAAGGTTTAGGGTTTATGGTTAAGGGTTTAGGGTTTAGGGTGTAGGGTTTAGGGTTTAGGTATTAGGATTTATGATTTAGGTTTTGGGTTAGAGTTGAGGGTTTAGGGTTTAGGCTTTACGGTTTAGGGTAGAAGGTGTAGGGTTTAGGTCTTAGGATTTAGAGTTTAGGCTTTAGGATTTATGGTTGATAGTTAAGGGTTTAGGGTTTAGGATTTAGGGCTTAGGGTTTAGAGTTTATGGTGTTGGGTTTAGGGTTTATGTTTAGGGTTTAGGGTTTAGAGTTTATGGTGTAGGGTCTAGGGTTTGAGGTTTATGTTTACGATTTAAGGTTTAGGTGTTAGTATTTAGAATTAAGGGCTTAGAGTTTGAATTTAGGACTTAGGGTTTTGGGTTTAAGGTTTAGTGTTTAGGGTTTTGGGGTTAGGATTTAGTGTTTAGGGTTTATGTTTCCATTTAGGGTTTAGGGTTTAGAGTTTAGAGTTTAGGCTTTGGCTTAGGGTTTAGGGTTTAGGGTTTAGAGTTTAACATTTAGAGTTTAGGGTTTAGGTTTCGGGCATAGGATTTAGGGTTTAGATTAAGGGTTTAGGGTTTAGTGTTAGGGTTATGTAGGGTTTAGTGTTAGGGTTATGTAGGGTTTAGTGTTTAAGTTATAGGGTAATGTGTTTACTGTATAAGGTATAGGGTTTAGGGTTTATGGTTTAGGATTTAGGGTTTAAGGTTTAGGGTTTAGGGATTAGAGTTTAGAGTTTAGAGTTTAGGGTTTATGGTTTTGGGTTTAGGATTTAGGGTTTAGGGTTTTGGGTTTTGGGTTTAGGGTTTAGGGTTTTGGGTTTAAAGTTTAGGATTGATGATTTAGGGTTTGGTTTAGGGGTTATAGTTTAGGTTATAGGGTTTAGGGTTTAGAGTTTTGGGTTTAGTGGTTTTGGTTACAAGTTTATGGTTTAGGGTTTAGGAGTTAGCATTAGGTTTTAGGATTTAGGGTTAGGGTTTACAGTTTAGGGTTTAAGGTTTACGGTTTATGGTTTAGGGTTTTGTGTTTCATATTTAGGGTTTAGCATTTTGGGTTTAGAGTTGTGATTTAAGGTTTAAGGTTTAGGTTTAGGGTTAGGGTTTAGGGTTTAGGGTTTATGGATATGGGTTTAGGGTTTAGGTTTTACGATTTAGGTTTCAGGGTTTAGAGTTTAAGGTTTGTAGATTAGGTTTTATGTTTTAGGGTTTATGGATAAGGTTTTATGGCTTAGGGTTTCGGTTTTAGACTTTAGGGTATAATGTTTAGGTTTTAGGGTTAAGGGTTTAGGGCTTAGAGTTTATGGTTCAAGTTTAGTGTTTAGGTTATAGGGTTTATGGTTTAGGGTTTAGGGTTTAGGTTTTAGAGTTTAGGATTTAAGGTTTCGGGTTTAGGGATTAGAGTTTAGGGTTTAGGGTTTAAGGTTTAAGATTTAGGGTGTAGGGTTTAGGGTTTATGGTTTAGGAATTATGATTTAGGGGTTAGGGTATAGGGTATAGGGTTTAGGGTTTAGAGTTTTGGGTTTAGTGTTTTTGGTTTAAATTTTATGGTTTTAGTTTAGGGTTTAGGGTTTAGGAGTTTGGGTTAGATTTTAGGATTTAGGGTTAGGGTTTACAGTTTAGGGTTTAAGGTTTACGATTTATGTTTTAGGGTTTTGTGTTTTGTATTTAGGGTTTAGCTTTTCGTGTTTAGAGTTGTGATTTAATGTTTATGGTTTAGGGTTTATGTTTTATGGATACGGGTTTGGGGTTTAGGTTTTTCGATTTAGGTTTTAGGGTTTAGGGTTTTGGGTTTTAGGTTAGAATTAAGGGTTTTGGGTTTAGGCTTTACGATTTAGGGTATAGGGTATAGTGTTTAGGGTTTAGGATTTGGAGTTTAAGGTTTAGGATTTATGGTTAATAGTTAAGGGTTTAGGGTTTAGTATTTAGGGATTAGGGTTTAGAGTTTAGAGTTTAGAGTTTAGGGTTTTGGGTTTAGGTTTAGGGTTTAGGGTTTAGACTTTAGTATTTAGGATATAGGGTTTTAAATTTAGGCTGTAGCTTTTAGGTTTAGGGTGTAGGGTTTACGATTTAAGGTTTACGATCTAGGGTTCGAGGTTTATGTTTCGGCTTTAAGGTTTAGGTGTTAGTATTTAAGGTTAAGGGCTTAGGGTTTGAAGTTTAGGATTTAGGGTTTAGGGTTTAGGGCTTAGGGATTAGGGTTTAAGGGTTAGGATTTAGTGTTTACGTTTTATGTTTGGATTTAGGGTTTAGGGTTTAGGGTTTAGGGTTTAGGGTTTAGAGTTTAGGGTGTAGGCTTAGAGTTAGGGTTTAGGGTTTAGGGTTTAGGGTTTAGAGTTTTGAGTTTAGGGTTTAGGGTTTGGGTTTAGGATTTAGAGTTAGGATTTAGTGTTTAGATTAAGGGTTTATGTTTATGTTTAGGGTTTATGATTTAGGGTTTAGGGTTTGGATTTAGGATTTAGGGTTTATAATTAGGGTTAGGTAGGGTTTAAGGTTTAGATTATAGGGTAATGGGTTTAGTGTATAGGTTATTGGGTTTACTGTGTAGGGTATTGGGTTTAGGATTTAGGGATTAGAGTTTGGAGTTTAGGGTTTTGGGTTTATGGTTCAGGTTTAGGTTATAGGATTTAGAGTTTAGAGTTTAGGGTATAGGGTTTATGGTTTTGGGTTTAGGGTAAACAAGGGAGATTCTCCCCTTACAAGGAAAGAATAAACAAAGGAACCTAGCTAAACTATACCTATCTAGGCCTAAGTACAGATGACAAGGAGGAAGCACCTAAAAGAGAACAAGTCTAGGAGGCTTTTTGATCCTCTTCAATTTCTTCCTTCTAAAGCTTTGCACTCCCATTTTCTCAAGAATATAGCTACCTCTCACTATATTAGGCAATTGAGTGTAAGTGTAATAGTGTTGAATGATATCTTGCCCGTGACTTTGTTTGGAAAGGAAGTCTGCAGTACTGTTAGCCTCTCTGTAGATGTGAACACATTGGAAGAACACATATTTGCTGACAAGCTTTTGGAGCTCCTGTACGAACCTTTGCATTCTCCAAGGGGGAGTAGGGGTTTTTAAAATCTACCTAGTTAAAAGTTCAGAGTCCACTTCAAGAATAATGTTGTTGTAACCATGTTGAATACACCAATGTAGACCATAACTGTCAGCTTGCACTTTTGCCTGATTATTGGTCCCTTGCCCCAGTGGTATAGCAAATGCATAAATCATATCTCCATGTTTATTTCTCAGGATACCCCCCTCCCCTCCAATCTTCCCGGGATTGTGCAAAGCACTACCATCAGTATTCAACTTATATCTAGTAAAAGAGGGAGATTTCCAGATTACAGAGGTGACTCTAACTTCCTGCTTGCATTTTTCAATCATATCAACCACATCAGTCCACTTGATAGGCCATTGAATGTAAGGAAGTTTGGAATTGAGAAGATATAAGATGTCCTTGAGGATCATGTACTTGACTCTGCTGCTGTTGGACTTCCTATCCCCATACTTGGCCGAACATCTATTCTTCCATAAATACCAACAAACCACAATAGGAACTGTCTGGATAAGGATCCTATGAGCTTCATTTTTCCCTTGTATCTCCCACCAGTTTAAGAGTCGTTGCCTAGAGAATTCTGCTGAGAATTGGCCCCCATAATTCTTGAGAAGTAATTCCAAATATGAGCTGCAAAGGGGCCTTCATTGAAGATTTGATCAACATCATCCCAGCCTTGTTTGATACAACAGAAAAACCTCACACGCTCCACTCCAAAGTTGGCTAGATTTTCATTGGTTGGAAATTTGTATTTAAGGCCCTCCAAACAAGAAAAGACATCTTGAAAGGTATCTGCTTATGCCAGATCTGGTTGCTGATTACTTCTGTATTCTTCCTGTGTCTGCAGATTTCCCATGCTAAAGCACAAGAGAAAGTTCTAGCCTCTGTAGGTTTCCAGATTGATGTGTCTTTCACTCCTTGCTGATAGTGGAATTTGGTACTCAAAATGTGAGGAATTAACAAAGGAGGAACTTGCTGTCTCAGCTTCCTTTCATTCCATTCTCCATTGATAAGAAAGTGAGCAATGGTTGCATTATTGAGGCTGGATATATTCACATTATGATTAGCTAAAGTCCCCTTCCTAACCAATCATCCCACCAAAAGGAACAACTTCCAGAATTGATTTTCCATGTGATATGAGTCGAAAGTATGTTCTTGTTCTTCATCATATATCTCCACACTAGAGATTCACCTGTATCAACTTTCTTTGCAACTGGATTAGCTCTCTAGCAATATTTGGCCTTGAGGAACTGACCCCAAAGAGAAGATTTAGCCTTGAAATTCCACCATTATTTATATTGAAGAGTAGTGCATATATCTGTGAGCCTTCTGATCCCCACACCTCCTTCTGCATAAGGTAAGCTCATGGTTTCAAGTGATGCCCAGTGATACCTTCTCCTGTCATGCTCTCTTCCCCAGAATAATTCAGCAATTATAGACTCTATGTACTTGATAGTGGTATTTGGGGTGAAATTGCAGCCATAGTATGTATGGGAATGGATTGCAAGACATGTTTTATCAAAGTGATTTTGCCTCCAAAACTGAGAATTCTTGCCTGCCAGCCACAAATCTTTTTGGAGACTTTTTCAACAAGTTGCGAGTAGTAAATGATCCTTTGTCTGCCAATTTATAGAGGGCAACCTAGGTAGGTAATAGGACTGTGTTTTCTAGAGAAGCCAGTGACTTCCTGAATTCTGTCAATGATGTTCTGAGAAGTATTACTTGGAACCATAAAATGACTCTTCTCTTTGTTAATAAGTTTATCTGATGTGAGCTCATATTCGCTCAAAGTGTTCATGATGAGACTCATAGAATATCTATCAGTAGAGGTAAAAATAATCACATCATCAGCAAAACTTAAGTGGTTGATCTGAGGGCCTCTGTGCTCCATGCTAAAACCTTTATTTGGTGAATAAGGTTGAGCATTCTTGAAAGCACCTCCGTACCTAAAATAAATAGGGCCAGAGATAAAGGATCACCTTGTTTAAGCCCTCTAGTAGAGTGAAAGAAACCATGTCTGTGGCCATTGATTATAACTGAATACCAATTGTTGCTCTTAATTCTCCAGATCATGTCAATGAAAACTTCCCCAAAGCCAAATCTTCTCAACACCAAACAAATTAATAACCAAGATACTCTGTCATATGCCTTGGTCATGTCCAATTTGATCACAACATTGTCCCCTAGCTTGGGTTTCTTGATGCCATGAGTGATTTCTTGTGCAAGCATGATATTCTTAGAAATGTGCCTTCCTCTTACAAATCCTGACTGGTTCTCTGAGATGAGAAGAGGAATAACATTTGTCCGTCTCAAACTTAAGAGTTTGGAGATAATCTTATTTGAAAAATTACTGAGACTAATAGGTCTGAGGTCCTTGAATCTATTTGGCTGTTCAATTTTGGGAAGTAAAACCAGACAGGCATGAGACATATATTTAGGCATACAATTTCCAGAAAAGAAAAACTGCAGAGCAGCTAGCAGATCTTTTTTAATGATATTCCAACATACTTGGTAGAACTTGCTCCCTATACCATCTAGACCAGGTGCTGAGTTAGGATTCATAGCAAACACCACCTGTCTAAGTTCCTCCATAGTAGGCATTTCCTGTAGTTTGTTATTCTAATCATGAGTAACCAAGGAAGGAAGGTGTTGAAGCATTCTCTCATCAATTCTACAATTCTGGCCAGTAAACATATCTTCAAAGTAATCACAGGCTGCATGAGCTATCTAATCATCCCCTTGTAATCAAATATCATTATCTGTACAGATTTTGTGTAGAAATAGTCTTCTTCTTCTTCCCCTCATCAAAGCATGAAAGTATTTGGTGTTGGCATCTGCTTCCTTAAACCATTGAAGTTGAGTCTTCTGTTTAAGAATAGATTCTTCCAACTTCAAATATCTGATGTATTTGGCATTAATAAGGTGCAGCTATTGTCTGAGAACTTCGATGTTGTTTGAAAGCAGATCCTTTTCTGTTTTCCTTATAATTTCCTTAAATTCTTTCACTTTAGCATATATATCTCCATACTCTTTCTTAGACCAGCAACTAAGGGTGGATGTTAACCTCTTCATTTTTTGGTGTAGTTGCCACATGGGGTTGCCTGTGACTTCCTTATCCCAACACCTTTGAACAGTCTCCATGAAGCTATCATTGTCAACCAAGCAATGTAAGAATTTGAAGTACTTGAGATGCCTGTCATTCTGCCTTACCATTTCCAGTAACAAGGGAGTGTGATCAGAACCAACAGAGGAAAGATGTTCAATAGTAGTTTGGGGCATGACCTTAAGCCATTTGTCATTAGCCATAGCTCTATCTTACCTCTTCCAAACTCTAGCCTATGCAGCCCTTTGATTACACCAAGTGAAAGGAAGTCCTGTGTAGCCCAGATCACACTAATAAACTCTAAGCTTTTGTTCATGTTATAAGGCACTCCCCCAGTCTTCTCCTATGTGTTAGTAATAACATTGAAGTCTCCAATGGTACACCAAGGGATATCTCTGTTGTCAAAGTGCAGTAGTCTATCCCACAAAGGTCTCCTCATATGTTCCTTACATTTAGCATAGATAAAGGACACCATGAATTTATCAGGAATATCAGAATGCTTGAATTCTCCTGTGATGTGCTGCTCCCCATTTTTATAAATATTACCAGTGATTTCATTAGACCATAACAACCAGATCTTCCCATTAGGATTACTGACATCATGGTCCATTTGAAGTTGAATTCTCACAATATTAAGATGAGAGATGTCTACAAAGTGTTCAAGGATGGCAATCATAGACAATGGGTGCATCTTCTTGAGAGTTTGCAGTCTTTCCAGAGAACCGTAGGTATTGATACTCCTAGCATTCCAGCAAATGGCTTTAATCATTAAAAACCTTTAGATTTAGACCTGGTGATGGGTCTGTTAGATGTAGCAGAATTATTGATGGTAGTGTGCTGTCAGATCTGTTTGCTCTATTTCCTGCCTCTTGGGGATAAACCTTGTTGTTCTGTCAGTTCCTGAATCTCAGCTGGACATTCATCATGAAAGGTGGATCCAAAAGCTTTAATGAGATAATTACTAACTTTTCTTCCTCTGCATCATATGCTTCAATGGATTGGTTATCAGGATCTGATTCATCTTCTGAGTTCAAAGCCCCATAATCATCTTGAATTAGCCTGCCCTTCTTGACCTTGTTGGCAACCTGTTCCCCTTCCTACTGGCCCTCATCAGTTTGCCCCAATTCTTGCTCTTTTTGCTGCCTTTTTTTTATATCATCTCTTTTCTTTTTGCTCAGCCTTTCTCCTGATTTATTATTAGTCCTGATGTACTATTTTCCTGCTGCATTACTCTTACCATTTTCTTCCTGAGTTTCCTGTTGTCCAGCTTTGTCTTGATTTGATATAGGGCTAGCAGGGGCTCTAAAGTCACTCCTATGGTGGGTTTAGGGTTTAGGGTTGAAAGTTTAGGGTTTAGGGTTTAGGTTTTGAGTTATATGGTTAGGGTTTAAGATTTAGGTGTTATTATTTGGGATTCTAGGCTTAAGGTTTGGAGTTTAGGATTTAGGGTTTAGGGTTTAGATTTTAGGTTTAGCATTTAGGGTTTACGGTTAGAGTTTAGGGTTTAGCGCTTAGGGTTTAGGTTTAGAGTTTAGGGTTTTGAGTTTAGGATTTAGGGTATGGGGTTTTAAATTTAGGATGTAGGTTTTATGTTTAGGGTTTAGGGTTTAGGGTTTACGGTTTAGGGTTTAGTGTTTAAGGTTTATGTGTTAGTATTTATGGTTAAGGGCTTAGGGTTTGAAGTTTAGGATTTAGGGTTTAGTGTTTAGGGTTTATATTTTAGTGTTTAGGGTTTAGGGTTTAAGGGTTAGGATTTAGTGTTTAGGGTGTATGTTTGGATTTTGGGTTTAGGGTTTAGAGTTTAGGGTTTAGGCATAGGGTTAGGGTTTAGGGTTTAGGGTTTAGAGTTTAACATTTACATTTTAGGGTTTAGGTTTTGGGTTTATGACTTAAGGTTATGATTTAGGGTTTATGTTTATGTTTAGGGTTTAAGGTTTAGGGTTTGGATTTAAGGTTTAGGGATTAGTGTTAGGGTTAGGTTTTAGGGTTTAGGGTTTAGGTTATAGGGTAATAGGTTTAGGGTATAGGGTATAGGGTTTAGGGTTTAGGGTTTAAGGTTTAGGGGTTAGGGATTAGAGTTTAGAGTTTATGGTTTGGGGTTTATGGTTTAGGTTTAGGGTTTAGGATTTAGAGTTTAGAGTTATGGGTATAGGGTTTATGGTTTTGGATTAAGGGTTTAAGGTTTAGGGTTGAAGGTTTAGCGTTTAGTGTTTAGGTTTCGAGTTGTATGGTTAGGGTTTAAGATTTAGGATTTATTATTTGGGGTTAAAGGCTTAGGGTTTGGAGTTTAGGATTTAGGGTTTAGGGTTTAGGTTTTAGGTTTTGCATTTGGGGTTTAGCGTTTAGGGTTTACGGTTAGAGTATTGGGTTCAACATTTAGGGTTTAAGATTTAAGGTTGAAACTTTTGGATTTAGGGTTTAGAGGTAAAGGTTTTGGTTTTAGAGTTTGGATTTAGGGTTTAGGATTACGATCAAGGTTTAGGGTTTAGGGTTTTGGGTTTAGGGTTTAGGGTTTAGGGTTTTGGGTTTAGGGTTTAGGGTTTAGAATTTAGGAAGTAGGGTTTAGTGTTTAGGGTTTAGGATTTACGTTAGGGTTTAGGGTTTATGGTTTAGGATTTAAGGTTTATGCTTATGTTTAGGGTTTGGGGTTTAGGGTTTAGGATTTAGAGTATAGGGTTTAGGGTTTAGGATTTAGGGTTTAGAGTTTGGATTTTGGGTTTAGGTTTAGGTTTTAGGGTTTACGATTTATGGTTTAACATTTTCAATTTACAATATAGGGTTTAGGAATTAGGGATTAGGGTTTAATGTTTAGTGTTTGGGTTTTGTGTTTAGAGTATGGATTTAGGGTTTAGGGTTTGGGTTTAGGGTTTTGGGTTTAGGGTTTAGGGTTTTAGGGTTAAAGTTTATGGTTTAGGGTTTAGCGTTAAAGTTTAAGGTGTAGGGTTTAGGGTTCAGTGTTTGGTGTTTAGGGTTTGGTTTAGCATTTAGGGTTTAGGATATAGGGTTTAGAGTTTAGGACTTAGGTTTTACGGTTTAGGGCTTAAGGTTTAGGTTTAGTGTTTAGGCTTTAGAGTTTTGGGTTTAGTGTATAGGTTTTTGGGTTTAGGGTTTAGAGTTTAGGGTTTACGATTAAGGGTTTATGGTTAGGTTTTAGGGTTTACAATTTAACATTTTCAATTTAGAATATAGGGTTTAGGTTTTAGGGATTAGGGTTTAGGGTTTAGTGTTTAGAGTATGGATTTATGGTTTAGGGTTTGGGTTTAGGGTTTAGGGTTTAGGGTTTAGTGTTTTAGGGTTAAGGTTTAGGGTTTAGGGTTTACAGTCACGTTTAGGGTTTAAGGTTTAGGGTGTAGGGTTTGGGGTTCAGTGGTTAGGGTTTAGGGTTTAGGATTTAAGGTTTGGTTTTGCTTTTAGTATTTAGGATATAGGGTTTAGGGTTTAGGGTTTATGGTTTAGAGTTCAGGGCTTAGGTTTTATGGATTAGGGTTTAGGGTTTAGGGTTTAAGGTTTTTGGTTTAGGTTTAGTGGTTAGGGTTTTGGTTTTAGGGTTTAAGGTTTAGAGTTCGGGGTTTATGGTTGAGGGTTTAGGGTGTAGTGTCTAAATTTTAGTGTTTAGGGTTTTAAATTTATGCTTATGATTTTACGTTTTAGGCTTTTGGGTTTAGGGTTTAATGTTTTGAGTTTATGGTTTTGGGATTAAGGTTTAGGGTTTAGGGTTCAGAGCTTAGGTTATAGGGTTTAGGGTTTAGGGTTTAGGGTGAGGGTTTAGGTTTAAATTTTAGTGTTTAGTGTTTAGGGTTTAGGGTTTATGGGGTTTATGGTTTTGGGTTTAGGGGTTAGGGCTTAGGGTTTAGGGTTTAGGATTCATGGTTTAGAGTTTCTAGTATATGATTATGGTTTAGGATTTAGGGTTTAGAGTTTAGGTTTAAGTTTTCTTTTTTATTTAACGGCCCTTGGAGGGGTCAGGGGCTTAGCAATACCCCTTGGCCTTAGCATAGAAAAAAATAAAAGTACAAGGAGGGGGACATAAACCTAACCTCTGATCCTATGGTGGTTCATCTGTCAACCTTCCTCCTAAGGAAAGTCAACTCATCCCCGTACTACAAAGGGAAACCTAGAATCTACAAACGTAGGTGAGAGGACTCCCCTCGATCCAAAGAATCTAGGAAACATAAACAAGGGAGACTCTCCCCTTAGAATAAATAACAGATAAAACTAAGTCTATTATACTAGCTATAACCTAAGGTCATAACTAAGTGGAGGGGGGGGGGGTCCTCAATCATGGTGGTTCTTTTATCCTCTTGATTTTCCTTCTCCTAAAACTTGCCATTTCCAGAATGTCTAGTTGATAGTAAGTTCTTGCTTCCTTAGGCAACGTTTGATTGTTGTTATATATGTTGGGGCACGTGATTTTGTGACTTTGTTTTGCTAATGAATCTGCTACTGAATTGGCTTGTCTATATGTATGTTTGCATCTAAAGTTGCTTGTCAGCCCGAGAAGCTCCTTTAGTTGTTGTACCTGTGTGTTAACACTCCATGGAGATTTAGTTTTGTTCATGATCCAGTCAACTAATAGCTGTGAATCCACCTCCAAAAGGACATTCTTGTAGCCTAGTTGGAGTAGCCAAATCATGGCAAATATATCAACTCCTATCTCATCTTGGTTGTTAGTTCCTTCTCCTAATGGTGTAGCAAAGGCTAAGATCATTTCTCCCCTGTGATCTCTGATAATTCCTCCAGCACCTAGTTTTCCTGGATTGCTTAAAGCACTGCCGTTAGTGTTTAGCTTTACCCAATTTTCTAGGGGCCTTTTTGACCTGACAAGAGTCAGTTTAATGTCATGTATACAATTTTCCTCCTTTGATATAAGGTCCTTCCAGTTAGAGGGCTATCTGATATGAGGGAATATTATGGTCATGAGTTTGTAATTATCCTTGTATATGGCATATTTGACTCTGCCTATATTGGACTGCTTGCCTCCATATTTGCTAGCACATCTGTTTTTTCATAGATTCCAGCAAATGAATATTAGTGTGGCCTGTATCAACAGCTTGTGAGGTTCATTGTTGGGTTTAGTTGACCACTATTGCATGATTAGTTGAGGTAGAGAGCTATGTTCTGTGTTGATGCCTGCAGTTTCAGAAAAACTTTTCCACACGTAGGTAGCAAATTGTCCTTTGTTGATGATATGTTCTATGTTATCCATGCCAGACCTGTTACAACAAAAACATTTTGCTAGCTTATTGCCAAACTTAGTTAGTTTTTCATTAGTTGGGATTTCACCTCTTAGGGCTCTCCACAAAAGAAAGGAAGCTTTAAAAGGAATGTTTTTATGCCAAATAAAAGACTTAAACTTAGATTTGTTCCTCTTATCTTTGATAGCATTCCATGCAAATGAACAAGTAAATTTTCCATCATTGCTCAGCTTCTAGATAGCTTGATCAGGGAGGTCCTGCTGGCAATGAAGACCTATTGCAAGGATGTTAGTTATTGCAGGAAGGAGCCTATTGTATCAGCTTATCACAGTTCCATTGGCCATTCAGCAAGAACTCTGCAACCTTGGTATTATTGAACCTCTTGCTATCCCTAGTAAGTCTAGCAAGAGGTCAAACACCAAGCTAGTTATCCCACCAGAAAGAGCAGCTGCTTAAATTGATTTTCCACTGAATGTGTTCTTCAGCTTTCAGTTTGTTGTGCATTAGTTGCTTACAAGTAATAGACTCTCCTATATCCCATTTCTTGCTTATGGGATTTGATCTCTGACAATTTTTAGCTCTCAAAATGTCTCCCTAAAGTGTTTTTTTTTGCTCTGAAAATCCACCACTGCTTGTACTTAAAGGCCCTGCAGACATCCTTTAAATTCTTCACACCTATGCCTCCTTCATTCAAAGGAAAGCTTAAGTTTTTCTATGAGGACCAGTGGTATTTCTTCCTTTCATTTCTCCAACCCCAGAAAAAATCTTCTATCATGCCATGAATCTGTTTTAAGACAGTAACAGGAGGAGTAATAGCTGACAGCAGATGAATAGGAAGAGATTGTAGAATATGTCTGATTAATATTGCTCTGTCCCCATAGCTAAGTATTTTAGTTTTCCAACCTGTAATTCTATTGAGTACCTAGCCGATGAGATCTGAGAAATATATAATTATAGGCCTGCCAACAAATAAAGGGTAGCCTAGATAAGTAATGACTCCCTCCTTATGTTTAAAACCAGTCACTTCTCTGATTTTATCCTTAGTGATGTTGAAGGTATTAGAATGAATCATAAAATGACTTTTCTCCTTAGGTTTAGGTTTAGGGTTTAGGGTTTAGGGTTTAGGGATTATGGTTTTGAATTTGGATTTAGGGTTTAGAATTTAGGTTTATGGTTAGGCTTTAAGGTTTAGGGTTTAGGGTTTAGCATTTTAGGGTTTACATTTAGTGTTTAGAGCTTTAGAGTTCACATTTAGAATTTAGGGTTCAGGGTTTAAAGTCTAGTGTTTAGGGTCTAGTGTTTATGGTTTAGGGTGAAGGGTTTATAGTTTAGGGTTTAGGGTTTAGGGTTGAGGGTTTAGGTGGTTTATGGTTTAGGGTTTAGGGTTTTAAATTTAGGGTTTAGGTTTTAGGGTTTAGGGCTTAGAGTTTATAATTTATGGTTTAGGGTTTAAATTTTAGGGTTTAGGGTATAGGACTTAGGTTTTAGGGTTTAGGGCTTAGAGTTTATAATTTATGGTTTAGGGTTTAAATTTTAGGGTTTAGGGTTTAGAGTTAAAAGTTTAGGGTATAGGATTTAGGCTTTAGGGTTTAGGTTTTGTGTTGTACGTTTAGGGTTTAATGTTCAGGTGTCATTATTTACGGTTAAGGACTTAGGGTTTAGAGTTTAGGATTTAGGGTTTAGTATTTAGAGTTTAGGGTTTAGGTTTAGGGTTTAGGATTTAGGGTTAAGGTTAAGGTTTAGGGTTTAGGGTTTAGTATTTTGGATTTAAGGTTTAGGTTTTAGGGTTTAGGGTTTAGAGTCTAGGATTTAGGGTTTTAGGGTTAGAGTTCAGGTTTTAGAGTTTTGATTTAGCGTTTAGGGTTTAGGATTTAGGGTTTAGGCTTAGGGTTAGAGTCTACGATTTAGAGTTAGGGTTTAGGATTTAGGGTTTAGGTTTCTAGGTTTAGGGTTTAGAGTTTAATGTTAAGATTTTAGTATTTAGGGATTAGGATTTAGAGTTTGGATTTAGGGTTCATGGTTAGGTTTTAAGGTTTAGGGTTTAGGGTTTAGAGTTAAGGGTTTAACATTTAGAGTTTATTATTTAGGGTTTAGGGTTTAGTATTTATATTCTAGGGTTTAGGGTTTAGGGTTTAGGGTATAGGGTTTAGTGTTCATGGTATAGGGTTTGGGATTTAGGGTTTGCAATTTAGAGTTTATGGTTAAGGGTTTAGGGTTCAAGGATCTTGGTTTAGGGTTTGGTTTTGGGTTTTGGGTTTAGGGTTTAGGGTTTATGGTATAGTTTTTAGGGCCTAGGGTTTATGGTTTAGGGTTTACTTCTTATGGTTTATGTTTAGGGTTTAGGGTTTAGAGTTTAGGGTTTAGTGTTTAGGGTTTAGGGTTAAGAGTTTTGGGTTTATGGTTAAGGGTTTAAGGAAGTGTTTAGGGTTTTAAATTTAGGGTTTAGGTTTTAGGTTTTAGGGTTTAGGGTTTAGAGTTTAGAGTTTATGGTTAAGGGTTTAGGGTTTTGGTTTTAAATTTTAGGGTTTAGGTTTATGGGTTTAATGTTTAGGGTCTAGGGTTTAACATTTATGGTTTAGGGTTTACCATTTAGGTTTAAGGTTTAGGGTTTAGGGTTTAGGGTTTTAAATTTAGGGTTTAGGTTTTAGGGTTCAAGGTTTTGGGTTTACGGTTTAGAGTTTAGAGTTTATAATTTTGAGTTTAGGGTTTAAATGTTAGGGTTTGGGGTTTAGGGTTTATAATTTTAGGTTTAGGGTTTAGGGTTTATGGTCTTGGGTTTTGGGTTCGAGTAGTAGGTTTAGGGTTTAGGGGTTAGGGGTTAGGATTTATGGTTTATGGATTATGGTTTTGGGTTTTGGGTTTAGGGTTTAGGGTTTAGAGTTTAGGGTTTAGGGTTATGGTTTAGGGTTTAGGGTTTCGGGTTTCAGGTTAGGGTTGGAAAGCATTTAGGATTTAGGTATTAGGGTTTAGCGTTTGGATTGAAGGTTTAGGATTTTGGGTTTAGAGTTTAGGGTTTAGGGTTTAGGGTTAGGGTTTAGGTTTTAGGGTTGAAGGTTTTGGGTTTTGGGTTTAGGGTTTAGGGATGGGGTTTTAGGGATTAGGGATTAGAGTTTAGGGTTTAGTTTTCGAGTTGTAGGTTTAGGGTTTAAGGATGAGGGTTTAGGGTTTAGTTTTTTAGTTATAGGTTTAGGGTTTAGGGGTTAGGGTTGTGATTTATAGCTTAGTGTTTAGGTTTAGGGTTAGGTTTTAGGGTTTAGGGTTTAGGATTTATAGTTTCGAGTTTAGGGTTTAGATTTTAAAGTTTAGTTTTTAGGGTTTAGGGTTTAGGGTTTAGGGTTTAGTGCTTAGGGTTTAGGTTTAGGGTTTAGGATTTAGGGTTTGCGTTTAGGGTTTAGGGTTAAGATTTAGGGTTTAAGGTTTAGGATTTATGTTTATGTTTAGGGTTTAGGGTTTAGGGTTTATAGTTTAGGGTTTTTTTTATTTTAACAACCCTTGTGGGGGTCAGGGGCTTAGCAACACCCTGAAGGCTTAGCATAGATAAACAAAAGGTACAAGGAAGGGGACATAAATCTAACCTCCAATTTTATGATGGTTCATTGGTCAACCTTCCTACTAAGGCAAGTCAACTTCTCCCTATACTGCAAAAGGAAACCTAGAAACTAAGAACTTAACAAAGAGAACTCCTCTCTATACAAAGAATTTAGGAATCATAAACAAGGGAGACTCTCCCTTTACAAAATAAGAAAGTAAAATCTAGTCCTATTCAAAGGAGCTATAATTTTAGATTATAGCTAAGTTGAAAAGGTTGTAAAATATCTCAAGGAGGTTCTTTGATCTTCTTAACTTTCCTTCTTCTGAAACTTGCTATCCCTTGTATGTCTAGTTGGTGATAGGCCTTTGCTTCCCTTAGTAATTGTCGGATGTTGAGATATATTTGGGGGATAGTGATCTTATGACTGTACTTTGATAAGGAATCAGCAACAAAGTTGGCTTCTCTATAAATGTGTCTACATCTGAAGTTCTGTATCTATCTTATGAGATCTTGGAGTTTCATTACCTATGTGCTAATACTCCATGGGGGGTTAGCTTTGTTCATAATCTAGTCTATCAAAAGCTGCAAGTCTACCTCCAAGAGGATATTTCTGTATCCTAGTTCCAGTGACCAGGTCATGCCAAAAATGGATGCTTCCTGTTTAGCTTGGTTGTTAGTTCCTTCTCCCAGAGGAGTTGCAAATGCTAGCAACATTTCTCCTGTATGGTCTCTTCAGATGCCGCCTGCTCCTATTCTGCCTAGGTTGTTCAAAGTACTACCATCAGTGTTGAGTTTTGTCCAATGTTCTAGAGGTTTTTTCCACATAACCAGAGTCACTTTGGTGTCCTGAATGCATTTTTCTCCTAGCTGGATCAGTTCCTTCCAATTTGAGGGCCATTTGATTTGAGGGAAAATAGTGGCCATGAGCTTGAAGTTGTCCTTGTAGATGACATATTTGACCTTGCTCATACTGGACTGTTTGCCTCCATATTTGCTAGCACATCTATTCTTCCAGAGATTCCAGCAAATGAATATTGGCGTAGCTTGAAGTAACAGCCTGTGAGCCTTATTGTTCTACCTAGCTGACAACCATTACATGATCTGTTGATATATAGAAGTGTTTTTTGTATTGATTCCAGCAGTTTCAGCAAAGCTTTTCTAGACATAGGTAGCAAATTGTCCACTGTTGAAGGTGTGCTCGATGGTGACCATACCTGTCCTGTTACAACAAAAACAATTTGCTGGCTCATTGCCAAAGCTGGATAGTTTTTCATTAGTAGGAAGTTTGCCTCTTAAAGCTCTCCATAAAAGAAATGAAGATTTAAAGGGGATACTCCTATGCCACATCAATGAATTGAAGTTTGTTTTGGTCCTCTTTTCTCTGATATAATTCCATGCAGTTGTTGCTTAGTTTCCAAATAGGTTGGTCTGGGAGGTTCTGCTGAATATGAAGATTTGTGGCAAGAATGTTGGCAAGTTGACAGGAAGGAGCTTGTTGTACTAACATATTATAGTTCCATTGACCATTAACCCAAAATTCAGCAATAGTGGTGTTATTGAACCTATGACTATCATTGGAATGTCTAGCAAGAGGTCCAACACGAAGCCAATTGTCCTACCAAAAGGAGCAGGTGCCAGAATTGATTTTCCATTTAATATGCTCTTCCACTTTGTGTTTGTTGTGCATTAGATGCTTCCAGGTAATAGACTCTCCTGTATCCCATTTCTTGCTAATAGGATTAGATGTCTGACAGTACTTAGCTTTCAGAAAGTCTCCCCAGAGTGTTTGCTTAGCTCTAAAAGTCCACCATTGCTTGTATTGGAAGGCACTGCAAACATCTTTCAGATTCCTTACGCCTATGCCTCCTTCATCAACTCGAAAACTTAGATTTTTCCATGAAGACCAATGGTATTTTTTCCTTTAATTCCTCCAACCCCAGAAAAAGTCAGCCATGGTGCTTTGGATTTGTTTGAGGACAGTAGTTGAAGGAGTGACATCAGAGAGAAGGTGGATAGGTAGGGATTGTAGTACATGTTTGACTAGTGAAGCTCTACCTCCATAGCTCAGTATTTTAGTTTGCCAACCTGTAATCTTGTGAAGCACCTTGTTAATGAGATTCGAGAAGTATATAATCCTAGGCTTGCCAACAAATAAAGGGCAGCCTAGATAAGTGATAGTGCCTTTTTTTTGCTTAAAACCAGTCACTTTTTTTACTCTATCTCTTGTTCTATTGAAAGTATTAGAGTGAATCATAAAATGACTTTTCTCCTTGTTGACCAGTTGTCCTAAAGTCTCCTCATAGGAACTCAAGGTTTGCATAATAAGATGAAGGGTTTTGTGTCTTCCAGAAGTGAATAAGATAATATCATCTACAAAACTCTAGTGGTTTACTTGGGGACCTCTCCTTTCCATGAGAAAACCACAATATTCTAGATTATTATGAAACCTGTTAAGGGATCTGGAAAGGACCTCTGCACCTAAAATAAATAGGGCAGGGGAGATTGGGGTCTCCTTGCTTGAGTCCTCTAGTAGAGTGGAAAAAACCATGCCTCTTACCATTGACAATAATAAAGTACCAATTGTTAGACATAATCCTCCAAATCATATCAATGAAGATCTCAACAAACCCCATTTTCCTTAATATGAGGCATATATAGGACCAATGGACCTTATCATATGCCTTAGCCATGTCCAGCTTAATCATCACATTGCTTCCAATGTTAAGTTTCTTCATTTGGTGAATAATTTCTTGGGCCAGCATAATTTTTTCAGCTATACTCCTACCTTTTACAAAGCCAGACTAATTAGGAGAGACCAAATCAGGTAGGATGGGGCCAAGTCTAGAGCTTAACAGTTTAGAAGTGATCTTGCTACTGAAGTTGCTTAAACTGATAGGTCCAAACTCATTTAACTTGTTAGGGTTGCTTACTTTAGGTAGAAGAACAATGCAAGATGGATGGGGGATGTTAGGAGAACCACACTAACATGCAGGAAGGGGTTTCCAAAGGGGGGAGTCTACCTCATGCTCTGCATGAGGGTATGGATAGTGACCATAGTACTGACCTTAGAGCCTCTGCTACCACTAAAGTTCCACAGCACAAGGCAAGGAATACACAACTACAGCAGCAAAATCAAGCAGAGAGGCAAACTCAAACAGATACTAACATTACAAGAAACAAAAAATAAACTTAACAGATTGCAAAGGGTAAGGAAAACACTGGCTCTATGGCTAAGGATATGGGATCCAAGGCAAGCACTAGTCACCAGGAAAACACTCCTAAAAGCAAAAATAAACCTAGCAAAAAGAAAAGAGAAGCTGCTAAAAAGAAACTGAATATGCAACAGCAAACTGAACAGCAAAAGGAGCAGGGAAATAAGGAGGAGGTCTGCAACAAGTTTATTATGGTAGATGATCAACAAGGCATGGACATCACTCCTTTACAGGCACAATATATGACTCCTAATAAGGCTCCTCCAGATACAGGACAGGGTACTTGTCAGACCAATTCTATACCTATTATTGATGAGTATGTTGTAAACATTTCTGAAGATGAAAGTGATAGGGATAACTATTCTCTCAAGGATCCGTATGATGATGATGATGAGATTAGTGAGGCCTTGATCAAAGCATTCAGTCCTAGATATGACCATAATCTTGAAGAGGAAATCCAACAGGTGGCTGACAAGCAGGGATTATCCCCCAGAAGGTTTCAACATGAGAAGTTCCACTTCAAAAATCAGGACATCAACACTGTCACTGCAGGCAGACCAAATACTAGATTGTTTACCTCTAAAACATCTCAATGATTAGTACAATTATTTGGAATGTGAGGGGTATTAACACTCAAGGGGTATTGGAAAGAATAAAATGTTCAGGAAGCTCCATCAGCCTTCTATCATTGCTATTCTGGAGCCTTTTGCAGATAAAAACCATGTACAAAACTTCAAAGTTCAGCTGGCTATAGAACAGGCTGTCAGCAATTGTAATGGCAAAATCTGGGTTTTTTTGAATAAGGACATTGATTGTGTAGTATCAGAGGAGGATGAGCAGCAGATTACTTGCAATATCAGACACAATGAAATCCAGGTGCAGTTCACTATCACTTTTGTGTATGCAAAATGCAAGGAATACCTCAAAAGACCTCTGTGGGACAGAATGTTACATCAAGCTAGTGGAATTAATAAACCTTGGTGCTCAGTAGGAGACTACAATGTGATTACCTCTATTGAGGAAAAACTAGGTGGAGTCCCTTACAATATGAAGAAAAGCTTGGAGTTCATTGCTGTTATAGAGGCATGTGGGCTTATTGACTTGGGTTTTAGTGGCCAAAAATTCACCTGGATCAATAAAAGAGGCATTCATCACAGGATCTGGAAAAGACTTGACAGAGCCCTAGCTAATAATGCTTGGTTAGAAAAGATGCCTCAGACAACCATCACTCATTTACCATCTGTAGGGTCAGATCACTGTCCCCTGCTGATGGAAATGAAAGCAGCAGAGAATGACTACACTAGGTATTTTAAATTTCTTAATTTCTGGACTGATCAATCTAATTTTCTTGACATTGTTAAGGCCTGCTGGGAAAGAAAGGTGGAGGGCAACAACATGTGGAGATTATCCAACACTCTTAGCAATTGGTCCAGGGAGGAATTTGGTGATGTCTTCAATAAAGTAAAGGACTATGAAGAATTAAAGTTAAATCAAGAAATAGAAAAATTTAAAACAATGTTAGAAGAAACAGAAGAATTACCTGAATTAAAAATAGATGAAATAAACGAAATAAATGAAGAAGAAAATATTTCAGAAAATAATTATGAATCATATTCAGAAACATATACTGACCTTATAGAAAAAGATAAAAATATAGAAATAAATGTAGGAAATTTAGATGAGAAACCTAGTACTTCAAATTCTAAAACACGAATTGATACAACCCCAACATATTATACTTATGAAAAAGAAAATAGAGATAAAGTTTTATGGGATAAAAGATTAAATAAAAATTGGATACCTAGACAAACTACAGATCAAAATAATTTCTTAGATTTGGATCACAGAGCGTATACAAATAAAAAAATTCAATTATTGATAGGTTATATATCAAAACAATTAATAGACATCAAAATATCAATAATGGATGACCCTGGATATATAGAAAGAACACTTATAGGAACAAAAAAATATGGTTACAAAATTTAACAACAACAAGCTTAGAAACATTAAGAAATAATACAAAACTTAATAATGACATAGCAACATCAGCAATAGACATATTAACTAAATATGAAATATCAATTAGAAATGAATTTGGAAGTATGACAATGTAAATAGAAGAACAACAGAAAGATAAAATAATAAATGTAAATTTAATGAATAAATTAGCAATATGTAAAATGAGTTATATAGATGAATATACATGTGCATTTAGAGAATATTACTATAAAGGAATATATACAAATGAGGAAAGTAGAGAAATAAGAAAATTGTATTACACAAAATTACCAGAACCATTTAGTTCAAAAATAATAAAAGATTGGGAAGAATCAAATACAGTAGATACACTAGGAGCTAGAGTAAAATTCTTACAACAATGGTTTATGAAATTATGTGAAAAACATAAAGAAGAATTAAAACTAGAAAAAATATTAGTAAAAAATCTAGCATATTGTACAAGTAAATTAGCACCCCAATTTGGATGCAAAAATTCATATAAAAAGAAAAGGATAAAAAAGTATAAACGTTTCAAAACAAAATATAAAGATAAAATCCCAAGAAAAAGATATTATATAAAAAATTATAAACACAAAAGACCACATAGAGTTAAGAAAAATATAACAGAATGTAAATGTTATAATTGTGGAAAACTAGGACATTTAGCTAGAAACTGTAAATTACCAAAAGATTTAAAGAAAAAACAAATAACAGAGGTAATAATAGAAAACGATAAATATAAACAGGTAGATTATTTAGATTATGAATTAGAAAATGAAGATAGCATATACGAATTTACAGATATTGAACTAGAAGATGAAATAGAGACAGCTTCTGATTATGACTGAAAGCGATATAAAAATAATAAGTAAAGAAGAATATCAAGATAATGAATATACAGAACAAAAATAATATTTGACAATAATATGTTTGAACAAATAAAAGGTAAAGAATTAGACTTAAGCATAGATAAGATATTAGAAGTACCTAAACTAAAAAATTTATTCAAATTAAAACAAGATGAATATTATGTAATAAGCCAAAAAGAACATGTAATAGATTGTAAATATATTAAAGGAAAAGCTAAAATACCTATCATAAATAAAAAAATAATTAATAAAGAAATTCAAGATTTAAAATCAAAAATCCAATAAAATATGTACATTTAGGAACATGAAATATTAATAAAAGCATGTTTTAGAGAAGGAATAGATACACCTATAGAATTATATTTAGCAGATGATAGAATAATTCAACCTATAGAAAAAAGTATAATAAGTGCAGTTAGAGGAAATCTAATATACCAAAAATTTAAATTTATAATAAGTGCAAACTATTCAGTAGCAATAGAAGACAAAAACATAGATAAATCACTGGTACTATATTGGAAAATGTCAGGCATAGAATTAGCACCAGGAAGTAAAATATTTACAGCAAGATGTAAAAATTTATATGTATTAACTACAAAGCATAAAACAACGACAAACATAAGATTCAAAAAATCAAAATAGAAAATCCATTTGATAAAATAATTACAGTAATTGATAATAATGATTACAGTTATAAAGAACTAGATATTGAAGAAGATTTAGAGATAGTAAAAGAAAGATTAAGTACATCTAAAAGATTAAGCTATGATACACCTTCATCATCAAGAACTAGTACATCTAGGAGATTAGATTATGATTTAATACCTAAGTTAAAAGAACTACAACAAGATGAAATCCAACCATACCAATATTATATTACAGGAATATTAGACCAAAGAAAATATTTAATAACTATAAATACAGGACAAACAGAAAACCAAATTATAAGAGAATTAGTCAAAGAACATGAAATAATTACAGGAGAAAATATAAACACAGAATTACCTAGAGCTTTGGTAAATATAGAAGAAACTACTGAACAAGAACTAATTATTGGAGGAATACCAATAAAAATTAAATTCAAAATACATCAAGGAAATAATAATATTACTTTAGGAATAAAATGGCTAGAAAAGCAGTTAGACCATATAATATAGATGATAAACAATTAACAATAACTTATGAAACTAAGAAAGTAATTATTAAAAGAACAATTATATGATAAAATAACAACATCTTAATATAATGACAAAAATATACATTTTAGCAAAGATAATTATAGAAGGATACTATAATGTATTACACACCTATGATAGACACAGAGCGAAGCAAATATGTGTAAACATAATTGTCTACCGATAGTAAATAGGAAAAATTAAAAACACCATTAATAGTAACAGATTCAATAATGAAGGAAGCATGATAACACATAAAGCTAAAAATATAAAAACACAAATATGGGATAAAATATTAATAATTGAAGAAATCTATAGTTATGAATTTACAAATAAAGATATATTATTAGGAATGCCTTTTTTAGAAAAACTATATCCACACACTATAACAAAAACACATTGGTGGTTCACTACCATATGTAATCATAAGATAGGAGCAAAAGAGTTAATAATAAAATCGTAAAAATACACCATGGATAAAAGGAAGTGAAAAATTACCCAAAAATTAGAAAATATAACAACCAATGATCATAAAATAGAAATTATAATATTCATAGTAGATAAAATACAAGCAATAAATGATAAGTTAAACTCATTATATAACGAAAACCCATTACAAGGATGGGATAAACACAAAACGAAAGTAAAAATTGAACTAATAGATGAAAATAGTATAATAACACAAAAACCATTAAGATATAATTTTGAAGACCAATCAGAATTTAAAATGCATATAAATGAATTATTAGAAAATAAGTATATACAAGAAAGCAATAGTAAACATAATAGTCCAGCATTCATAGTAAATAAACATAGTGAACAAAAAAGAGGAAAAACTAGAATGGTTATTGATTATAGAAATCTAAACGCAAAAACTAAAACATATAATTACCCTATACCTAATAAAATATTAAAAGTAAGACAAATACAAGAATATAATTACTTTAGTAAATTTGACTGTAAATCAGGATTTTACCACTTAAAACTAGAAGAAGAATCTAAACATTTAACAGCATTTACTGTACCACAAGGTTTTTACGAATGGAATGTTCTACCATTTGGATATAAAAATGCACCAGGTAGATATCAACATTTTATGGATACATATTTTAACCAACTAGAAAATTGTATAGTATATATAGATGATATACTATTATACTCAAGAACAAAAGAAGAGCATTTAAAGTTATTAGAAAAATTTATACATATCATAGAAATATCAGGAATTAGCTTATCAAAAAAGAAAGCTGAAATTATGCAAAATCAAATAGAATTCTTAGGAATACAAATAGACAAAAATGGAATAAAAATGCAAACACATATTGTACAAAAAATATTTGGTTCTGAAGAATTATTAGATACTAAGAAAAAATTACAATCATTTTTAGGATTAGTTAATCAAGTAAGAGAATATATACCAAAATTAGCAGAAAATTTAAAACCATTACAGAAAAAATTAAAGAAAGATGTAGAATATCATTTTGATGAACAAGATAAAAATATATCGTAAAAATTAAAACCATGTGTAAAGAGTTACCAAAATTATACTTTCCAGATGAACATAGACAATTTACTTATATAGTAGAAACAGACTCAAGTGACCATAGTTACGGAGGAGTATTAAAATATAAATATATAAATGAAAAAATAGAACATCACTGTAGATATTATTCCTGATCATATACATGCACCCACAAATAAAATGGGAAATAAATAGAAAAGAATTATTTGCCTTATATAAATGTTTATTAGCTTTTGAGCCATACATTGTATATAACAAATTTATTGTTAGAACAGATAATACACAGGTAAAATGGTGGATAACCAAAAAAGTACAAGACTCAGTTACAACAAAAGAAATAAGAAGACTGGTAGTCAATATATTGAATTTTTCATTTACAATTGAAGTTATAAAAACTGACAAAAATGTGATTGCAGATCACCTCTCAAGAGAAAAATATTGAACAGACAAATACAATAGATCAGATACTCAACCTCCTAACTACACTTTGTAAAAAAGTGGATAGTATGGATGGTGAGATACAAAAGCTAAAGGAGCAAGCTAGTAGTCAGCAGCATGACGTTAAAAATGCGGAGCTACGTCGATCGGAAGACGTTAAAATTCCAGAGCTAGAAGGAGACGTTGGGAAACTCCCTAAAACCCATAATGTTTGTTTGAATGCAGATGCAGGTACATCTGGAGCTACAAAGAAAACTACAGAAGAAAAAAGTTATACAAATACAAATATGAATAAACTTTTTGATAAACCATATACAGCTCCAAAAATACAAAAATCCGTACCTACTCCACAAACAACTACATATAAAAACAAATTTAGCCCAACAGAAAATACATATAACCACATCACACGTACCTATATAGAAAACATTTACAAAGTCCAAACTTATTTAAATAAAAACCCCAGAGCTATAAATCCAAAAGAACCAAATACCGATTATATTACCCAACACTTACAAGGATACAACAAACTAATTGCCCTACCAGGTACAAATACAAATTTGGTTACAACTTGTTACAACTACGGACTACTTAGTACAGTGTACACAGCTACAGGAGATGAAATATCAAAGATACCTGAACTATACAAAGCCTTTTTAACCTATAAACGAATAACTAAAGGAACTCTATTTTTTATAAAGTTCTATTCAGCCACAGCAGAGATACTATATGACGAGATAAAACCGGTTATACAAGTCATAAAGATAGGATTGACTAGAGATATGCTAATACCGGAGAAGATAGAAAAACAGAACGAGATATCTATTGTAGATATTGTTATATAGTCACCATGAGAGGCTAATTCCTGATGCCATGACTGTGTTAATGAAACGTTAAATAAGTTACTTAGTCTTTTCTTAAAGTTAGCTCTCTTTTATACTATATGAATTTTTGAACTTTCACTGGTAATATAGAAATTATGTTTGGTGATCAAAGAAAGGTGTTGAGTAATATTTCTAGTAGTTGCGATGCCGATAGGCGATCGTTTAGCCGAGGAATGGTGTTTGAGACTGCAAGGTACTCTACTAGAAAAACTCATATAAAATCCATAATCTTTGATGTAAGATCCTTAATATGATTCTATTATTACAGTAAGAGTGAAAAGATTCATATTTTATATATAGGAGATAAAATTCTCAAAAGACTGAGTTACTGTTTAACTGATCATTAGCACAGTCAAAGGCATTCTCTATCTTCATGGATAATAGACAACATATTGCTAATAGTGCTAACCTCTCTATTTCTAAAAAAGAAAATGATTTGCAAAATTGGTCTATCCCAAAAGAACCTTTTGAAAAAATATACCAGTTAGGAAATTTTCCATATTCAAAAGATTTAATATTAAAACCTATGAATCCACCATAGCTATTAATAATTCACTTGAAACTATCAAGTTGTTAATTTCTTCTGATATTGATAGATATAAGAAAGAATTTAAATTCCTTCACATTGGCCTTGTGCAAATTGCTGTTAAACCTCTTTTTTCGTAAATGTTTGAATATTCCCCTTTGTCTCCTTCTTAGATATGATAAACTACTTAATTTTGATGATTCTCTGTTAGGAGTCGTAGAAAGTAATCTTGCCTATAGACCAGTTTACTTTAACTGTTATCCTAATTTTATGGTAGACATTTATAATCCCAATATTATAGATACTTTGACGCTTAATATCAAGACCATGAACATGAATAGTAAAATAGATACAAGAGAAATAGCTGTGATATATCGGGTATATTACAAGCTAATGAAAACCACTATAGCCCCAAAGGCAATAACTTCTAGCGTTAAAGGAGTCACTATGCTTATGGAAGCAAATCAGGAGCATAGTACTACTTTTGTCCCTAGACTCCTCAAATGGAGTGATATTCTTACTGATGAGGAATGAAAATTTGACTCTATCACTAACCCTTTGCCCCTACAACCTGAGACCACTCAGATAGATCGGGTCATTCAATTCCCTGATGGATCCATTAATCTTAAATTTTTAAGATCCAGCTCTTTTAGCCATGCTTCTTCAAGTAGAGGAATGTCTTCGGCCAGGCATTCTTCTTTTTATCCCTGGGAAGAGGAAGATAATTCTAGCGAACCTGAGCAGGGAAAGATTCATGGAGTAGATTTATTCTAATCTTCAAGAAATGGGGATGAATATTACTGCTTACAAAATGAAGAATGCAGGTGATAAAGAAGAAGCCCACATGATTGTTTCAGGGTTCACAAGAACTCTAAAAAATTGGTGGGATAATTACCTTAATGATCAAAGCAGGAATGACATTCTTAACGCAGTAACCACCAGAGTGGTTGTTAAAACAGAAGATGGAGTGAATACATCTTCAGAGGTTGTTTATGAAGATGATACAACTACTTTGCTATATAGTATAGAAAAGCATATTGTGGGATAACCAAGGCTTTTTCAAGATAGAAGTCTTGAGATTCTTAATAATTTGTACTGCAAAATATTAACAAATTTTAGATGGTACAAAGATATGTTTCTTAACAAAGTCATGATAAGATCTGACTGCAATAATGACTATTGGAAAGAACGCTTTATCAGTGGATTACCTACCCATTTTGCTGAAAAAGTCAGGTCCAAAATCAGAGATAGGTGCGAAGGCAAGATCCCGTATTCACAACTTGCATGCGGAGATCTCATCAGCATTATAAATGGTGTTGCTATGGAAATTTGTACTGATCTTAAGCTGAAAGAACAACTTAAGAAAGATTAAAAGTCTACTTATGCATAACTGGGAAGTTTCTGCCAAGATTTTGGATTTCCTTTGTTAAAACCTCCTTCTGCTAGGAAAGCAGGGAAAAGAGAACGAACAACTAGACAGTATAAAAAAAGATCTTCTAAGAAAAGAAGAGATTTCAAAGGGAAATCTAAAAAGAAAAGGAAGCATACTTCTAAAGAATCTTTTTTAGAAGGCACATGCTGGACATGTGGCAAAAAGGTTTACAGATCTAACAAGTGTCCCAGAAATAAGAAAAAAAAGAAGAAAGTCAATCTTCTAGAGGTCGATGAAGAAATCAAACAGAAGCTCTTTTCTATCATTTAAGAAGAAGAATCGGAGACAGAATACTATTCATCAGAAGAAGAAAGCGATGATGAATTTCTCATTGTCGCTCAAAATTCAGAATCTGAAGAGGAAGAGTCAGAATGTAAATGCAATGGTTCATTTTACCTCTGTGATACTAAAACTATCAATGTCATCCCTGAAAAGATAGCAGAGACTCTCTTTTCTACAATTGAACATATTCAGGATGAAGAAGCTAGGAGAAGATATCTCCTCGAATTACAAAAATTGGTTACTAGGCAAAAAGAAGAAAAGCCTAAGGTTGTTCCCTTTAGCATGAAACAAACCATGGATAGATTCAATTCCAAAAAGGAAGAACCATCAGTCGAAGAACTCAGAAAAGAAGTTAATTCTCTTAAAGAGGATATTAGAGGAATCAAGTCTAGACTCCATAAAATAGAGATCGAGTCTCTTACGGAACAAATCCTTAAGGGAATCAAAAATGACGAATGAACCTCTAAAAAGGCAGCTTCAGATAAAGCGATAGCTTCAGCTAATGAAGATCAAGAAACATCTGACAATGAAGCAGGTATCAATACTATTACTAAAATTAGACCTCAGAGTTCTCACATTCTTATTAAACTAGTAGTCAATGATAATTTAACTCTTAACAAAATTGCTTTATTAGACAGTGGTGCAGATAGGAATTGTATTGTTGAAGGTTTAATTCCTACCAAGTACCTTGAGAAAGGAACTACCAAAATATATAGCACTACAGGTGGACGTATTATGATTGACTATAAGTTATCTGATGCTCACATCTGCAATGATGGTATTTGCCTCAAAAGTGATTTTGTTATCACTAAAAGCATAAATGAGGAAATTATTTTAGGAATACCCTTTATTACTCAAATTAAGCCATATGTTTCTGATTTTGATTCCATTAAAACCAAGATTTTGGGACAAGAAATTTTGTTTCCTTTTATTAAAACTCTTTCCATGGAAGAAAGTACATTTTTACATAAACAAACTACTTTTAGAATTAATCTAATGTCTAAACAGATTTGTTTTCTTAAAGAAGATATAAAAATTAAGAAAATTGAGAAAATTTTAAAAACCCCAGGAATGGTAACTAAGATTGCCAATTTACAAAAAACTTTTGAGAAGGAAATTTGCTCTGATTTTCCAAATGCTTTTTGGGCCAGAAAAGCCATACTGTTGATCTTCCTTATATAGATGGATTCAATGACAAGGCCATTTCTATGAAAGCTAGGCCTATACAGATGAATCATGATTTAATGGAAATTTGTAAAAAGGAGATTAATACTCTTTTAGAAAATAAAATTATTAGACCTTCTAAATTGCCGTGGAGTTGTTCAGCCTTTTATGTTAACAACGCAACGGAGAAAAAAAGAGGCTCTCCCAGGCTTGTCATTAATTATAAACCTTTAAACTCTGCTTTAAAATGGATTAGATATCCAATTCCAAATGAAAGAGATCTTTTAAAAATGACTTCTAAAGCTAAAATTTATAGTAAGTTTGATATGAAAATCAGGATTTTGGCAAAAACAGATTTCTGAAAAAGATAAATATAAAATTGCTTTCAAAGTTCTCTTTGGACAATATTAATGGAATGTTATGCCTTTTGGGATTAAAAACGCCCCTTCTGAGTTTCAAAATATTATGAACTCTATTTTTAATCATATCAGTCATATTTCAATTGTTTATATTGATGATGTACTAATCTTCTCTGAGGACATAGATTCTCATTTTAAACATTTGAATATATTCTTTAAAATGGTTAAACATAATGGTCTTGTGGTTAGCGCCAAGAAAATAAAGCTTTTTCAAACGAAAATCAGATTTCTTAGTCATGATCTTTACCAAGGCACTTATAAACCCATTTGCAGAGCCATTGAGTTTTCTGATAAATTTACTGATGTTATTATTGATAAAACCCAATTACAAAGATTTTTAGGCAGCCTCAATTATGTTGCAGACTTTATTCCAAAGGTTAGACAAGTTTGCAAACCCCTTTATGACAGACTTAAGAAAACACTTGTCCCTTAGACAAATGAACAGACCAGAGCTGTTATTCAGATTAAAGACATTGTTAAGAGTTTGCCTTATTTAGGTATCCCTAACCCAAATTCTTTTATGATAGTTGAGACAGATGCTTCGGACATTGGTTATAGGGGAATTCTCAAGCAAAACAAAACCCCAAAAAGCCAAGAACAATTAGTTCATTTTACTTTTGGACTTTGGAGCTCCGCTCAAAGAGATTATAGTACGGTCAAAAAGGATGTCCTTGCTATAGTTCTTTGTATTACTAAGTTTCAAGATGATTTCATTAACAAAGAATTTTTACTTAGAGTAGATAGCAAGTCTGCTAAAGAAATTCTTCAGAAAGATGTAAAAAACCTTGTCGCTAAACAGATATTTGCAAGATGGCAAGCTTTATTGTCTAGCTTTGATTTTCAGGTTGAATATATCAAGGGAGAAGAAAACTCTCTCCCAGATTTTCTAACTAGAGAATTTTTGCAGGCAAAATCATGAGACCAGGATTCAGGCTGTCTACCAGTAGCCCTTTCAAAGAAAAGGGAAAAGAGAAAGGAAAGAAGCCATCAGCTTCACCATCTGCAATCAGGCCATCTTTGCATAGCCCCAACAAGCTTTCAGCTCTAGCAAGCTTGCCTACGATAAATCCATCTTATGCTATAACTCCTTTTCCACCGCTACCACCTAGCTCATCTTCATCAAACCTATTGGTTCTATAAAAGCCCTTTTCCAAAGAATCAGAACCATGTTCTTTTTCCCCATCAGGAAAACTAAGATTTTCCTCTCCACAAACCAAAGATTCTTATACCATGAAAGCTCCGGGAAGCTTTTTAGAAGCAGTATCCCCTTCACATAATAAACCCAAAGAACGTGAAGTCTTTGATGTTGTAACTTTCTAGGCCAACCCGATTCTTGCCCTTGACAAAGAATATGAAAACTATGAGGTTAAGCATTTGCTTAAACCATGTTACACTAACAAAAATTATGTGGATACTGAAAATCTCTTAAAAACAAGAAAATATTATGAGTTCATTCTTGCTGATACAGGCTCCATTGAAGTGGAGCACAAGTTAAGTCATGATTCTGATTCGGATAGATTGTTATACTAAATAGATTCAAAGTAATTTGCTATGAACGAAGGTAGGCTGAGAATAGGTAAGCCCAAACTATGCCATCCGAAACCGGAAACCCAGTTAGGCAAAAGAGAAGCCGTTTGAGGGGAAGTACGAACTTGTTGAAGGCGCTGTTAGGGTAACTGATTGAGGCTGAAAATCATAGTAGTGACCAAAAGAATTTATTTAGGATAACTTTAATATAATTTGATTATTGATAATAAAGAAATAAGAAGACTGGTAGTAAATATATTGAACTTTTCATTTACAATTGAAATTATAAAAACTGACAAGAATGTGATTGCAGATCACCTCTCAAGACAAAGATACTGAAAAAACAAATACAATGGATCAAATACTCAACCTCCTAACTACACTTTGTAAAAAAGTGGATAGTATAGACGGTGAGATACAAAAGCTAAAGGAGCAAGCTAGTAGTCAGCAGCATGACGTTAAAAATGCGGAGCTACGTCGATCGGAAGACGTTAAAATTCCAGAACTAGAAGGAGACGTTGGGAAACTCCCTAAAACCCATAACGTTTGTTTAAATACAGCTGCAGGTACATCAGGAGTTACAAAGAAAGAAAAAGCTACAGAAGAAAAAAGTTATACAAATACAAATATGAACAAACTTTTTGATAAACCATATCTGACACCAAAGATACAAAACTGCATCTACTCCACAAACGACTACGCATAAAAACAAAATTTAAACCAACAGAAAAATACATACAACCATATTACCCGCACCTATACAGAAAATATTTATAAAGTCCAAACTTACTTAAACAAAAACCCCAGAGCTATAAACATAAAGGAACTAAATACCGATTACATTACCCAATACCTATAAGGATACAACAAATTAATTGCCCTACCAGGTACAAATATAAACTTGGTTACAACTTGTTATAACTACGGACTACTTAGTACAGTATACACAGCTACAGGAGATGAAATCTCAAAGATACCCGAATTATACAAAGCTTTCTTAACATACAAACGAATTACCAAAGGAACGTTATTCTTTATCAAATTTTATACAGCCACTGCAGAGCTACTATAACCGAGATAATACGATGATATATTCTAACTGTCGAGAAACTAGAGAAGGAGATATGGAGGAAATTTGACAATGGATACTAAGCCTCCTAAAACCAGAAAATATACCAACTACAAGAGCTATAAGGAAAAATTTTATTTCTCCAGCATTATTAACCAGATATTGTACAACAATCAGCAGTAAATACTTAGAACACATATGTTCCAAATGTCACGGAGAAGATAACAATGTCCCAGCCGTACAGCTGGAATAATCTATCACAAAAAGATACAAAATATCCGGCAGCCTGATGAAGACAGCCGACAAAACAAAAAGATATGACGAAGAAGACATATGTAAAGTAGGATAGGAATCTTATCTTTTGTAAAGTTTTTTGTTTTCTTTTGTAAAGTAAAAGTAAAGTAGTTTGTTTTTATTTGGAGTCACCGACAGGACACTATTCATAAATAGTGAAATGTCAATTATGTGAATAGTAAGAGTCAGTCACTGTGTAAATAGTAAGAGTCAGTCACTGTTCATGAATAGTAAAGGTCAAGTCACTGTTCATGAATAGTAAAGGTCATGTAAACTTTGCCTATAAATAAGATGAAGGAGAAAGGGAAAATCATCCCTCATCTCCCACTTCTCTCTATATTTTCTCTCAACTTCCGCTACCCCCATATTGGTATAGATTCAAAGTAGTTTGCTATGAACGAAGGTAGGCTGAGAATAGGTAAGCCCAGACTATGCCATCCGAAACCGGAAACCCAGTTAGGCAAAAGAGAAGCCGTTTGAGGGGAAGTACGAACTTGTTGAAGGCGCTGTTAGGGTAACTGATTGAGGCTGAAAATCATAGTAGTGACCAAAAGAATTTATTTAGGATAACTTTAATATAATTTGATAATTGATAATAACAAACAAGAAGGTTAGAAGGAATAAACTTGTTTAGAAATCATGCAAATGATGAATATATACTTATTAAATGGAGATTATAATTATAAAATACTTATTTTATATATCCTTAAAACACTTAATATTGACATAAAACGAAAAATTTATGATCTTTTACTCATTGAAGAAATAACAGAAATAGACAGAATAATGGAACTCATAGAACACAATATGGTTTAACTGTTTCTAGCCATTTTATTCCTAATGTAATATTATTATTTCCTTGATGTATTTTGAATTTAATTTTTATTGGTATTCCTCCAATAATTAGTTCTTGTTCTGTAGTTTCTTCTATGTTTACCAAAGCTCTAGGTAATTCTGTGTTTATATTTTCTGCTGTAATTATTTCATGTTCTTTGACTAGTTCTCTTATAATTTGGTTTTCTATTTGTCCTGTATTTATAGTTATTAAATATTTTCTTTGGTCTAATATTCCTGTGATATAATATTGGTATGGTTGTATTTCATGCTCTAATGATTTAGTTATTAAATCACAATCTAATCTTCTAGATGTGGTATGTATTAAGTTACAATCTATTCATCTAGATGTACTAGTTCTTGATGATGAAGGTGTATCGTAACTTAATCTTTTAGATGTACTTAATCTTTCTTTTACTATCTCTAAATCTTCTTCAATATCTATTTCTTTATAACTGTAATCATTATTATCTATTACTGTGATTATTTTATCAAATGGATTTTCTATTTTGATTTTTTGAATCTTATTTTTTGCTGTTATTTTATGCTTTGTAGTTAATACGTATAAATTTTTACATCTTGCTGTAAATATCTTACTTCCTGGTGCTAATTCTATGCCTACCATTTTCCAATATAGTACTAGTGATTTATCTATGTTCTTGTCTTCTATTGTTACTGAATAGTTTGCACTTATAATAAATTTAAATTTTTGATATATTAAATTTCCTCTAACTGCACTTATAATACTTTTTTCTATAGGTTGAATTATTCTATCATCTGCTAAATATAATTCTATCGGTGTATCTATTCCTTCTCTAAAACATGCTTTTATCAATATTTCTGTTGCTCCTAAATGTACATATTTTATTGGATTTTTTGATTTTAATTCTTGGATTTCTTTATTAATTATTTTTTTATTTATAATAGGTATTTTAGCTTTACCTTTAATATATTTACAATCTATTACATGTTCTTTTTGGCTTACTACATAATATTCATCGTGTTGTAATTTGAATAAGTTTTTTAATCTAGGTACTTCTAATATCTTATCTATGCTTAAGTCTAATTCTTTTCCTTTTATTTGTTCAAACATATTATTGTCAAATATTATTTTTTGTTCTGTATATTCATTATCTTGATATTCTTCTTTACTTATTATTTTTATATCGCTTTCACCATAATCGGAAAATTTTTCTATTTCATCTTCTAATTCAATATCTGTGAATTCGTATATGCTATCTTCATTTTCTAATTCATAATCTAAATAATCTATCTGTTTATATTTATCGTTTTCTATTATTACCTCTGTTATTTGTTTTGTCGGCTGTCTTCATCAGGCTGTCGGATATTTTGTATCTTTTTGTGATAGATTATTCCAGCTGTACGGTTGGGACATTGTTATCTTCTCCGTGACATTTGGAACATATGTGTTCTGAGTATTTGCTGCTGATTGTTGTACAATATCTGGTTAATAATGCTGGAGAAATAAAATTTTTCCTTATAGCTCTTGTAGTTGGTATATTTTCTGGTTTTAGGAGGCTTAGTATCCATTGTCGAATTTCCTCCATATCTCCTTCTCTAGTTTCTCAACAGTTAGAATATATCATCGTATTATCTCGGCTATAGTAGCTCCATATAGTCAGGAATATCTACAATAGGTATCTCATCTTGTTTTTCTATTTTCTCTGGTATTAACATGTCTCTAGTTAAACCAATCTTTATTACCTGTATAACTGGTTTTATCTCATCATATAGTATCTATGCAGTGGCTGTATAAAATTTGATAAAGAATAACGTTCCTTTGGTAATTCGTTTGTATGTTAAGAAAGCTTTGTATAATTCGGGTATCTTTTAGATTTCATCTCCTGTAGCTGTGTATACTGTACTAAGTAGTCCGTAGTTATAACAAGTTGTAACCAAGTTTATATTTGTACCTGGTAGGGCAATTAATTTGTTGTATCCTTGTAGGTATTGGGTAATGTAATCGGTATTTAGTTCCTTTATGTTCATAGCTCTGGGGTTTTTGTTTAAGTAAGTTTGGACTTTATAAATGTTTTCTGTATAGGTGCGGGTAATATGGTTGTATGTATTTTTCTGTTGGTTTAGGCTGTTTTTGTACGTAGTCGTTTGTGGAGTAGGTACGGATTTTTGTATCTTTGGTGCTGTATATGGTTTATCAAAAAGTTTGTTCATATTTGTATTTGTATAACTTTTTTCTTCTGTAGCTTTTTCTTTCTTTGTAACTCCTGATGTACCTGCAGCTGTATTTAAACAAACGTTATGGGTTTTAGGGAGTTTCCCAACGTCTCCTTCTAGTTCTGGAATTTTAACGTCTTTCGATCGCCGTAGCTCCGCATTTTTAACGTCATGCTGTTGATTACTAGCTTGCTCCTTTAGCTTTTGTATCTCACCGTCCATACTATCCACTTTTTTACAAAGTGTAGTTAGGAGGTTGAGTATTTGATCCATTGTATTTGTTTTTTCAGTATCTTTGTCTTGAGAGGTGATCTGCAATCACATTCTTGTCAGTTTTTATAATTTCAATTGTAAATGAAAAGTTCAATATATTTACTACCAGTCTTCTTATTTCTTTTGTTGTAACTGAATCTTGTACTTTTTAGGTTATCCACCATTTTACCTGTGTATTATCTGTTCTAACAATAAATTTGTTATATACAATATATGGTTCAAAAGCTAATAAACATTTATATAAGGCAAATAATTCTTTTCTATTTATTTCCCATTTTATTTGTGGGTCTGTATATGATCCTGAATAATATCTACAGTGATGTTCTATTTTTTCATTTATGTATTTATATTTTAGTACTCCTCCGTAACTATGATCACTCGAGTCTGTTTCTACTATATAAGTAAATTGTCTATGTTCATCTGGAAAGTATAATTTTGGTAACTCTTTACACATGATTTTAATTTTTCTGATATATTTTTTATCTTGTTCATCAAAGTGATATTCTACATCTTTCTTTAATTTTTTCTGTAATGGTTTTAAATTTTCTGCTAATTTCGGTATATATTCTCTTACTTGATTAACTAATCCTAAAAATGATTGTAATTTTTTCTTAGTATCTAATAATTCTTCAGAACTAAATATTTTTTGTACAATATGTGTTTGCATTTTTATTCCATTTTTGTCTATTTGTATTCCTAAGAATTCTATTTGATTTTGCATAATTTCAGCTTTCTTTTTTGATAAGCTAATTCCTGATATTTCTATAATATGTATAAATTTTTCTAATAATTTTAGATGTTCTTCTTTTGTTCTTGAATATAATAATATGTCGTCTATATATACTACACAATTTTCTAGTTGGTTAAAATATATATCCATGAAATGTTGATAACTACCTGGTGCATTTTTATATCCAAATGGTAAAATATTCCATTCGTAAAAACCTTGTGGTACAGTAAATGCTGTTAAATGTTTAGATTCTTCTTCTAGTTTTAAGTGGTAAAATCCTGATTTGCAGTCAAATTTACTAAAGTAATTATATTCTTGTATTTGTCTTACTTTTAATATTTTATTAGGTATAGGGTAATTATATGTTTTGGTTTTTGCGTTTACATTTCTATAATCAATAACCATTCTACTTTTTCCTCTTTTTTGCTCACTATGTTTATTTACTATGAATGCTGGACTATTATGTTTGCTATTGCTTTCTTGTATATACTTATTTTCTAATAATTCATTTATATGCATTTTAAATTCTGATTGGTCTTCAAAATTATATTTTAATGGTTTTTGTGTTATTATACTATTTTCATCTATTAGTTCAATTTTTACTTTTGTTTTGTGTTTATCCCATCCTTGTAATGGGTTTTCGTTATATAATGAGTTTAATTTATCATTTATTGCTTGTATTTTATCTACTGTGAATATTATAATTTCTATTTTATGATCATTAGTTGTTATATTTTCTAATTTTTGGGTAATTTTTTCACTTTCTTTTATCCATGGTGTATTTTTTCTGATTTTATTATTAACTCTTTTTGCTCCTATCTTGTGATTGCATATGGTAGTGAACCACCAATGTGTTTTTGTTATAGTGTGTGGATATAGTTTTTCTAAAAAAGGCATTCTTAATAATATATCTTTATTTGTAAATTCATAACTATAGATCTCTTCGATTATTAATATTTTATCCCATATTTGTGGTTTTATATTTTTAGCTTTATGTGTTATCATGCTTCCTTCATTATTAAATCCTGTTACTATTAATGGTGTTTTTAATTTTTCCCATTTACTATCTGGTAGACAATTGTGTTTACACATATTTGCTTCTGCTCCTGTGTCTATCATAGGTGTGTAATATCTATTATAATATCCTTCTATAATTATTTTTGCTAAAATATATATTTTTGTCATTTAAAGATGTTTAGTTTATCATATAATTGTTCGTTTAATAATTACTTTCTTGTTTTCATAAGTTATTGCTAGTTGTTTATCATCTATATTATATGGTTTAACTGTTTCTAGCCATTTTATTCCTAATGTAATATTATTATTTCCTTGATGTATTTTGAATTTAATTTTTATTGGTATTCCTCCAATAATTAGTTCTTGTTCTATAGTTTCTTCTATGTTTACCAAAGCTCTAGGTAATTCTGTGTTTATATTTTCTGCTGTAATTATTTCATGTTCTTTGACTAGTTCTCTTATAATTTGGTTTTCTATTTGTCCTGTATTTATAGTTATTAAATATTTTCTTTGGTCTAATATTCCTGTGATATAATATTGGTATGGTTGTATTTCATGCTCTAATGATTTAGTTATTAAATCACAATCTAATCTTCTAGATGTGGTATGTATTAAGTTACAATCTATTCATCTAGATGTACTAGTTCTTGATGATGAAGGTGTATCGTAACTTAATCTTTTAGATGTACTTAATCTTTCTTTTACTATCTCTAAATCTTCTTCAATATCTATTTCTTTATAACTGTAATCATTATTATCTATTACTGTGATTATTTTATCAAATGGATTTTCTATTTTGATTTTTTGAATCTTATTTTTTGCTGTTATTTTATGCTTTGTAGTTAATACATATAAATTTTTACATCTTGCTGTAAATATCTTACTTCCTGGTGCTAATTCTATGCCTGCCATTTTCCAATATAGTACTAGTGATTTATCTATGTTCTTGTCTTCTATTGCTACTGAATAGTTTGCACTTATAATAAATTTAAATTTTTGATATATTAAATTTCCTCTAAATGCACTTATAATACTTTTTTCTATAGGTTGAATTATTCTATCATCTGCTAAATATAATTCTATCGGTGTATCTATTTCGTCTCTAAAACATGCTTTTATCAATATTTCTGTTGCTCCTAAATGTACATATTTTATTGGATTTTTTTATTTTAATTCTTGGATTTCTTTATTAATTATTTTTTTAGTTATAATAGGTATTTTAGCTTTACCTTTAATATATTTACAATCTATTACATGTTCTTTTTGGCTTACTACATAATATTCATCGTGTTGTAATTTGAATAAGTTTTTTAATCTAGGTACTCCTAATATCTTATCTATGCTTAAGTCTAATTCTTTTTCTTTTATTTGTTCAAACATATTATTGTCAAATATTATTTTTTGTTCTGTATATTCATTATCTTGATATTCTTCTTTACTTATTATTTTTATATCGCTTTCAGTCATAATCAAAAGTTGTTTCTATTTCATCTTCTAATTCAATATCTGTGAATTCGTATATGCTATCTTTATTTTCTAATTCATAATCTAAATAATCTATCTGTTTATATTTATCATTTTCTATTATTACCTCTGTTATTTGTTTTTTCTTTAAATCTTTTGGTAATTTACAGTCTCTAGCTAAATGTCCTAGTTTTCCACAATTATAACATTTACATTCTGTTATATTTTTCTTAACTCTATGTGGTCTTTTGTGTTTATAATTTTTTATATAATATCTTTTTCTTGGATTTTTGTTCTTATATTTTGTTTTGCATCTTTTATACTTCTTTATTCTTTTCTTTTTATATGGATTTTTACATCCAAATTGAGGTGCTAACTTGCTTGTATAATATGCTAAGTTCTTTACTAATATTTTTTCTAGTTTTAATTCTTCTTTATGTTTTTCGCATAATTTCATAAACCATTGTTGCAAGAATTTTATTCTAGCTCCTAGTGTATCTACTGTATTTGATTCTTCCCAATCTTTTATTATTTTTGAACTAAATGGTTCTGGTAATTTTGTGTAATATAATTTTCTTATTTCTCTACTTTCATCATTTGTATATATTCCTTTATAATAATATTCTCTAAATGCACATGTATATTCTTCTATGTAACTCATTTTACATATTGCTAATTTATTCATTAAATTTCTGTTTATTATTTTATCTTTTTGTTGTTCTTCTATTTCTGTTGTCATACTTCCAAATTCATTTCTAATTGATATTTCATATTTGTTTAATATATCTATTGCTGATGTTGCTATTTCATTATTAGATTTCGTATTATTCCTTAGTGTTGCTAAGCTTGCTGTTGTTAAATTTTGTAACCATATTTTTGTTGTTCCTATAAGTGTTCTTTCTATGTATCCTGGGGCATCTATTATTGATATTTTGTTGTCTATTAATTGTTTTGATATATAGCCTATCCATAATTGAATTGTCTTATTTGTATCTGCTACACAGTCTAAATCTAAGAAATTATTTTGATCCGTAGTTTGTCTAGGTATCCAATTTTTG
The DNA here is from genome assembly GCA_035578085.1 of Solanum pinnatisectum. Classification (NCBI taxonomy): domain Eukaryota; kingdom Viridiplantae; phylum Streptophyta; class Magnoliopsida; order Solanales; family Solanaceae; genus Solanum; species Solanum pinnatisectum. The sequence continues at coordinate 1,137,302 of JAWPEI010000017.1, forward strand.
TTCAATCTTTTATCCCATAAAACTTTATCTCTATTTTCTTTTTCATAAGTATAATATGTAGGTGTTGTATCCATTCGTGTTCTAGGATTCGAAGTACTAGGTTTTTCATCTAAATTTCCTACATTTATTTCTATATTTTTATCTTTTTCTATAAGGTCAGTATATGTTTCTGAATATGATTCATAATTATTTTCTGAAATATTATCATTTTCTTCTTCATTTATTTCTTCTATTTTTAATTCAGGTAATTCTTCTGTTTCTTCTAACATTGTTTTAAATTTTTCTATTTCTTGATTTAACTTTAATTCTTCAGTTCTTTTCTTATATTCCTCTTTTGCTTTTAATTTTTCTTCATATAATTGTTTAAGTCTTTCTAATTCTTTTTGTAATTCTTGTATTCTAGTATCTTTTACTTCTTCTATTTGTTTAATTTCTTTTTTAGCTTGTTCTCTAATTTTTTCAATTTCCTTTTTTCTATCTATTTCTTCATTTTCTTTATTTAATCTTACCATAGTTGTTAGACTATCTTCTAATTTTGCTGATTCTTTATCTGGCATTAAGTATAATTGGGTTCCTATTTTTTTATATCTTCTTTCTAAGTTTGAATGTATTATTTTTATTTCTAGTCCATCTTGACTTTTATATATTTTTTCTTCTACAAAGATATTCTTCTTTATTCATTATAAATTATGTTGATATTTATATTCTAAGTGTTGTAATTGTAGATCTAATAAGAATATCGTTTTTCTTTGTGCTTTTATAGATTTTTGGCATACTCCTGCCCATATATTATCTTCTAGTCTATTTTGTCTAAATCTTAATTCGTGTTTTAGTTCATTAATTTTTTCTAATAATTGTTCTCTATAAGTTTCATCCATTATAAGTTTGAAAACATTTTTCATAATATCCTTGCTTTTTTATCATAAGATTTTGTATTTCCTTTATATTTTCTGAAATATATTCTAAGTATTCCATATGTTGGGTTCTTCGATATATTATAATATTATTTATTAAAAATTTATTTAGTAGATCTAACTCTTCCATAGTTTGTAGCCAATATGTTAGATATTCATAGTTTATCATTAATCTGAACATAAGTCATATAATTCATACATGCTTTGGATAGTTAGTTCCTGCCAATTTTGTTCTATGAGTTCCATTATTCTATCTATTTCTGTTATTTCTTCAATGAGTAAAAGATCATAAATTTTTCGTTTTATGTCAATATTAAGTGTTTTAAGGATATATAAAATAAGTATTTTATAATTATAATCTCCATTTAATAAGTATATATTCATCATTTGCATGATTTCTAAACAAGTTTATTCCTTCTAACCTTCTTGTTTGTTATTATCAATTATCAAATTATATTAAAGTTATCCTAAATAAATTCTTTTGGTCACTACTATGATTTTCAGCCTCAATCGATTACTCCTAACAGCCTTCAACAAGTTCGTACTTCCCCTCAAACGGCTTCTCTTTTGCCTAACTGGGTTTCCGGTTTCGGATGGCATAGTCTGGGCTTACCTATTCTCAGCCTACCTTCGTTCATAGCAAACTACTTTGAATCTATTTAGTATAACAATACTATAACATGATAATAATCAAATAATAATCAAGAGATTATCAGGAATAATAAAGTTTAGTTATTCATATTGAAATATGAACATACCTTAGTTTGTAGATTTTTTGGAGCTGACTCCTTCATAGCTTCGTGGTTATTGCTAGATTTCTCCATTTATATTTTTTCTTATCTAGCTCTGATACCAATATGGGGGTAGCGGAAGTTGAGAGAAAATATAGAGAGAAGTGGGAGATGAGGGATGATTTTCCCTTTCTCCTTCATCTTATTTATAGGCAAAGTTTACATGACCTTTACTATTCATGAACAGTGACTTGACCTTTACTATTCATGAACAGTGACTGACTCTTACTAATTTACATAGTGACTGACTCTTACTATTCACATAATTGACATTTCACTATTTATGAATAGTGTCCTGTCGGTGACTCCAAATAAAAACAAACTACTTTACTTTGCAACCTTCAAAAACAAAATTAAACCAAGAACTAGTCAAATTAAAGCAAGACCCATAACAACCGTTGCCCCGAGATACTGATACTTTTTCTGGTTTTGCCAAATTTGGCCAATTGACGGCCTTTGCCCTTAAGAATGATGTCACCCATTCTATTATTGGGAAAATTACGTCGTTCAGCGCAAATATAGGTTACTTAGACTTCACCCAACTAACTAGACAACATGCAAGCACAACCCACATGATTTAGTTTACCTTTAAAGCATAAAAATACGGGATTTCATCAATCAAAACATCACAGGATAGACTATCAAATTAAATTAGGCATTTAAGCATTCTAATCCTATCAGAGAGGCCCAACACACTTCAACAAGATACTAATGTTGCAAATGAGTACAAATATGCCAAAAGTAAACTTTGGGTTTGGAAAACCAACCTTTATTGCTGATAAAAATAAGATTGAAATGCTAGGCGGCAATGTAATCCAAATCAGAGCACAAATGAATGACCAAAATACAGTAGAAATATGAAAAATATAAAAGCTAATGTGCGGGTGTGAGTTTGGGATGTTTAAAAGTGAGAGAAAGTGAAAGAGTTTGAAAGTTTAAACCTTTAGCTTTAAAAACCATCCAGTTCTCGCCCATTTGGCAACATTAGTCGAGCTTGCCGAACCAATCGGCGACACGCTGAATGGTCACTTACCTCGCCAAGTTTTACAGGACCTTCAGTTAATCTTAGGGGTCCAAACAGCAGACTAGATTGCTATCGCCGATAATTTCTTGGGGTAATCGAGATTTACAAACTCCACTTTGAAATTGTCTTGAATCCAAGGTGGTCTAGGTCGGGGTCGCCGACATCTTCAGGGATACGACGGCTGGGCCTTTAGCTCGCCAATTTGCACTTTCCACAGTTTAACCTACACAATCAACATACCATTATTTCAAACTTAAAAAGAAAGAAATAAAACTTGGGTCTCCTCCCAAGCAGAGCCTTAGTTAACGTCGTGGCACGATGCAAGTCCACCTTCAAACCTCATTCTTGGGGTTAGCCATAGTATCACTTGGAAAAGCCCATTACTATCTCGGGTTCACATCAGATGAGATATGACCCATTTGAGTCTCTAACTGCTCACGTGGTAATTCAGCCAGCCACTTACATACCTCACCCATCAAAGAGAACGAGAATAACATCAACCGAACTGACTTTTGAGAGATGGTCTTAAAGGAGAACGGTCTGCATACATCAAAGAAGTTTCTAAGATGCTCATGAGGATCCTTATGAGTAAAACCAATGAAAAGTCCCTTTAGTTGCAAGAGTTGCAATATAGTACTCATGATGTGGAACACCCCATTCCCTTTGGCCAGAGGCAAGCGAATGACACCAATACCTCCCATGAGTGGGGGTCATTAGCATGAGGCTCATTGACATCGTTGAGGTTTTTGATGTCATTTTGATGGCCTACTTGGCTGCCATTCACACTCATACTTCCTGTTTTAACATACAAACAAGCAAAACAAAACTAAAAATTAAGTAAGTATCACTATAGCTAAGACGAATAAAATTTAACTTAACTAAAAATTCTCAAGTAACACCACTCCCCGGCAGTGGTACCATTTTGATAAGAATAACGCTATAAAAATGCTTCATCCAATACTAAGCATCAATAATTGTTCAATAGTAATATAACCCAACTAGTAAGTTGGGGTGAGTCCCAAGGGAGTGGTTCGTACTCATGAATCAATACAAAAGCATAAATATGCTCAAGTATTAATCATAGCTAAAAAACATTTACAAAGAAAAACATAATTCAAGCTTAGGGTGACACAAGTGTCAAATATCAAAGGGGGTTTTGTAGTAAACTAGCAACTAAAAACGCAAATAATACGAAAATACGAATATGGAGATGGGATTCTTGGGATGTGATAGGACTATGGGCCAAGGTAAACAACTGGCTAATTGCAATGAATAGTAAACTGCTGCAAATCAGTGAATAATCTAGACTTTAGTGGGGGTAAACTTTCTCTCAAACAATTTACCCTGAATCAAATTGGTTTCTCTAGAACACCAATAAGCCGCAATGAAGCACATCCTTGGCTTTAGTCCATTCACTCTCTCGAGCTGAATGAGTGGGTTTAAGGTTCACTCTCTCAAGCTGAACCCATGACAACCCAATACCCATAGACCATCGATTCATTAATTTTGGTTTTAAAACCTCTCTCTTGAGCAAGCCAAAAACACAAAGTTAAGACTGTATTTACAACTACAACCCATTAAATTCAACCATAATTACTAAACGAAGTCACTTTTAAACAGCAAATAAACTCTGAATTAGCAATACCCAACAATTAATTCAACCCATAGACATAGTAAAAAGATAGAAATTGATACCAAAATATGTTTCCATCAACTGGGTACGATTAATATTGTCTTTATAAATGTCTAAGATGAAGAATCTTCAACATCCACTTCTAATTTCTTAGAAATGAAACTCTTCAAATATTCAAAGCTAAGGAAAAATGTCTTCAAAAACAGTTCTAAGTTCTAAAATTGAATAATAAACTTGATATTCTAAAATTGCATACTAAACTACAAATTCAAACAACGATTTATAGCTGTCAAAAATTTGTGATGCGAAGGACCATTCAGCATAGTAAGTCGGGATCACCGATCCACTTGGCGATCTGCCCTTTGGTCATTTGTATCACCATTTTGCTTTTGCCTTCAGCATCCTTGAAGTTATGTAACGTTGGGCGATACGGTACCGCATCGCAGAACTGTTCGGCGACTCGCTGAATACTTCTTTCTATCGCCGACTTGATTTTCTTCTTCAAGGCTTGGTACACTGGATCATTAGGCGAGACCAAGGCCATTCAATGACTAGGCAAATGGGTAGGCGATCCTCAGGCCTTATTTTCTTCGTTCTTTCAGTTGCCTTGTTCCTTTTGGCTCAATTTTGTCCATTCTTTTTGCCTAAGTCCAAATACCTGAAATTCAAGGATTTACATCAGTTATTGAGACAAAATATGCATTCGAGGAAACTAAATCTATTAAAATAAAGCTCTAAATGAGTCCAAATTATGGACTAATCAAAGACCCAAAATTAAACCCTCTAAATTTTTGGCTCGAAATTTCACAAAAATTGAGATACAAGCTCTCTTTGATATGGGTAACACCACCCAATACTTTTTAGCTCTCAATTCCCAACCAAAACCTTCAAATTTTAAAATCCACTTGTGTTTTCTTCAAGCTTCTTCAAGTCTCCAATGGTGGAATCTTGAATAATGAACCAAACTCCTTCAAATCTCAGATCTGGACTCAAATAGAGTTGGAGAACACTATTCCAACCTTAGAAACTCAAACAGGACTCAAATCTACAAAACTCATTTAAGAAATTCTTCAAAAATGTTTTGAACACACTTTTTTTTTTGTAACAACCAAAGACTAGAATTCGTAGGAACGATTCTAAGCCTTGCTCTGATATCAAATGATGTCATTCCTAAAACGAAATCACAATAAAAGCAGAGACTGAAAGACAAGAAATTAAAGATAACTAGATAGACACATAAAGTGGAAACAAAAAGCAACAAAAGGGTATATTAAATCCTAAGACCTCAATTCGTTAATCCTACAATGAGGACCTAACTCTTTCTTATGTTGATCCTCTTATCATCACTCTTTAGAGTCACTCCCTTGGTTAGGATAGATCTTTTTCCCTGATTTGTAAAGGGAGAGTCTCCCTCATTAATGCTTTCCTAGAATCTTTGTATCGAGAGGAATCCTCTCATATAGGTGCATAGACGATAGGTTCCTCTTTTGTTTTATTTTGGAGAAGAATTGGAGAACCAACTAGCTTTGCCTAGTAGGCTACCAACTTATGTGCCATTTTAAGTGGAGGTAAGGTTTATGTTCCCCTCAGTGTATTTCGTTGTTTTCTTTACCTATGCTAAGCCCTAGGAGTGTTGCTAAGCCCCTATCTCCCTCAAGGGTCGTAAAAATGAAATTAAAAAAAACCTTAAACCTTAAAACTTAAACTCTAAACCCTAAACCCTAAACACTAAACCTTAAGCCTAAAACCCTAAACCCTAAACTCTAAACCCTAACCTAAACCTTAAATTGAAATTCTAAATCTTAAACCCCAAACCCTAAACCCTAACCCCTAAAATGTAAACACTAAACCTAAACCCTAAATCCTAAACCCTAAACCCTAAATCCTAAACTCTAAACATTAAACACTAAAGACTGAACCATAAAACCTAACCCTAAACCTAAACACTAAGCCCTAAATCCATACTTTAAACCCTAAACCCAAAACTCTAAACCCTAAATCATAAACTATAAACCCTAAACCCTAAACCTTAAACCATAAACCCTAAACATAAATCTAAACCCTAAACCCTATATCTTAATCTTTAAACCCTAAACCCTAAACCTTGAACTCTATACCCTAAACCCTAAACCCCAAAACCTAAACCCTAAACCAAACCCTAAACCCTTAATAATAAACCCTAAATTATAAGCCATAAACCCTAAACCCTAAACCCTAAACTATAAACCTTAAACGCTAAAACCTAAACCCTAATCCCTAAACCCATAACCCTAAATCCTAAATTCTTAAATCTAAACGTTAAATCCTAAAACCTAAACCCTAAACCATAAATCATAAACCCTAAACTTACAAGATGAAACCTAAACCCTAAAATCTAAACCTTAAACCCCAAACATAAACCTTCAACCCTAAACCCTATAACCTTACCCTCAACCCTAAATCCTAAACTCTAAACCCTAAACCCTAAATCCTTAACCTTAATGCTAAACACTAAACCCTCAACCCAATATCAAAACTCTAAACCCTAAACCCTCAATCCTAAAATCTAAACCCTAAACCCTAAAATCAAAACCCTAAACCCTAAATCTTAACCCTAAACCATAAACACTAAACCCTAAACCATAACCATAAACCCTAAAACCAAAACCATGAACTTAAACCCATAACTCAAAACCTAAACCCTAAGCCATAAACCCAAAACTTTAAACCCTAAAGTCTAAAACTTCAACCCTAAACCATAAACCCTACATCCTAAACCATAAACTTAAACCTATAACTCAAAACCTACACCCAAAACCCTTAAGCCTAAACCATCAACCCTAAACCCTAAATCCAAAACCATAAATCCTAAACCTTCAAATATAAACCCTAAATCCAAACTCTAAACCCTCAACCCTAAACACTAAACTCTAAACTGTAAACCATAAACCTTAAGCATAAACATAAACCCTAAACCCTAAATCCTAAATCCTAAACCCTAAACCCTTAACCCTAAACCCTAAACCCTAAATCCTAAACCCTAAACTCTAAACCCTAAACTCTAAACACTAAACACTAAACCCTAAACCTTAAACCCTTAAAAATAAACCCTAAACTGTCAGCCCTAAATCATAAACGCTCAACCCTAAACCCTGAACCATAAACCTTAAACCCTAAACTATAAACCCTATACCCTAAGACCTAAACCTTAAACCATAAACCCTGAATCCTAAAATCTAAACGTTAAACCCTAAGCCCTAAACACTAAACATTAAATCCAAAATCTAAGCCATATACCCTAAATCATAAATCCTAAAATCTAAAGCCTAGACCCTCAACCCTAAACCTATAACTCGAAACCAAAACTTTAAACCCTAAACGCTAAAGCCTAAACCCTAAATTTAAAACACTTTACCCTAAACCCTAAACACTCAACCCTATTCCTAAACCCTAAACCCTAAACCTTAATACTAACATTAAACCCTAAACATTAAATCCTAAACCTAAACCCTAAACCCTAAACCCTAAAACCAACATCCTAAATGCTAAAATTTAAACCCTAAACCCTAAACCCTAAACCTAAATTAGAAACCTGAAACCCTAAACCCTAAACCCAAATCCATAAACCCTAAGCCCCAAGCTTTAAACCCTATACTCTAAACCCTAAACCCTAAATCCAAAAATCTAAATCCTACACCCTAAACCTTAAACCCTAAACCTAAAAACTTAAACCATAAATCCTACACTCCAAACCCTAAGCCATAAACCATAAACCCTAAACCATAATCCCTAAACCCTAAACCCTAAACCTTAAAATTTAAACCTTAAACCCTAAATCCTAAACCCTAAATCCTAAACTTTAACTCTAAACCTTAAACCCAAAACCCTAAACCATAACCTAAACCTTAAATCCAAACTATAAACCTTAAACCATAAAATCTGTACCCTAAACCCTAAAACCTAAACCTAAACCCTAAACCCTAAACCTTAAATCCTAAACTCTAAACATTAAACCCTAAACCCTAAACCTTAAACATAAACCTAAACCCTAAACCCTAAATCTTAAGCTTTAAACCCTAAACCCTATACCCTAAACTCTATACCCTAAATGCTCAACCCTAAAACCTAAAACCTAAACCAAACTCTAAAACCTTAACCCTAAACCCTAAATGATAAACCATAAACTCTAAATCCACAACAATAAACCTTATACCCTAAACCATAAACCCTAATCCCTAAACCCTTAAATCTAAATCCTAGATTCTTAAATCTAAATGTTAAATCCTAAACACTAAACCCTAAACCTACAAATTGAAACCTAAACCCTAAACCCTAAATCTTAAACCCAAAACCTAAACCTTAAACCCTAAACCTTAAACCCTAACCCTAAACCCTAAATCCTAAACTCTAAACCCTAAACCATAAATCCTTAACCTTAATTCTAAAGGTTCAATCCTAAACCCTATATCTAAACTCTAAACCCTAAACCCTAAACCCTAAATCCTAAACCCTAAATCCTAAAATTTAAAACCTAAACACTAAACCCTAAAATCAAAACCATAAACCCTACCCCTAAACCCCAAATCCTAACCCTAAACCCTAAACAATAAACCATAAACCATAAAACCAAAACCGTAAACCCTAAACCATAAACTTAAACCTATAACTCAAAACCTAAACCCTAAACCCTAAAACTTCAACCCTAAACCATAAACTTAAACCTATAACTCAAAATGTAAACCCAAAACCCTAAACCCTAAATTCTAAACCCTAAACCTTCAACCCTAAAACCTAAATCCATCGCTTCCCCATTTCTTAATTTTTTTCTCTCTCTAACAAATCTCACTAAAAAGAATGCTCTCCAGCTCAAGCCTAACGACTGTATTCCCAGCAACTACCAGAATGGCGCGTAAGCCGCCGGTAGGCACCGTCCGACCGCCGGACCAAGCTCAAAAGGAGCCCACAGACTAGATGAACAAAACCCACCAAGTACCATCATCTAATTCATCATATAATCCTGTGAATTCGAGAAACATTGAAGTGACGAACAGTGCAAACTCAGAGGGAGAATTAGATGGAGTTCAAGAAATTATTTCCCTAGGTCGCGATGGGTTGAATCATGGTAAACGTTTAAAGAGAATGATTCTACTAATCAAGGACTACAATATAGTAAAAAATCAGGTGATTTCATCTTGCCATTTGAGAGATCTGAGGAGGCAATTTCTGGGAATACTGCCAAAAGATCGCCGAACAAGCGCCTTCAATTTCGAACATCTTTCCAGCAATTTCTTGGAGAATTATGCAATGGGGATTACTCATCTAAGGAACAGGTACATTTTGATGCAATCCCAACAAAAACTAATGGTTCAATTGTCGGCGATGAGATCTCTGGTGGTTGGGCAGTTCACAAAAAGGAAGGTGATGGCAAAGCGGATAAAGGAACCTATGCTATTGAAGAAGAGATTCATCTCAATAGAATATCAATTAATCTAGAACAAGAACAAGTCCAAATGAAAATTCTGGCAAGGTCAGCTGGTACTACAAGCAATCACCAAATGGAGCTTGAGGAACCCACATACAGAATTATGGCTAAATGACAGGGGACTCATTCTCACAATCAGGAAGAGTCGAGTGGACAAGAACAAAGATTTCCTATAATTGAGGAATACAATGTGGAAATTCAGTCACAACGATAGGATCAAGGACAAAAGTAGGACCACGATCAACATGATCAGTATGAAAATGCAAAGCACATGGCTATGGAAGTAATTGATGTGGAAAGTTCCTCACACTTCTCATTCGGAGTCAAATTAACGGAGACAAAGCCAAGCAATGGGGGACAACACAAGTCAAGTCAAGAAGTTAATTTTACAAATGATATTAAAGCTGATCAGCTGCAGCAGCAACAAACAAAAATCAACAAATCAACAAGCAAAAATCCAAGAGAGGAGGACAATCAAACAGGTAAGTCTACTAATTCTAATCTTAGTCACAATGTTGATAGTCTAAGCAGTAGTGAGGGGCATAAGCAAGTTAATGTAAAAAGGTCAAAGAGACAATAATATGAACGAGAAGGAACAGGGAAAGTGGGGCAGTGATTCCCAACAACATGTTGATCAGATACAAAGTAGAAGGAAAGACAAAACGAATCACTCACAACAGGCTATATATGGAGGAAGTGCTGACTCCAATAGCTACCATAAAGCATTCCCTAAGATCTCCAGTAACTTTGAGAAACATAATTTCTAGAACCAGAAAATCTAGCAAATCGAGCAACCTATAGTTATCACTGGTACCATCAATCCTAAGGAGGCTCAAAATAATAAACAAGATCAGAGTGATGAACCGGCACCCTATACAGTGGTTCAAATACTTACTGCTAGACTAAGGCAAATTCATGCTGTCCATGCAGCTTCTATTGAGCTGGTCCCTCCCAGATACACGACCAAACAGGGCCAACCTGCTATGATTTATGACACGGATGATTTCATGACTAGATTGACTATAGATTGTAAATATACATTGATTGGCAAATTCAGTACCACCATGCCAAAAGTGGAACTCATCAGGAAAAGTTTCATTCTACAAATCGAGATGAATGGGAGGGTCAATATAGCTCACTATAATGCAAGACGTATGTTTATAGACTTGGAAAATTAATTAGATTATACACTGTGCGGACACAATAGAGAATGACTATTGAAGGCAAACTTATGAGGATACAAGCTTGGACTCCTGACTTTAGACCTGAGGAAGAGACCCCTATTGTCCCTATATGGGTATTACTCCCAGGTTTGCCATGTCATTGTTTCAAAAAGGAATTCATAACACCTCTACTAAACTCAGTGGGCAAAGTTCTGTATCTAGACACAGCTTCCATTAAAAGAACTAGAGCTAGTATGACCAAAGTAAAAGTCCAAGTAGACTTGACTAAGGCTAGGCCTAGACATGTTTGGATTGGATTGGATGATAATGATCTCACCATAGGGAGATGGAAACTCATTGAATATGAAAATATCCCTCCATACTGTGTATACTGCAGACACCAAGGTCATATGATAGAGGAGTGTAATTTCAAAATAAGGGATGAAGAATTCAAGAAAAAGAAAGAGTTGGAAGCTGAGAAGGCAGAGAAAAATAAAGGGGAACAGATGCAACAAGGAAATGACAACACCCAAATCAAAACAAAGGAGCAAGAGGAGAATCAGAACCACAGTACCAAAGAAAGGAACAAACAGAAACAGCCTGAACGACAAAGGGAAGATGAATGGCAAGTACAAAGAAGAAGAAACAACAAATAGCAGGAGGATAGAGTTCAAAAGGCAATATGGAGACTTACCTCACCACAGAACAAGCTGACAAAGGAGCAGCGACAAAGCATAGATCAACAAACAGGTACAACTAACAGTCATACCCATAATTCTTTTATTAACCTATATATGCAGGAAAAACAAAATAAAGAAAAGGAAAAACATCCCAACAATGAAAGGACAACTTCATAAGGAAAGCCAAACAGAAAAGATTTATAACATGATCAAATAACTCAGGCTACACATAAAGGAAACAAGTCTAACACTAAAGGCACATGTATTGACTCAATGCTCCCAATTCCTACAAACCCCATTACTACCTCTATTAACTGTATTGTGGAAATTGAAGAAGGGATGGATGGGGGAAGTCAGGAGAAACATACTAACTTGCAGGAAGGGGTATCCAAAAGGGGGAATTTGACTCATGTTTTGCATGAGGGTACACACTCTAACCATAGCCCAGACCATAGAGCCTCTGCTACCACAAAATCCCAGAAGCATAAGACAGATTTCCAACAGGCTAAACAGCAAAAACAACCAGAGGCACAACACATAGTAAGTATAGGAAATGACAAGGAGCAACAAAAAGGGGAGGAAATAATAAGAGATAACCTGAATAAAGTAGGAATGGCAAAAGATAAGGGAAACAAAGCTAGTAGCAGTAACCAAGATCTTACTTCCAAAAGCAAAAACAAACCAAGCAAGAAAAGAAGGGAAGCAGCTAAAAAGAAACAGAGCAAACAACAGGGAAATGAACAACAACAGAAGTAGAACCATGAAGAAGTGTGTAAAAAATTCATTATGGTAGATGATCAGCAGGGTATGGACATTACTCCACTCCAGACACAGTATATGACCCCTCCTCCTAGTGTTCCCCCTGACAAAAGACATAGCACCTGCCAAACCAACACTGTGCCAGTTATAGATGAGTATGCAATAGATAACTCTGAAGATGAAATGGATATGGACAACCAATCTCTGAAGGATCCTGATGAAGAGGAGGAAACTTGTGATTTACTGATCAGGGCATTTAGTCCTCACAGAGATAAAAGCATGGAGGATGAAATTCAGCAAGTGGCCAATAACCAAGAATTATCTCCAGGGGTTTTTCACTATGATAAATTCCATTTCAAAAATCAAGAAATAAATATTGTTACTGCAGGCAGGGCAAATACAAGGCTCTTTACTTCCAAATCATCCCAATGATCAGTATTATCATATGGAATGTAAGGGGAATTAACACCCAAAGTGTCATGGAAAGGCTCAAAAGACTCAAAAAGATACATCAGATCTCTATTATTGCTATCCTAGAACCTTTCTTAGAGAATATGTAGGTCCACACTATCAAGCAGCAACTAGCTATGGAACATGCAATGAGTAACTACAATGGTAAAATCTGGCTTTTTTGGAACTTAGACATAGATTGCAAGGTGATTTATGAGGATGAACAGCAAATTACATGTGAAATGATCCATAAAGAGTTACATACCAAGTTCACTAATACTTTTGTTTATGCCAAGTGTAAGGACCATCTAGCTTCTCCTTTGTGGGATAAAATGTTACAGCATGCCTCTGCTAGCACTAATTACCCTTGGTGTGCAGTGGGGGATTATAATTTGATTACTCTCACTGAGGAGAAAAAAAGGGGAGTGCCTTACAATATGAAGAAAAGTCTAGAGTTCATTGCAGTAACTGAAGCATGTGGTCTGATAGACCTTGGTTTCAGTGGTCAGAAGTTTACCTGGTCTAACAACAGGGGTCTCCACAGCAGGGTTTGGAATAGGCTAGATAGGTCTATGGTTAATGATTCTTGGTTAGAAAATATGCCTCAAACCACCATTATTCACCTCCCTTCTGTAGGATCAGATCACTGCCCTCTGTTGATGGAAAATAAGGATACAAATGAAGATCCTGTTAAATATTTCAAGTTCCTCAATTGCTGGGCTGATCATCCTAACTTCCTTGAAACTGCCCAAGCTTGCTGGGAGATGGAAATAGAAGGCCACTCTATGTGGAAGTTCCATCAGAAGCTCAAAATATTGGCTGGCACCCTTAGTGCTTGGTCAAAGAGAGAATTTGGTGACACTTTTATGCAATCCAGGGAGTATGAAGACAAGGTTAAAATTGCTGAAGAAGCCCTCATACAGAATAATATAGAAGGAAACAGAACTGCACTACATGAACTTAATGCTGAATACATTAGATTTTTGAAGTTGGAGGAGTCCATTTTGAAATAGAAAACTCAGTTGCAGTGGTTTAAAGAAGGTGACAACAATACCAAGTACTTTCATTCTCTAATAAGAGGCAGAAGGAGGAAGCTATTCATTCACAAAATCTCTAGAGAAGATGGGAAGTGGATACAAGGGGATGAAAACATTGCTGAGAAGGCTTGTAATCACTTCTAGAAAATCTTTACAAAGGAGGAGAATAGCATCAATGAAGGTCCTTTAAATTGCATTCCCAAAATGGTGCATCAAGACCATAATGAAATGCTCATTACAAAACCTACCATGGAGGAGCTCAAGGAAGTGGTGTTCTTTATGAACCCCTATTCAGCAGCTGGCCCTGATGGCAGGAATGGTTTTTTCTTCCAGAAGTGCTGGCAGATCATTAAGAAGGACCTTTTTGAGGTCATTCTAGCTTTCTTCAGTAGTCTCATGATTCCAAAGTATTTTTCACACTATTGCATAGTGTTGCTACCTAAAGTTAACATCACTACTAAGCTGGCAGAATTCAGACCTATCAGCCTCAATAACTTCACCAGCAAAATCATTTCTAAGCTTCTAAGTTTGAGATTGGGTCACATTCTTCCCAACCTGATTTCTCTCAATCAATCAGGTTTTGTCAAGGGAAGAAATATTTTTGAAAATATAATGCTTGCATAGGAGATCATCCATCAGATCAAAAAACCTAATATAGGGGGTAATGTGGTTATTAAGTTGGACATGGCAAAGGCCTATGACAGAGTGTCTTGGTCTTACATATGTCTGGTTCTCAGAAAAATGGGATTTGATGAGATCTTCATTCACATGGTGTGGAGAATTATGGCAAACAATTACTATTCTATCATTGTTAATGGAAAAAGGTATGGCTTCTTTCACTCTACTAAAGGTCTGAAGCAGGGTGACCCTTTATCCCCGGCCCTATTTATTTTTGGTGCTGAGGTACTATCCAGATCCTTGAATGGAATACACGGTAACCCTGACTACCATGGCTTCCTGATGGAGCAGAGAGGACCCCAGATTAATCACCTCAACTTTGTAGATGACATCATTATTTTCAGTTCTGGAAGGAAGAAATATATTGATCTGATTATGCAAACCCTGAAAACCTATGAAGAGACCTTTGGACAGTTAGTGAACAAAAACAAGAGTCAGTTTATGGTTCATTCCAACATATTCAATAGTACCAGGAGCAGGATCAAGAAGCTTACTGGTTTCAAACAGACAGAGAGTCCTATGAACTACTTGGGTTTCCCCCTTTACATTGGTAAGCCAAAAAATGTCTATTTTTCAGAGTTGATTAGCAAAATTATTAACAAAATTACAGGTTGGAAGGCAAAGATTTTAAGTTATGGAGGTTGAAGCACCCTGGTCAAGTATGTACTTCAGTCCATCCCCATGCACTTATTGTCTAATACTCTTCCTCCTACTATTGTTATCAAGCACATACAAAATCTAATGGCTAACTTCTTCTGGGGATGGAAGGAAGAGAAGAAAAAGTATCGTTGGAGTTCATGGAAAAACCTGAGTTTCGCCTATGAGAAAGAAGGGATTGGCTTGAGAAATCTAAAGGAGGTTTGCAAAATCTTCCAATATAAACAATGGTGGACCTTTAAAGCTAAACATACACTTTGGGGAGAATTTCTGAGAGCTAAATACTGCCAAAGATCTAACCCCATTAGCAAGAAATAGGACATAGGTGAGTCCCTCATTTGGAAACAATTGATGCACAACAAAGAGAAAATGGAGAAGCATATTCACTAGAAGCTCAACTCTGGGACCTGCTCTTTCTGGTGGGATAACTGGCTAGGTGTTAGTCCCCTAGCTAACTTTTCCAATAACAGCAACAGTTCAATAACAGTACAGTAGTAGACTTCCTGATTGAGGGCCAATGGAATCTGGAGAAGGTGATACAACAGGCTCCTCACAGTTTGGTAAACAATATTATGGATACTCACTTTCAATACCAGCAGGGAATATCGGACTAAGCAGTCTGGAAACTAGAGTCAGATGGAAACTTCACCTGTTCATCTACTTAGAATGAGCTTAGGGAAAAGAGGACCGCATCCAAGTTTTATGCCTTTATTTGGCATAAATACATCCCCTTTAAATGCTCCTTCTTGCTGTGGATGGTATTAAAATGCAAGCTACCTACTAATGAAAAAATTGTTAAGTTTGGTAAGGCTCCAGCAGTATGCCATTGCTGTGAAATACCTGGATGGGACACTGTGGAGCACACTTTCAACACAGGACAATTTGCAACTCAGGTATGGAGGTTTTTTGCTGTACATACAGAGATCAAAACAGACCACACCCCACTTAACAATCTCATCATGAGATGGTGGTCGACCAAGTTCAATAATGAAGCTCACAAGATTCTTCTCCAGGCCACCCCAATATTCATCTGTTGGAATATTTTGAAAAATAGGTGTGATAGGAAATATGGAGGTCAAAAGTCCAATACTTCTAGGGTCAAGTATGCAGTCTACAAAGACAACTACAAGCTCTTGACTACCACTTTCCCTTATATCAAATGGGCTTTGAACTGGAGAAACCTGATTAAGCAAACATAGAACTGCTTTCATGACACCAACGTGCTGATGGTAACTTGGCAAAAACCAGCTGAGAGATGGGTGAAATTAAACATTGATGGCAGTGCTCTAAACAATCCGGGAAGGATAGGTGCAGGAGGTATAATTAGGAAACACAATAGGGAAATGATTCTAGCATTTGCCAATCCCATGGGAATTGGAACCAATAACCATGCAGAGGTAGGAGCAGCAATACTTGGTATGACCTGACTGCTTCAAACAGGGTACAGGAATGTCATCTTGGAGGTGGACTCGCAGCTGCTAGTGGACTGGGTCAGGCTCAAAGCTAAACCACCATAGAGCATCAGCACACATGAGCAACAGCT
This sequence comes from Solanum pinnatisectum, assembly GCA_035578085.1. Taxonomy (NCBI): domain Eukaryota; kingdom Viridiplantae; phylum Streptophyta; class Magnoliopsida; order Solanales; family Solanaceae; genus Solanum; species Solanum pinnatisectum. Next base: position 1,154,092 of record JAWPEI010000017.1, read on the forward strand.
CCAGGAGCTCATCAGGCAGACTAACAACTTTAGATGCCAACATACTTACATAGGGGCCAATTTTATGGCAGACTCTCTATCGAAGCACAGTCACAATATCACAAACCTTTATATCTATAATAATATCCAACAATTACCTAAGGAAGTAAGAGCCTATTATCAGCTACATAGATTGGAAATGGCAAGTTTCAGGCGAAAAAGAACAAAGAGGATCAAAGAACCACCTTGAATGAAGGCCTCTCCCATCAGAGTAGTTAGGTCCATAGATTAGGCTTAGGGTCTTTTGTTTCATTGACTAAATGTAAAGGGACAGTCTCCCTAGTTTATGTTTCCTAGATTCGTTGTATCGAGAGGAGTCCTCTCACATAGGTGCGTAGATTCAAGGTTTCTCTTTGTAGTATGGGGATAAGTTCACCTTCCTTAGTAGGAAGGTTGACTGATGAACCACCATAGGACCGGAGGTTAGGCTTATATCCCCCTCTATGTATCTTTTAATTTTATCTATGTTAAGGCCTGGGGGAGTTGCTAAGCCCCTGACCACCCCAAGGGTCAGTCAAAAAAAAAAAATAAAAAAAACCCTAAATCCAAAACCATAAACCCTAAACTTTTAAATATAAACCTTAAATCCAAACTCTAAACCCTAAACACTAAATTGTAAACCCTAAACCCTAAACATAAACCTAAACCCTAATCCCTAAACACTAAACCCTAAAACCTAAACCCTAAATCCTAAGCCCTAATCCCAAAACCCTAAACCCTAAACCCTAAACCTATAAAAATAAACCCTAAACTGTAAACCCTAAACCCTAAACCCTAAACCCTAAACCATAAACCTTAAACCCCAAACCCTAAACCCTATACCCTAAACGCTAAACCCTAAACCCTAAATCCTAAAATCTAAACGTTAAACCGTAAAACCTAAACATTAAACATTAAATCCAAAATCTAAACCATAAACCCTAAACAAAAAATCCTAAAATCTAAATACTAGACCCTAAACCCTAAACCGATAACTCGAAACCTAAACCCTAAATCTTATACCCCAAACCCTTAAACCTAAATACTAAAACCTAAACTCTAAATTTAAAACTCTCAACCCTAAACCCTAAAGCCTAAACCTTAAACCCTAATCTTACACACTAAATCCTATACCCTAATCCTTAACCCTAACATTAAACGCTAAACACGAAACACTAAACCCAAACCCTAAACCCTAATTCCTAAACCCTAAAATTTAATCCCTAAACACTAAACCTAAACCATAAACATTAAACCCTAAACCATAAACCATAAACCCTAAGCCATAAGCTCTAAACCCTAACCCTACACCCTAAACCAAACCCTAAATAATAAACTCTAAACCCAAAACACTAAACCCTAAATCCTAAAATCTAAACCCTAAAAGCTAAACCCAAAACCCAAAAAATTAAACCCTAAACCCTTAACCATAAATCCTACACTCCAAACCCTCAACCATAAACTCTAAACCCTAAACCCTAAACCCTAAACCTTAAACCCTAAGCCCTAAACCCTAAACCTTAGCTCTAAAACCCTAAACCCTAAACCCTAAACCCTAACCTAAGCCCTAAATCCAAACTCTAAACCCTAAACCCTAAACCCTAATCCTAAACCCTAAATCCTAAACTGTAAACATTAAACCCAAAACCCAAAACCTAAAACCTTAAACATAAACCTAAACCCTAAAACCTAAATTTTAAACTTTAAACTCTAAACCCTAAACCCTAAACTATATACCCTAAACCTGAAACCCTAAAACCTAAACCATAAACCCAACCCAAAACCCTAAACTTTTAACGATAAACCCAAAATGATAAATCATAAACCCTAAACCCTAAACCCTAAACTTTAAACCTTGAACCCTAAACACTGATCCCTAAACCCTTAGCCCTAAATCCTAGATTCTTAAATCTAACGTTAAATCCTAAACCATAAACCCTAAACCGTAAACCCTAAACCTACAACATTAAACCTAAACCCTAAACCATAAACCTTCAACCCTAAACCTAAACCTTCAACCCTAAACCCTAAACCCTAACCCTAAACACTAAATCCTAAACTATAAAGCCTAAATCCTTAACCTTAATGCTAAAGACTAAACCCTAAACGTATCTCCAAACTCTAAACCCTAAACCCTAAACCCTAAACCCTAAAATATAAACCCTAAACCCTAAACCCTAAACCCTAAAATATAAACCCTAAACCCTAAACCCTAAAATCTAAACCCTAAACCCTAAATCCTAACTCTAAACCCTAAACCCTAAACCCTAAACCATAAGCCATAAGCCATAAAACCTAAAACAAAAACCATAAAACCTAAACCATAAACTTAAACCTATAAATCAAAACCTAAACCCTAAACCCTACACCCTACAACATAAACTTAAACCTATAACTCAAAACCTAGCCCTAAAACCCTAAACGCTAAACCTTCAAACCTACCGGTAAGAGATGAAACTGAAAGAGTTGGAATATCTCTTGATTAATTATTTGATTAGAATAATCCAATGGAGACCAAGAGAATCTAACAACAGTAAAATGATAAAGCATTATCAATAGCAACCATCACTTTTGACAAAGCAAAAGCAGATGGCCGACAACTTTATCAAAAGAAAAGTATCCATCACTTTTCCAAAAGCGAAAGTAGATGCCTGAGAAAAGAAAAAGAAGATACTTTGTCAAACCAATCAGAGAGAAGCATCTCTGTTTGAATTATTCCTTCTCTATCTATTTAAAGAAAGAAAATTTTCATTGTAAGGCATTAGAAAATTTAGACTAGATTTTCTTATAGCCATTTGCTCTGTTGTAATGAAGAAAGCTTTCGCTTCCGTCTGAATAAAATTGTTAGTGTGTTTGTTAACCCTTTCTCTTATTTACTCTTGTTTATAGATTTGCTGTTACATGACCCAGGTAGTTACCGCATTAAGGATATTAGAGCCATGTTTTAGCATGTTAGCAGTAATTCTATCTTGTTCAGTAGTTGCCATGAGAAGCTAACTCCTGATGCCATGACTGTGTTAATGAAAAGTTAAATAAGTTACTTAGTCTTTTCTTAACATTATCTCTCTTTTATGCTTATGAATTTTGAACCTTTACTAGTGATATAGAATTTATGTTCGGTGGTCAAAGAAAGGTGTTGAGTAATTTTCTAGTAGTTGCGATGCCGACAGGCAGCCGTTTAGCCGATGGATGGCGTTTGAGACTGCAAGGTACTTTACTAGAAAACTCATATAAAATCCATAATCTTTGATGTAAAATCCTTAACATGATTCTATAATTACAGTAAGAGTTAAAGATTCATATTCTATAAAGAGGAGATAATATTATGGAAAGACTGAGTTATTGTTTAACTGATCATTGGCATAGTCAAAGGCATTCTCTATCTTCATGGATAATAGACAACATATTGCTAATAGTGTTAATCTCTCTATTTCTAAAAAGGAAAATGATTTGCAAAATTGGTCTATCCCTAAAGAACCTTTTGAAAAAATATACCAGTTAGGAAATTTTTCTATATTCAAAAGATTTAATATTGAAACCTGTGAATCCACCATAGCTATTAATAATTTGCTTGAAACTATCAAGTTGTTAATTTCTGCTGATATTGATAGATATAAGAAAGAATTTAAATTCCATCATATTGGCCTTGTGCAAGTTGCTGTTAAACCTCTTTTCTGTAAATGTTTGAATATTCCCCTTTGTCTTCTTCTTAGAGATGATAGACTGCTTAATTTTGATGATTCCTTGTTAGGAGTTTTAGAAAGTAATCTTGCCTATGGACTAGTTTACTTTAACTGTTATCCTAATTTCTCTGTAGACATCCATGATCCCAATATTATTGATACTTTGACACTTAATGTCAAAACCATGAATATGAATAGTAAATTAGATACCAGAGAGATAGCTATAATATATCGGGTATATTACAAGCTAATGAAAACCACTATAGCCCCATAGGCTATAAATTCTAGTGTTAAAGGAGTCACTATGCTTATGGAAGCAAATCAGGAGCATAGTACTACTTTCGTCCCTAGACTTCTTAAGTGGAATGATATTCTTACTGATAAGGAGTGGAAGTTTGACTCTATCACTAACCCTTCGCTCCTACAACCTGAGACCGCTCAGATAGAGCAGGTTATTCAATTCCCTGATGGATCTATTAATCTTAAATTTTTAAGATCCAACTCTTTTAGCCATGCTTCTTCAAGTAGAAGAATGTCTTCAGCCAGACCTTCTTCTTTTTTCCCTAGGGAAGAGAAGGATAATTCTAGCGAACTTGAGCAAGGAAAGATTCATGGAGTGGATTTCTCAAAAACTATTCCAAAGGTTTTTTATGAGGAGACAGTAGGAAGTTTTACTGCTAGTGAAATGAAAGTATTCATAGAAGAAAAGATTCTATTGGGGTTCTTACCTCTGGCGATAAATTTATCCCTGACAAGAAGTTATTTCATGCATGGTGGAAAGCACCAGAGCACAAGCATAAGGTAGAATGGTATAAAGTACCTATACTTTGGAACAAAGAATCTCTTTCAAAGATAAATGGGTAAAAGATATGGAAAGATTCAAAACTGAGGTGGAATTTTTTAACTGGTTTGAAGCTTCTGGGCAAATTGATGATACTGGGTCATCTCTTCAAGTTCTCATAAATAAATGGTACACCAAAGAGTAGGTGATAGAAAGTGTTACCCCTCCTCTTGAAGGGCTTAGCATCCCTTATAGGAAGGAGATCCTTAAGGCGGCACCTTTCAAAAAACCCATAGAAAAAGAATCTACCTTGATAACAGCTGGAGACCTTAATAAAGTTTTGGAATAGAACAATTATACCAACCAAGTTCTCCATGTTATATCCCAACAGATTGAAGAACATAAAGGAGACAACTTCAAAGGAATTAGTCAGATAGCTGACAAACCTAGTTCTTCCAAAGTTAGCCCTCAAATTGAGACTAACCCTATCTTTAAGATTCCTGAGTTTTCTAAAGAAAATTTCCCTAAGCTATCCAAAGAGTTTAGCCATTCCAATAAATTTCTAGATAAGATTAACGAGCAATTGTCTAGGCTTAACATTACATAAGGTAATAAGCTTACAAATCTGTTGGAAAGACATCCTAATAAAAGGAATTATTACCCTACACCCTCTTTCCTAGATGTACAGTTTGAAGAAAATGTTCTCCACCCTGCATCAGCGGTGGATGGTTCAAGCTTGACTGAATGAAATATAGATGGCATGGCCGAAGGTCAAATTTATGCTAAACTCCAAGAAATGGGGATGAATATCAGTGCATATAAAATGAAGAATGCAGGTGATAAAGAAGCAGCACATATGATTATTGCAGGATTCAAAGGAACTCTAAAAAATTGGTGGGATAATTACCTCAATGACCAAAACAGGAATGATATCCTTAATATGGTAACTACCAGGGTCATGGTTAAAATAGAAGATGGAGTAGATACCTCCTCAGAGGTTGTTTACGAAGATGCTACTGCTACGTTACTTTATAGCATAGCAAAGCATTTCGTAGGAGAACCACGTCTTTTCCAAGATAGAAGTCTTGAGATTTTAAATAATCTATACTGTAAGAAATTGACATACTTTAGATGGTATAAAGATACGTTTCTAAACAAATTCATGATAAGATCTGACTGCAACAATGATTATTAGAAAGAACGTTTCATCAGTGGTTTACCTACTCATTTCGCTGAAAAGGTTAGGTCCAAAATCAGAGATAGATGTGAGGGCAAAATCCCATATTCACAACTCGCATATGGAGATCTTGTTAGCATTATAAATGTTGTTGCTATGGAACTTTGCACTGATCTTAAGCTAAAAGAACAGCTTAAAAAATATCAAAAGACTACTTATGCAGAATTAGGAAGTTTTTGTCAAGATTTTGGATTTCCTTTGTTAAAAACTCCTTCTGCTAGGAAAGTAGGGAAAAGAGAAAGAACAACTGGACAATATAAGAAAAGATCTTCTAGGAAAAGAAGAGACTTCAAAGAAAAATCTAAAAAGAAAAATAGAAAGCATACTTCCAAAGAATCTTCTTCAGAAGACACATGCTGGACATGTGGCAAAAAGGGTCACAGATCGAACAAGCGTCCAAGGAATAAGAAAAAGAAGAAGAAAGTCAATCTTCTAGAAGTTGATGAAGAAGTCAAACAAAAGCTCTTTTCTATCATTGAAGAAGAAGAATCGAAGACAGAGTACTCTTCATCCGAAGAAGAAAGCGATGATGAATTTCTCAATGTCGCTCAAAATTCAGAATCTGAAGAAGAAAAGTCAGAATATAATTGCAATGGTGCATTTTGCCTCTGTGATAGTAAAACTATCAATGTCATCTCAGAGAGAACAACAGAAACTCTCTTTTCTACAATTGAGCATATTCAGGATGAAGAAGCCAGAAGAAAATATCTCTTCGAATTACAAAAATTGGTTACTTGGCAAAAGGAAGAAAAGCCTAAGGTTATTCCCTTTAGTATGAAACAAATCATGGATAGATTTGATTCCAAAAAGGAAGAACCATCTGCCGAAGAACATAGAAGAAAAGTTAATTCTCTTAAAGAAGAAATCAAAGGAATCAAGTCTAGGCTCCATAAAATCGAGATTGATGCTCTTACAGATCAAATCTTTAAGGCAGCCAAAAAGGACGAAGGAACTTCTAAAGCAGTGGCTTCAGAAAATGAAGAACAAGATACATCTGACGGTGAAGCAGGTATCAATACTATTACCAAAATCAGACCTCAGAGTTCGCATATTCTTATTAAGTTAGTAGTCAATGATAATTTAACCCTTAACAAAATTGCTTTGTTAGACATTGGTGCAGATAGGAATTGCATTGTAGAAGGCCTTATTCCTACTAAGTACCTTACAAAAGGTAGTTCCAGGTTATACAGTGCTACAGGAGAACGAATCATGATTGACTACAAGTTATCTGATGCTCACATTTGCAATAATGGTATTTGCCTCAAAAATGATTTTGTTATCACCAAAAACATAAATGAGGAAATTATTTTAGGAATACCCTTTATTACTCAAATTAAATCCTATGTTTCTGATTTTAATTCTATTAAAACCAAGATTTTGGGAAAAGAAATCTCGTTTCCTTTTATTAAAACTCTTTCTAAAGAAGAAAGTGCATTTTTGCATAAACAAACTGCTTTTAGAATTAATCTTATGTCTAAACAGATTTGTTTTCTTAAAGAAGATATAAAAATTAAGAAAATTGAACAAGTTTTAAATACCCCAGAAATGGTGACTAAGATTGCTAATTTGCAAAAAACTTTTGAAAGAGAAATTTGCTCTGATTTTCCTAATGCATTTTGGGCCATAAAAGCCCATACTGTTGATCTCCCTTATATAGATGGATTCAATGAAAAAGTCATTTCTACGAAAGCTAGGCCCATTCAAATGAATCATGATTTAATGGAAATTTGCAAATAGGAGATCAATACTCTTTTAGAAAATAACATTATTAGACCTTCTAAGTCTTCATGGAGTTGTTCTGCCTTTGATGTTGACAGTGCTACGGAGAAAGAAAGAGGATCTCCCAGACTTGTCATTAATTATAAACCTTTAAACTCTGCTTTAAAATGGATTAGATATCCAATTCCTAATAAAAGAGATCTTTTAAAAAGGACTTTCAAAGCCAACATTTATAGCAAGTTTGATATGAAATCAGGATTTTGGCAAATATAGATTTTTGAAAAGGATAAATATAAAGCTGCTTTCACTATTCCCTTTGGACAATATGAATGGAATGTTATGGCTTTTGGGCTTAAAAATGCCCCATCTGAGTTTCAAAATATTATGAACTCTACTTTTAATCATATTAGTCATATGTCAATTGTTTATACTGATGATGTGTTAATATTCTCTGAGGATATTGATTCTTATTTTAAACATCTTAATATATTCTTCAAGATAGTTAAACATAATGGTCTTGTGGTTAGCGCCAAAAAGTTCAAGCTTTTTCAAACTAAAATTCAATTTCTTGGTCATGATTTATACCAAGGAACTTATAAACCCATTTGCAGAGCTATTGAGTTTTCAGATAAATTTCCAGATGTCATTATAGATAAAACCGAATTACAGTGGTTTTTAGGAAGTCTCAATTATGTTGCAGACTTTATTCCAAAAGTCAGACAGCTATGCAAACCTCTTTATGATAGACTCAAGAAAAACCTTGTTCCTTGGACAAATGAACAGACCAGAGCTGTTATCCAGATCAAAGAAATGGTTAAGAGTTTGCCATGTTTAGGTATTCCTAACCCTGATTCTTTTATGATAGTTGAGATGGATGCTTCAGATATGGGTTATGGAGGAATTCTAAAGCAAAAGAAAACTCCAGAAAGTCATGAACAACTAGTTCGTTTTACCTCTGGACTTTGGAACTCCGTTCAAAAGAATTATAGTACGGTTAAAAAAGAGGTCCTTGCTATAGTTCTTTGTATTACTAAATTCCAAGATGATTTGATTAACAAAGAATTTTTGCTCAGAGTAGACTGTAAGTCTGCTAAATAAATTATTCAGAAAGATATTAAAAACCTTGTTTCTAAACAGATATTTGCTAGATGGCAAGCATTATTGTCTAGTTTTGATTTTAAAGTTGAATATATCAAGGGAGAAGAAAACTCTCTCCCAGACTTTCTAACGAGAGAATTTTTGCAGGGAAAATCATGAGGCCAGGATTCAGGCCGTCTACCAGCAGCCCTTTCAAAGAAAAGGGAAAAGAAGAAGAAAAGAGGCCATCAGCTTCTCCATTTGCAATCAGGCCATCTTTTAATAGCCCAACAAGTTTTCAGCTCTAGCAAGTTTGCCTCCTATAAATCCAATCTATTCTATAACTCCTTTTCGACCACTACCACCTAGTTCATCTTTATCAAACTGATTGATTATAAAGAAGTCCTTTTCTAAAGAATCAGAACCATGTTCTTTTTCCCTCCCAGGAAAACCCAGATTTTTCTCACCTCAAACCAAAGATTCTTACGCCATGAAAGCTCCGGAAAGTTTCCTAGAGGCAGTATCTCCTTCTCTTGGTAACAAACTAAAAGAAAGAGAAGTCTTTAATGTTGTTACTCGGCAGGTTAACCCTATCTTGGCCCTGGACAAAGAATATGAAAACTACGAGGTCAAGCATTTGCTTAAACCTTGTTACACCAACCGCAACTATGTGGATACTGAAAGTCCATTAAAAACTCGTAAATATTATTATTCTTGTAAATACAGGTTCCATTGAAGTGGAGCATAAGCTAAGTCATGATTCAGATCCAGATAGTATTGACTATTCAAAGTTTACTACTAAAAAGGTTCTCTCTCCGTTCGAATGGCAAGTAGACCAGTTGCATACCCCTATCAATCTTTCCAGAGAACACAGGCCTCAAACCTTCAATTGGTTTGATTATAAAAATGCTTGGTTTAACTTTTTATTTTTAAGGCCAACTACTCATACCTAGTTCGTCAAATATAGTCTAGAATTTTCTAAAGCGATTATCCCCAGATGGTTCTATGAATGGTGGAACTATTTCAGAGGAAATGAAAAGGTTTTACCCAAAACATTTTTTGATAAATTTGGTCAGTTTCAAACTGAGCAAGATATTTCCTCTTTACTAGAACACATTAAATTGTGCAAATATTTTATACAAAAAAAAAATTTCTTTCATCGTTAGTTGGACTTTTTCTATTCATGTATTTGACAGGATCAAATATTTTTCCAAAGAGATACTCATCAAAGGATGGTCGTCGGTCCCTAAAGAAGCTCAACGACAATCACCTCCATCTGCAAAGGAGAAGAAATCATTTTCTAAAGATGATTTAAAGAAACGGCTCCAACAAGCCTTGTCTGATCTCGAGGAAGACAGGCCAAATGACCAGACAGCCTTGCAGCTGCTAGATGAAGTCTCTTCATAAAGTGATGATAATGGAGATATGTTAAAGCCAAGAGCTTTAGAATAGTCTTACTTAGACCCATTCTATGATTAATCTAATTAAATAACTAATCCAGTAGAGGATATTAAAATCTGGAATTACTGACCTTCTAAATAGAGACTCAAAAGAGTTGGAATTATTCTAGAAGGTAAGAGATGAAACTCAAAGAGTTGGAATATCTCTTGATTAATTATTTGACCAGAATAATCCAATAGAGATCAAGAGAATATCACAACAGTAAAAAGATAAAGCATTATCAATAGCAGCCATCACTTTTTACAAAGCGAAAGCAGATGGCTGACAACTTTATCAAAAGAAAAGTATCCATCACTTTTCCAAAAGCGAAAGTAGATGCCAGACAAAAGAAAAAGAAGATACTTTATCGAACCAATCAGAGCGAAGCATCTCTGTTTGAATTATTCCTTCTCTATCTATTTAAAAAAAGAAAATTTTCATTGTAAGGCATCAGAAAATTTAGGCTAGATTTTCTTTTAGCCATTTGCTCTGTTGTAATGAAGAAAGCTTTCGCTACCGTCTGAATAAAATTGTAAGTCTGTTTGTTTACCCTTGCTCTTCCTTACTCTTGTTTATAGATTTACTGTTACATGCTCTCCGATCGTGTTAAATGGTTTAGGGTTTGGAGTTTAGGGTTTATGGTTAAGGGATAAGGGTTTAGGGTTTAGGGTTTAAGTTTTTGGGTTAATGGTTTAGGGGTTTATGGTTTAGGGTTTAGGGTATAGGGTTAAGGGTTTAGAGTTTAGATTTTAGGTTTTAAGATTTAGGGTTTAGAGTTTAGAGTTTGGATTTAGGGTTTAGTGTTTAGGTTTAGGGGTAGGTTTTAGGATTTAGGGTTTAGTATTTAGCATTTAAGGTTTAGGGTTTAACATTTAGAATTTAGGATTTAGGGTTTAGGGTTTTGGGTTTAGGGTATAGGTTTTAGGGTTTAGGGTTTAGGGTTTTGAGTTTTGGGTTTAGGGTTTAGAGTTTATGGTTTAGGGTTTGAGGTTTAGGGTTTAGGGTATAGGGCGTAAGTTTTAGGGTTTAAAGTTTAGGGTATAGCATTAAGGGTATAGGGTTTAGGGTATACTATTAAGGGTTTAGGGTTTAGATTTTAGGATTTAGGATTTAGGGTTTAGAGTTTAGAGTTTGGATTTAGTCTTTAGAGTTTACGTTTAGGGGTAGGTTTTAGGATTTAGGGTTTAGTGTTTAGCATTTAAGGTTTAGGGTTTAATGTTTAAAGTTTAGAATTTAGGGTTTAGGGTTTTGGGTTTAAGGTACAGGGTTTAGGGTTTTGGGTTTAGGGTTTAGGATTTATGTTTTATGGATTAGGGTTTATGGTGTAGCATTTAGGGTATAGGGTTTAAGGTTTAGGGTTTGCAATTTAGGTTTAGGGTTAAAGATTTAGGGTTTACAATTTAGGGTTTAAGGTTTAGGGTATGTGGTTTAGGGTTTAGGGTTTGAGTTTTGGGTTTAGGGTTTAGTGTTTAGTGTTTAGGGTTTATGTTTTATGGTTTAGGGTTTATGGTTTAGCATTTACGGTATAGGGTTTAAGGTTTTGGGTTTACAATTTAGGGTTTAGGGTTTAGGTTTTTGGATATAGGGTATGTGGTTTAGGGTTTAGGGTTTGAGTTCAGGGCTTAAGGTTTATCATTTAGGGTTTAGGGTTTATGATTAAGGTTTTGGGTAAAGGGTTTAGACTTTAGGGTTTAGGGTATAGTTTTTAGATTTTAGGGTTTAGAGTTTAGGTTTTATGGTTAAGGGTTTCGGGGTTTAGTGTTTAGGATTTAGTGTTTATGGTTTAGGTTTTAGGTTTTAGTGTTTAGGGTTTAGGTTTAAGGTTTAGGGTTTAGCATTTATGGTTTAGGGATTGAAGTTTAGGGTTTATCATTAAGGGTTAAGGGTTTAGGGTTTTGGATCTATGTTTTTGGGTTGAAGGTTTAGGCTTTAGTGTTTAGTGTTTAGGGTTTAGGATTAGGGTTAGGGTTTAGGGTTTAGGGTTAAGATTTTAGGATTTAGGGTTTAGGGTTTAGGGTTTAGGTTTAGAGTTTGGATTTAGGGTTTAGGGTTTAAGGTTTAGGGATTAGAATTTAGGATTTAGGGAGTAGGGTTTAGTGTTAAGGGTATAGTGTTTAGGGTTTAGGTTTTAGAGTTTAGGGTATAAATTTTAGGCTTAAGGGTTTAGGGTTTAGGGTTAAGGATTATGGTTATAAGGTTTAGGGTTTAGGGTTTACAGAATAGGATTTATGGTTAAGGGTTTAGCATTTTGGGTGTAAGGTTCAGGGTTTACGGTTTAGGATTTATGATTTAGGGCTTGGTTTTTGGTTTAGGGTTTAGGGTTTAGGGTTTAGAGTTTAGGATTTAGAGTTTTGATTTAGGGTTTAGAGTTTAGGTTTAGGATTAGGTTTTAGGGTTAAGGGTTTAAGATTTAGATTTTAGAATTTAGGGTTTAGGGTTTACGGTTTAGAGTTTGGATTTTGGGTTTAGGGTTTAGGTTTAAGATTAGATTTTAGGGTTAAGGTTTTTGTGTTTAGCATTTAAGGTTTAGGGTTTAACATTTAGATTTAAGGATTTAGGGTTTAGGGTTTAGGGTTTTGGATTTAGGGTATAGGCTTTAGGGTTTAGGGTTTTGAGTTTTGTGTTTAGGGTTTAGAGTTTAGGGTTTAGGGTTTAAGTTTTAGGATTTAGGGTTTAGGGTTATGAGTTAAAGGTTTAAGGTACATGGTTTAAGGTTTAGGTTTTACAGTTTAGTGTTTAGCGTTAAGGGTTTAGGGTTTAGGGTTTGGGGTTTAGAGTTTAGCATTTAGGGTATGTGGTTTAGGGTTTAGGGTTTATGGTTTAGAGTTTAGGGCTTATTGTTTATGGTTTAGGGTTTAGGGTCTAGGTTTTAGGGTTGATGGTTTAAGAAACTATATAGGCTTTAGAGTTTAGGGTTTATGGTTTATGGGTTTTTTTGTTTGCATTTAGGGTTTAGGGTTTAGGTTTAGGGCAAGGTTTTAGGGTTAAGTGTTTAGGGTTTAACATTTAGATTTTAGGGTTTAGGGTTTAGGGTTTAAGGTTTAGGGTTTAGGGTTTAGGGTTTAGGATTTAGGGTTTAGGGTTTAAGGTTTAGGATTTAAGGTTTAGGTTTAGGGTTTAAGGTTTAAGGTTTATGGCTTAGGGTTTAGCATTTAGGATTTAGGGTTTAGGGTTTAGGTTTCAAGTTATAGGTTTAGGGTTTAGGGTTTATGGTTTAGGGTTTAAGGTTTTGGTTTAAGAGTTTAGGATTTAGGGTTAGGGTTTACAATTTTAATTTTAGGGTTTAGGGTTTAGAGTTTTGGATTTAGGGTTAAGGGTTTAGAGTTTAGGGTTTAGAGTATGGATTTAGGGTTTTGGGTTTAGGGTTTAGGGTTATGGTTTAGGGGTTAGGGTTGAAGGTTGAAGGTTTAGGGTTTAGGGTTTAGGTTTTGAGTTATAGGTTTAGGGTTTTATGGTTTAGTGTTTAGTGTTTAGGGTTTACAATTTAGGGTTCAGAGTTTAGTGTTTAGTGTTTAGGATTTAGGGTTTAGGGTTTTTGAATTTGTATTTAGTGTTTAGGTTTTAGGGTTTAGGTTTTATATTTTAGGGTTTAGGATTTAAGGTTTGGTTTAGGGTATTGGATTTAGGGTATAGGGTTTAGGGTTAGGGTTTAGGGTTTAGGATTTAGGGTTGAACGTTTAGGGTTTTGATTTGGACTTGTAGGTTTAGGTTTTAGGGTTTAAGGTTTAAGGTTTAGGTTTTGGAGAATGGATTTAGGGTTTAGGGTTTAGCATTAAGGTTTAGGTTAAGATTTTAGGGTTTAGGCTTTAGGGTTTATGGTTAGGGTTTAACGTTTAGAATTTAGGGTTTAGAGTTTAGGATTTAGAGCTTAGGGTTTAAGGTTTAAGGTTTATGACTTAGGGTTTAGGATTTAGGATTTAGGATTTAGGGTTTAGAGTTTAGGTTTCGAGTTGTAGATTTAGGGTTTAGGGTTAGGGTTTAAGTTTCATGGTTTATGGTTTAGGGTTTAAGGTTTAAGGTTAAGAATTTAGTGTTTAGGGTTTTGGTTTTAGGATATACCGTTTATAGTTTAGGATTTAGGGTTTAGTGTTCAGGGTATAGGTTTAGGGTTTAGGATTTAGGGTTAGGGTTTAGTGTCTATATTTAGGGTTTAGTATTTAGGGTTTAAGTTTATGTTTAAGGTTTAGGGTTTAGAGTTTAGGTTTATGGTTAGGTCTTAGGGTTTAGGGTTTAGGGTTTAGGGTTTAACATTTAGAGTTTAGGATTTAAGATTTAAGGTTTAGTGTTATAGGTTTCGGGTTTCAGGTTAAGGGTTTATGGTTTAGAGTTTAGAGTTTAGGATTTAGAGCTTAGTGTTTAATTTTTTGGGTTGAAGGTTTAGGGTTTAGGGTTTAGGGTTTAACATTTTAAATTTAAGATTAAGGGTTTAGGGTTTAGGGTTCAGGGTTTAGAATTTGGATTTAAGGTTTAGGGTTTAGGGTTAGGGTTAGGTTTTAGGATTTAGGGTTTAGGGTTTAACATTTTGAGTTTAAGATTAAGGGTTTAGGGTTTAGGGTTTAGGGGTTAGGGTTTAGGGTTTGGGGTTTACAATTTAGGCTTTATGCTTAAGGGTTTAGGTGTACGATTTATGGTTCAGATTTAGGGTTAAGGGTATTAGGATTTAGGGTTTGGTTTAGCATTTAGTGCTTAGGGTATAGGATTTATGGCTTAGGATTTAGAGTTTAAATCTTAGGGTTTATGGTTTAGGGTTTAGGGGTTGTGGTTTTTTGTTTAGGTTTAGGGTTTAGGGTTAAGGTTTTAGGGTTTAGTGTTTACGATTTTAAATTTAGGGTTTAGGGTTTAGGTGTTAGGGTTTAGGGTTTAGGGTTGAGAGATTAAAGTTTATGGTTAAGGGTTAAGGGTTTAGGGATTATGGTTTAAATTAAGGTTGAGGGTTTAGTTTTTAGGGTTTAACATTTAGGGTTAGGTTTTAGGGTTTAGGTTTAGGTTTAGGGTTTATGGTTTAGGGTTTTTTATTTCGGGTTTAGGTTCTAGGGTTTAGGGTAGTGGGTTTGCCATTTAGAGTTTGGAGTTGATAATTTTGGGTTTGTGGTTTAAATTTTAGAGTTTAGGGTTTACAATTTTGGAATTAGGGTTTAGGTTTTAGGGTTTAGGGATTAGGGTTTTGAGTTTAGATTTAGGCTTTAGGGTTTAGGTTTAGGTCTAGGGTTTAGGCTTTAGGGTTTAGGGTTTTAGGGTTAAGTATTAGTGTGTAGGGTTTAAGGTTTAGGGCTTAGGGTTTAGGGGTTATGGTTTAGGGTTTAGGGTTTAGGGTTCAAAGTTTAGGGTTTAGTGTTTAGGATTTAGCATTTAGGATTTAGGGTTTAGGGCTTAGACTTTAGGGTTAGTATTTAGGGTTTAGAATTTAGGGTTGGAGGTTTAGGTTTAGGCGTTTCGGGTTTAGGTTTCAAGTTGTAGGTTTCGAGTTGTAAGTTTTGGGTTTAGAATTTAGGATTTTTCGTTTAGGATTTAGGGCTTAAATTTTAGGATTTAGGGTTTAGGATTTATGGTTTTCAGTTTTAATTTAGAATTTATGTTTAGGTTTAGGGCAAAGTTTTAGGGTTTAGGATTTAATGTTTAGATTTTAGGGTTAAGGTTTAGGGTTTATAGCTTAGGGTTTAGGGTTTAGTGTTAGGGTTTATGGTTTAGGATTTAAGGTTTAGGTTTAGGAGTTTAGGGTTTTGGTTTAGTGTTTTGATTTTAGGGTTTGGGGTTTAGAGTTTAGGATTTAGGGCATAGGGTTTAGGGTTTAGGGTTTAGAGTATGGATTTAGGGTTTTGGGTTTTGGGTTTAAGGTTATGGTTTAGGGTTGAAGCTTGAAGGTTTAGGGTTTAGGGTTTACAATTTAGGGTTCAAAGTTTAGGGTTTAGTGTTTAGGATTTAAGGTTTAGGGTATAGGGTTTTGGGTTTAGAGTTTGGATTTAGGGTTTAGGGTTACGGTCTAGGGTGTAGGGTTTAATGTTTAGGATTTATGGTTTATGGTTTAGGGTTTAGAGTTAGGCGTTTAGGGTTTAGGGTTTGTGGTAAGGGTTTAGAGTTTAGGGTATAGGGTTTAGGGTTAGTGTTTAGGGTTTAGGATTTAGGGTTTAAGGTTCAGGGTTTTGATTTTGACTTGTAGGTTTAGGTTTTAGGGTTTATGGTTTAAGGTTTAGGGTTTAGAGTATGGATTTAGGGTTTAGGGTTTAGGTTTAGGGTAAGGTTTTAGGTTTAGGCTTTAGGTTTACGGTTGGCCACTTGACTGGCCTCATGTTTTTCCCTGCAAAAATTCTCTTGTTAGAAAATCTGGGAGAGAGTTTTCTTCTCCTTTAATATATTCACTTGAAAATCAAAACTAGACAATAAGGCTTGCCATCTAGCAACTATCTGCTTGGAAACGAGATTTTTAACATCTTTTTGAAGAATTTCTTTTGCAGATTTACAATTTACTTTAAGAAAGAATTCTTTATTAATCAAATCATATTGAAACATAGTAATGTAAAGGACGATTGCGAGAACTTTCTTTTCAACAGTACTATAATTTTTCTGGGCGGATTTCCAAACTCCGAAAGTAAAATGAACTAATTGTTCTTGGCTTTTTGGTGTTCTCTTTTGCTTTAGAATTCCTCCACAACCGATATTTGAAGCATCAGTCTCAACAATCATAAAAGAGTCTGGATTAGGAATACCTAAGCAAGGCAAACTCATAACCATTTCTTTAATCTTAATTACCGCGGTGGTCTGTTCCTTTGTCCATGGAACAGGTATCTTCTTAAGCCTGTCCTATAATGGTTTACAAACCTTTCTTACTTTTGGGATGAAGTCTGCAACATAATTAAGACTACCCAAAAACATTTGTAACTGGGTTTTATCAATAATTACATCGGGGAATTTATCCGAAAACTCAATGGCTCTGCAAATAGGTTTATATGTACCTTGATATAAATCATGACCAAGAAATCTTATTTTTGTTTGAAAAAGTTTAATCTTTTTGGCGCTAACCACCAGACCATTATGTTTAACAATTTTAAAGAATATATTTAAATGTTTGAAATGAGAATCAATGTCCTCAGAAAAGATTAACACATCATCAATATAAACAATTGAAATATGACTAATATGATTAAAGATGGAATTCATAATGTTTTGAAATTCTGAAGGGGCATTCTTAAGCCCAAAGTTTTATATTTATCCTTTTCAGAAATCTGTATTTGCCAAAATCCTGACTTCATATCAAATTTACTATAAATATTTGCTTTAAAAGTTCTCTTTAAAAGATCCCTTTTTGTAGGAATCGGATATCTAATCCATTTTACAACAGAGTTTAAAGGTTTATAATTAATAACAAGTCGAGGAGAGCCTCTCTCTTTTTCAGCAGCGTTGTTGACATAAAATGCTGAACAACTCCACGGAGATTTAGAGGGCCTGATAATGTTATTTTCCAAAAGAGTATTAATATCCCTTTTACAAATTTCCATTAAGCCCTGATTCATCTGAATGGGCCTAGCTTTTGTACAAATGGCTTTTTCAGTGAATCCATCAATATAAGGGAGATCAACAGTATGGGCTTTTCTGGCCCAAAATGCATTGGGAAATTCAGAGAAAATTTCTTTTTCAAAAGTTTTTTGCAAATTGGCAATCTTAGTTACCATTCCCGGGGTTTTTAAAATTTGCTCAATTTTCTTAATTTTTATATCTTCTTTAAGAAAACAAATTTGATTAGAAATTAGATTAATTCTAAAAGCTGTTTGTTTATGAAAAACTTTACTTTCTTCCTGAGAAAGAGTTTTAATAAAAGGAAATGAAATTGCT
Organism: Solanum pinnatisectum; assembly: GCA_035578085.1. NCBI lineage: Eukaryota > Viridiplantae > Streptophyta > Magnoliopsida > Solanales > Solanaceae > Solanum > Solanum pinnatisectum. Next base: position 1,171,874 of record JAWPEI010000017.1, read on the forward strand.
TTTCCTAAAATCTTTGTTTTGATAGAATCAAAATCAGAAATATAAGGTTTTATTTGAGTAATAAATGGTATTCCCAAAATAATTTCTTCGTTAATATTCTTAGTGATGACAAAGTCATTTCTAAGACATATACCATTATTGCAAATATGAGCATCAAATAACTTATAATCAATAATTATACGTTCACCTGTGGCGCTGTATAATTTGGTAGTCCCTTTGGTAAGGTACTTAGTAGGAATTAATCCTTCAATAATGCAATTTCGATCTGCACCACTATCTAACAAAGCAATCTTGTTAAGAGTCAAATAATCATTAATGACAAGTTTATTCATAATATAAGAACTCTGAGGTCTAATTTTGGTAATAGCATGGATTCCTGCTTCGCTATCCGCATCTTCCTCATGTTCTTCATTATCTAAAGCAATTGCCTTAGAGGTTCCTTCATCATTTCTAACTTCTTTGAGAAGTCTTTCTGTGATATCTTCAATCTCTATCTTATGAAGTCTGGAGTTAATTCCTTTCATTTCTTCTTTAAAAGAATTGACTTATCTTCTAAGTTCTTCAACCGAAGGTTTTTCCTTTTTGGAATCAAATCTGTTCATGATTTGTTTCATGCTGAAAGGAGTTACTTTAGGCTTTTCTTCCTTTTTCCTAGTAACCAATTTCTGCAATTCAAGGAGGTACTTTCTCCTGGCTTCTTCATCGTGAATATGCTCAATTGTAGAAAAGAGAGTTTCAACAGTTCTCTCAGAGATGACACTGATAGTTTTACTATCACAAAGGCAAAATGCACCATTGCAATTACATTCTGACTCAGTTTCTTCAGATTCTGAATTATGAGCGACATTGAGGAACTCTTCATCGCTTTCTTCTTCGAAAGAAGAATATTCTGAGTCTAAAGCTTCTTCTTCTTCAATGATAGAGAAGAGCTTTTGCTTAATTTCATCATCAACTTCAAGAAGATTAATCTTCTTTCTCTTCTTCTTATTTCTGGGACACTTATTAGATCGGTGACCCTTTTTACCACATGTCCAATAATCATTATTACAATCAAATCTTATCATGACCTTATTTAGAAACATGTCTTTATACCATCTGTCAATTTCTTGTAGTATAGATTATTAAGGATTTCAAGGCTTCTATCTTCATAAACTACTTCTGAAGAGATACTTGTTCCTTCTTCTGTTTTAACAACTACTTTGGTTGTTACAACACCAAGAATTTCTGCCCTATTTTGATCAGTGAGATAATTATCCCACCAATTTCTCAGGGTACCAGTAAAACCTGCAATAATCATATTGGCAGCTTCTTTATCACCAGCACTTTTCATTTTCCATGCTGTGATGTTCATCCCCATCTCTTGGAGCTTAGAATAAATCTGACCTTCCGCCATGCCATCTATATTTCATTCTGTCAAGCTTGATCCGTCTGCTGTAGACGCTGGATGGAGAACGTTTTCCTCAAACTGAACATCATGGAAAGAAGATCTAGGATAATAATTCCTTTTGTTAGGGTGCCTTTCTAACAAAGTTCTAAGCTTATTTCCTTGGGTAATGTTGAGCCTAGACAACTGATCATTTATTCTGTCAAGCAGTTCATTAGAATGGCTAAACTCTTTGAATAGCTTAGGAACGTTCTCTTTGGAGAATTCAGGAATTTTAAAAATAGGCTTAGTCTCAATCTGAGGGCTAACTTTGGTAGAGCTAGGTTTATCAGCTATCTGACTAATTCCTTTGAAATTATCTCCTTTATGTTCCTCAATTTGTTGAGATATCACATGGAGAACTTGGTTGGTATAATTGTTCTGTTCCAAAACTTTATTAAGGTCTCTAGCTGTTATCAAAGCTGATTCTTTTTCTATGGGTTTTTTGAAAGGTGCCGTCTTAAGGATCTCCTTCATGTAAGGGATGCTAAGTCCTTCAAGAGGAGGAGTAATACTTTCAACCACCTGTTCTTTGGTATACCACTTGTTGATAAGGACTTGAAGGGATGACTGTTTATCATCAATTTGTCTAGAAGATTCGAACCATTTAAAATACTCAATTTCAGTTTTGAATCTTTTCATATCTTTGAACCACTTATCTTTGAAAGGGGTTCGATGTACCAAAGTATAGGTAGCCTTATACCAATCTACCTTTTGCTTATGTTCAGAAGATTTCCACCAAGAGTGTAATTTTCTTTTACTGGGGACAAAGTCTTCCTTATCAGAAGTAAGCACTCCAATGGAATCTTTTCTTTAATGAACAGGTTTCATATCACTGGCTGTAGGACTTCCCAAAGTATCTTCATAGTAAACCTTAGGAACAGTCTAGGAGAAATCTACACCATGAAGTTTTCTATGGTCAGGCTAGCTAATACTATCTTCATCCTCCTCCCAGGTTTGAAAAGAAGAAGGTCTGGCCGAAGACATTCTTCTACTTGAAGAAGCTTGGCTAAAGGAGCTGGATCTTAAAAACTTAACGTTAATAGATCCATCAGGGAATTGGATAACCCGGTCCAACTGCAAAGTCTCGGGTTAAAGGGGTAAAGGATTAGTAATGGAATCGAATTTCCATTCTTCATCAGCTAAAATATCATTCCACTTAAGAAGTCTAGGGACAAAAGTAGTACTATGCTCTTGGTTAGCTTCCATAAGCATAGTAACTCCTTTGACACTAGATGCTATAGCCTTAAGGGCTATAGTGGTCTTCATAAGCTTATAATATACCCGATATATTACAGCTATTTCTCTGGTATCAATTTTACTATTCATGTTCTTAGTCTTGACATTAAGTGTAAATGTATCAATAATATTTGCATCATGAATATCAACAGTAAAATTAGGATAACAGTTAAAGTAAACTGGTCCATAAGGAAGATTACTTTCTAACACTCCTAACAGAGAATCATCAAAATTTAAAAGTCTATCATCTCTAAGAAGCAGACAAATAGGAATATTCAAACCTTTACGGAAAAGAGGTTTAACAACAACTTGCACAAGTCCAATATGAAGAAATTTAAATTCCTTCCTATATCTATCTATATCAGCAGATAATAACAACTTGATAGTTTCAAGAGAATTATTAATAGCTATAGTAGATTCACATGTTTTAATATTATATTTTTTAAATATAGAAAAATTACCTAACTGGAAAATCTTTTCAAAAGGTTCTTTAGGGATAGACCAATTTTGTAAATCATTTTCTGTTTTAGAAATAGATGTATTAACATAATTTACAATATGATGTCTATTATCCATAGAGAGAGAATGCCTTTGACTATACTAATGATACGATAAAAAGTAACAAAACATTCTAGTAAGATATCAACTAGTCATACAACACGAGATTTCAAATGATTTACAACCCTGAACACTAAACGTCAAATCCAAACTCTAAACCATAAACCCTAAATCATCAATCCTTAAATCTAAACCCTAGACCCTAAAACCCAAACATATAACTCAAAACCTAAACCCTAAACCTTCAACTCGAAACCCTAAACCCTAAACACTAAAACCTAAACCCTAAATTTAAAACACTAAACCCTTAACCTTAAATCCTAAACCTTAAATCCTAAACCCTAAACCTTAACCCTAACATTAAACCCTAAACCCTAAACCCTAAACTCTAAACCCTAAATGCTAAACCCTTAACCATAAACTCCAAACTCTAAACCCTAAACCCTAAAACCTAATGCCTAAAACATAAAACCTAAACCCTAAATTTAAAATCCTAAACACTAAAACCTAAAAAATAAACCAAAAACCCAAAACCATAAACCCTAAAATATAAACTCTAAACCATAAAACTTATACCCTAAAATATAAACCCTAAACCCTAAACCCTATACCCTAAACAAAAACCATAAACCTTAAACCCTAAACCCTAATCCCTAAGCTCTAAACCCTAAACTCTCACCCCTATACCCTAAACCAAAACCTAAACCATATAACCTAAACCCTAAACCTTAAACCCTAAAGCCTAAATCCTAAACCCTAAACCCTAAACACTAAATCTTAAACTGTAAATGCTAAATGCTAAACCCTAAACCCTAAAACCTAACCCAAAACCTAACCATAAAGCTTAACTTCAAACTTTAAAACTCAAACCCTAAAACCATAAATCATAAAATCTTAACCGTAAACCCTAAACCCAAAACTCTAACCCTAAACCTAAATCCTAAACACTAATCCCCAAACCCTAAAAACCCTAAACCTTCAACCCAAAAATTTAAACCCTAAACCCTAAACCTTTAACCCCTAACAATAAACCCTAAACTCCAAACCCTAAATTGTAAATCCTAAACCCTAAACCTTAAACCCAATACTCTACACCCTCAACCCAAATTCTTAAATTCTAAACCTTAACCCAAAAACCTTAAACGCTAAACCCTAAACCCTAAATTCTAACCCTATTATAAACCCTAAACCCAAAATCCAAACTCTAAACCCTAAAACCCAAACCCTTAATCCTAAACCCTAAACCCTAAACCTAAACATTAAATCCTAAACTCTAAAACTAAACCCTAAACCTTAAACACTAAATCCTAAACTCTAAATCCTAAACACTAAAACCTAACCCTAGACCTTAAATCCAAACACTAAACCCTAAATCCTAAACCCTAAACCCTAAACCTTAAACCCTAAACCCTAAACCTTAAATTATAAACCCTGAACCCTAAACCCTAAACCACAAACCCTAAACCCTAAACCCTAACCCTAAAACCTAAACCCTAAACAAAACCCTAAATCCTAAACCTAAACCCTAAACCCTAACCCTACATCCCCAAAATCTAAATGTTTTACCCTAAACCCTAAACCCTAAACCCTTAACCCTACATCCTAAAATCTAAATGTTTTACCCTAAACCCTAAACCCTAAACACGAAAACCTACAACCTAACCATAACCCAAAACACTAAATTCTAATCACTAAACCCTAAACCTTCAACGCTAAACCCTAAACCCTACACCCTAAATCTTAAACCTCAAACCCTAAACCATAAACCATGAACCTTAAACCGTAACCCTAAACCCTAAACCTATAACTAAAAACCTAAACCCTACACCCTAAATCCTAAACCCTAAGCCATAAACCTTAAGCCTTAAACCCTACACTGAAAAACTCTAAACCCTAAAATCTAAAGGTTAAACCCCAAACGTAAACCCTAAAGCCTAAACCCTAAAACCTTACCCTAAACCTAAACCTTAAACCCTAAATCCATACTCTAAATCCTAAACCTTAAACCTTAAACCCTAAAACCTAAACCTACAAGTTGAAATCGAAACCCTAAACCTTCAACCCTAAATCCTAAACACTAAACACTAATTGTAAGCCCTATACCCTAAACCCTAAACCCTTACCACAAACCCTAAACCCTAAACTCCTAACTCAAAACCATAAACCATAAACCTGTAACCCTAAACCCTAAATCCAAACTCTAAACCCTAAACCCTATATCCTAAACCCTAAATCCTAAACACTAAACCCTAAACTTTGAACCCTAAATTCATAACCCTAAACCCTAAACCTTCAACCTTCAACCTTAAACCATAAACCTTAACCCAAAACCTAACACCCTAAATCCATACTCTAAACCCTAAACCCTAAACTCTATACCTTAAACCCTACACCCTAAAACCTAAACTATAAACCAAACCCTAAAACCTAAACTTTTAACCATAAATCCAATATGATAAACCATAAATCCAATATGATAAACCCTAAATCCAAACTCTAAACCCTAAACCCTATATCCTAAACCCTAAATCCTAAACACTAAACCCTAAACTTTGAACCCTAAATTCATAACCCTAAACCCTAAACCTTCAACCTTCAACCTTAAACCATAAACCTTAACCCAAAACCTAACACCCTAAATCCATACTCTAAACCCTAAACCCTAAACTCTATACCTTAAACCCTACACCCTAAAACCTAAACTATAAACCAAACCCTAAAACCTAAACTTTTAACCATAAATCCAATATGATAAACCATAAACCCTAAACCCAAACCCATAAATCCTTAAACATAAATATTAAACCCTAAACCCTAAACCTTAATCCCTAAATCCTTAACCCTAAAGCCTAGATTCTTAAAACTAAATGCTAAACCTTAAACCCTATCCTAAACCTAAAATCCAAACTCCAAACCTTAAACCCCAAACCCTAAACACTTAACCCTAAAATTTAAACCCTGAACCCTAAACCTAAACCCCAAACTCTAAACCCTAATTCCTAAACTCTAAAGATTAAAGCTTAAACCCTAAACGTTAAACATAAACCTAAACCCTAAACCCTAAATCTTCTACTTTAAACTCTAAACCCTGAACCCTAAACTCTATACCCTAAACCCTGAAACTGAAACTATAAACCAAATCGTAAACCCTAAACTTTTAACCATAAACCCTAAATGATAAACCATAAACCCTAAACCCTAAACCATAAATCTTCAACCCAAAACCCTAATCCCTAATCCCTACACCCTTAACTCTAAACCCAAGGTTCTTAAATCTAAACGCTAAACCCTACACCCTAAACCTATAACTCAAAACCTAAACCCTAAACCCTAAACCTTAAACCCAAAATCAAAACCTTCAACCCTAAAACCTAACCCTTAACCCTAAATCCTAAACACTAAACCCTAAACCCTAAATCCTTAACCTTAATGCTAAAGACTAAATCCTAAACCCTATATCAAAACTCTAAACCCTAAACCCTAAATCCTAAATTCTAAACCCTAAACCCTAAACTCTACCTCTAAACCCTAAATCCTAACCCTAAACCATAAACCCTAAACCATAAACCATAAACCATAAACCATAAACCCTAAAACCAAAACCATAAACCTTAAACACTAAACTTAAACCTATAACTCAAAACCTAAACCCTAAATCCTAAACCCTAAACCCTAAACCCTAAACCCAACACCCTAAACCATAAACTTAAACCAATAACTTAAAACCTAAACCCAAAACCTTAAACCCTAAACTCAAAACCCATAATCCTAAACTTTCAACCCTCAGCCCTAAACCCTAAACCCTTAAAAATAAATCATAAACTTTAAACCCTAAACCCTAAACCATAAACCCTAAGCCATAAACCTTAAACCCTAAATCCTAAACCCAACACCCTAAACTGTAAACCCCAAATCCTAAAATCTTATTGTTAAACCCTAAATCCAAAACCATAAACCCTAAACCTTAAAATATAAACCCTAAATCCAAACACTAAACCCTCGATCCTAAACTCTAAACCCTAAACATAAACCTATATCGTAAAGCCTAAATCGTAAACCCTAAACCCTAAACCATAAAACCTAAAGCCTAAACCTTAAAACCAAAACCCTAAATCTTAAGCCCTAAAGCTTAAACCCTAAACCCTAAACCCTTAAAAATAAATCGTAAACTGTAAACCCTAAACCCTTAACCATAAACCGTAAACACTAAACCCTAAACCCTAAACTGTAAACCCCAAATCCTAAAATCTTAATGTTAAACCCTAAACCCTGAACCCTAAACTTCAAATCTAAACTCTAAACCATAAACCCTAAACCATCAATCCTTAAATCTAAACCCTAAACCTATAACTCAAAACCTTAACCCTAAAGCTTCAACTCGAAACACTAAACCCTATACCCTAAACTATAAACCCTAAATCCTAAAATCTTAATGTTAAACCTTAAACCCTAATCCTAAACCTTAAACCCTAAACCCTAAACCCAATACCCTAAACCGTAAACCCCAAATCCTAAAATCTTAATGTTAAACCCTAAATCCAAAACCATAAATCCTAAACCTTAAAATATAAACCCTAAATCCAAACACTAAACCCACGACCCTAAACCCTAAACCCTAAACATAAACCTAAACCATAAACCGTAAACCATAAATCCTAAACCCTAAACCGTAAAACCTAAAGCCTAAACCTTAAAACCAAAACCCTAAACCTTAAACCCTTAAAAATAAATTGTAAATTGTAAACCTTAAACCCTAAACCATAAATCGTAAACCCTAAACCCTAAACCCTATACCGTAAACTGTAAAGCCCAAATCCTAAAATCTTAATGTTAAACCCTAAACCCTGAACCCTTAACGTCAAATCTAAACTCTAAACCATAAACCCTAAACCATCAATTCTTAAATCTAAACCATAAACCTATAATTCAAAACCTTAACCCTAAAGCTTCAACTCGAAACACTAAAAGCTAAACTCCAAATTTAAAACACTAAACCCTTAACCTTAAACCCCTAAACCCTAAACCTAAACCTTAAACCCTAAACCCTAAACCTTAACCCTAACATTAAACTCTTAACCCTAAACCCTAAACACTAAACCCTAAATCCTAAACCCTAAACGCTAAACCGTTAACCATAAATTCCAAACTCTAAACCCCAAACCCTAAACCCTAATGCCTAAAACATAAAACCTAAACCCTAAATTGAAAACCCTAAACACTAAAACCTAAACAATAAACCCTAAACCCAAAACCATAAACCCTAAAATATAAACTCTAAACCATACAACTTATACCCTAAACCCTAAAACCTAAACACCAAACCCTATACCCTAAACCAAAACCATAAACCTTAAACCCTAAACCATAAACCATAAACCCTAAGCCCTAAGCTCTAAACCCAAAACTCTCAACCCTATATCCTAAACCAAACCCAAAACCATATAACCTAAACCCTAAATTCTAAATCCTAAACCCTAAACCCTATACCCTAAATGCTAAACACTAAATTCTAAACTCTAAATGCTAAACCCTAAATCCTAAAACCTAAAACCTAACGCTAAACCTAAGCCATAAACCTTAAATTCAAACTTTAAAAATTCAACCCTAAACCATAAATCATAAAATCTTAACTCTAACCTTAAACCCTAAACTCTAACCCTAAACATAAATCCTAAACACTAATCCCCAAACCCTAAATCCAAAACCTTCAACCCAAAAATTTAAACCCTAAACCCTAAACCTTTAACCCTTAACAATAAACCCTAAACTCCAAACCCTAACCGTAAATCCTAAATCCTAAACCTTAAACCCAATACCCTAAACCCTAAACCCAAATTCTTAAATTCTAAACCTTAACCCAAAAATTGTAAATGCTAAACCCTAAACTCTAACCCTATTATAAACCCTAAACCCAAAATCCAAACTCTAAACCCTAAACCCTAAACCCTAAACCTTAACCCTAAATCATAAACCCTAAACCATAAACCCTAAATCCTAAACCCTAAATCTTAAACCCTAAAACCTAACTCTAGACCTTAAATCCTAATCCTAAACCCTAAACCCTCAACCCTAAACCTTAAACCCTAAACATAAAACCCTCAACCTTAAATCCTAATCCCTAAACCCTAAACTATAAACCCTAAACCTTAAACCCTAAACCACATACCCTAAACCCTAAACACTATCCATAAAACCTAAACCCTAAACCAAACCCTAAATCCTAACCCTTAAACCATAAACCCTAACCCTAAACCCTAAATACTAAACCCTAAACCATAACTCATAAAACCTAAACACTAAACCCTAAACTCTAAACCCTCAACCCTAAACCCTTAACCCTACATCCTAAAATCTAAATGTTATACCCTAAACCCTAAACCCTAAACACTAAAACCTAAAACCTAACCTGAACCCAAAACACTAAATTCTAAACCATAAACCCTAAAACACTAAATTCTAAACCCTAAACCCTAAACCCAAAACACTAAATTCTAAACCCTAAACCCTAAACCTTCAACCCTAAACCCTAAACCCTACACCCTAAATCTTAAAATCAACCCCTAAACCATAAACCATGAACTTTAAACCCTAACCCTAAACCCTAAACCCTAAACCTATAACTAAAAGCCAAAACCCTACACCCTAAATCCTAAATCCTAAACCCAAAGCCTTAAAAACTAAACCCTAAATCCTAAACCCTAAAACCTAACCCTAGATCTTAAACCCAAACACTAAAGCCTAAACACTAAACCCTAACCACTAAACCCTAAACCCTAAACCCTAAACCCTAAACCCTAAACCCTAAACCCTTAACATTAAAGCCTAAACCCTAAACCCTAAATTATACACCCTAAATCCTGAACCACCTACCCTAAACCCTAAACCCTAACCGTAAAACCTAAACCCTAAACCAAACCCTAAATTCTAAACCTTAAACAGTAAACCCTAAACCTAAACCCTAAATAGTAAATCCTAAACCATAAACAATAAACACTAAACACTAAACCCTAAACTCTAAACCTTCAACCCTAAACCATTAAACCTACATCCTATAATTTAAATGTTATACCCTAAACCCTAAACCCTAAACACTAAAACCTAAAACCTAACCCTAACCCAAAACACTAAATTCTAAACCCTAAACCCTAAACCTTCATCCCTAAACCCTAAACCCTAAACCCTAAACCTTTAACCTCAAACCCTAAACCATAAACCATGCACCTTAAACCCTAAACCAAAACCCTAAACCCTAAACCTATAACCAAAAACATAAACCCTACACCCTAAATCCAGAATTCTAAACCCTAAATTCTAAACCTTAAAATCTAACTCTAGACCTTAAATCTAAACACTAAACCCTAAAACCTGAACCTTAAACACTAAACCTTAAACCTTAAGCACTAAACCCTAAATTCTAAACCCTAAACCACATGCCCTAAACCCTAAACCCTAATTGTAAAACCTAATCCCTAAACCAAACCCTAAATCCTAAATCTTAAACCCAAAACCCTAACCATAAACCCTAAACACTAAACCCTAAACCATAAACCATAAACCCTAAAAACTAAATCCTAAGCTCTAAACCGTCAACCCTAAACCCTTAACCCAACATCCTAAAATCTAAACATTATACCCTAAACACTAAAACCTAAAACCTAGCCCTAACACAAAACACTAAATTCTAAACCCTAAACCCTAAACCTTCAAACCTAAACCCTAAACCCTACACCCTAAACCTTAAACCTCAAACCCTAAACAATAAACCATGAACCTTAAACCCTAACCCTAAACCCTAAACCTTAAACCCTAAACCTATAACTAAAAACCTAAACCCTACACCCTAAATCCTAAACTCTAAGCCCTAAATCCTTAACCTTAAAACCTAACCCTAGACCTTAAATTCAAACACTAAACCCTAAACCTTAAACCCTAAACCCTAAACCCTAAACCTTAAACCCTAAGCCCTAAACCCTAAACCCTAAACCCTAAACCCCATACCCCAAACACTAAAACCTAAAATCTAACCCTAACCCAAAATACTAAACTCTAAAGCCTAAACCCTAAATCTTCAACCCAAAACCCTAAACCCTACACCCTAAACCTTAAACCTCAAACCTCAAACCCTAAACCATAAACGATGAACCTCAAAACCTAACCCTAAACCCTAAACCCTAAACCTATACCTAAAAACCCAAACCCTACACCCTAAATCCTAAATCCAAAACCCTAAGCCATAAACCTTAAGCCTTAAACTCTAAACCCTAAAATATAAACGTTAAATCCCTACCGTAAATCCTAAAGCCTAAACCCTAAAACCTTACCATAAACCAAAACCCTAAACCCTAAATCCATACTCTAAACACTAGACATTAAACCTTAAACCCTAAAACCTAAACCTACAAGTCGAAATCAAAACCCTGAACCTTCATCCCTAAAACCTAAATCCTAAACACTAACCCTAAACCTTATACCCTAAAACATAAACCCTTACCACAAACCCTAAACACTAAACGCCTAACTCTAAACCCTAAAACATATACCATAAACCCTAAACACTAAACCCTATATCCTAGACTGTAACCCTAAACCCTAAATCCAAACTCTAAACCCTAAACCCTATATCTTAAACCCTAAATCCTAAACACTAAACCCTAAACTTTGAACCCTAAATTGTAAACCCTAAACCGTAAACCTTCAACCTTCAACCCTAAACCATAACTCTAATCCCAAAACCCAAAACACTAAATCCATACTCTAAACCCTAAACCCTCAACCCTAAACCCTAAATCGTAAACTCTAAACCCTAAACCCTAAAAACAAAACACTAAACCCAAACCCTAAACTCCTAAACCAAAACCTGAAATCCTAAACCATAAACACTAACACTAAACCCTAAACACAAAATCTACAACTTGAAACCTAAACCCTAACCAAAAACACTAAATTCTAAACCCTACCCTAAACCTTCAACCCTAAACCCTAAACCCTACACCCTAAACCTTAAACCTTAAACCATGAACATTAAACCCTAACCCTAAACCCTAAACCCTAAACCTATAACTAAAAACCTAAACCCTACACCCTATATCATGAACTCTAATCCCTAAATACTAAACCCTAAATCATAAACCCTAAAACCTAACCCTAGACCTTAAATCCTAACACTAAATACTAAACACTAAACCCTAAACCCTAAACCTTAAACGTTAAACCCTAATCCCTAAACTCTAAACTCTACACCACATACCCTAAACCCTAAACCCTAACCGTAAAACCTAAACCCTAAACCAAACCCTAAATCCTAAATCTTAAACCCTAAACCCTAACCCTAAACCCTAAACACTAAACACTAAACCATAAACCATAAACCTTAAACACTAAACCCTAAACCCTAAACGCTCAACCCTAAACCCTTAACCATACATCCTAAAATCTAAATGTTTTTCCATAAACCTTAAACCCTAAACACTAAAACCTAAAACCTAACCCTAACCCAAAACACTAAATTCTAAACCCTAAACCATAAACATTCAACCTTAAACCCTAAACCCTACACCATTAACCTTAAACCTCAAACCCTAAACCATAAATCATTAACCTTAAACCCTAACCCTAAAACCTACACCCTAAACCTTAAACCTCAAACCCTAAACCATAAACCATGAACCTTAAACCCTAACCCTAAACCCTAAACCCTAAACCTATAACTAAAAACCTAAATCCTACACCCTAAATCATGAACTCTAAACCCTAAATCCTAAACCCTAAATCATAAACCCTAAAACCTAACCCTAGACCTTAAATCCTAACACTAAACACTAAACACTAAACCCTAAACCCTAAACGTTAAACCCTAACCCCTAAACTCTAAACCCTAAACCACATACCCTAAAACCCTAAACCTTAACCGTAAAACCTAAACCCTAAACCAAACCCTAAATCCTAAATCTTAAACCCTAAACCCTAACCCTAAACCCTAAACACTAAACACTAAACACTAAACCATAAACCATAAACCATAAACCTTAAACACTAAACCCTAAACCCTAAACGCTCAACCCTAAACCCTTAACCCTACATCCTAAAATCTAAATATTTTTCCATTAACCCTAAACCCTAAACACTAAAACCTAAAACCTAACCCTAACCCAAAACACTAAATTCTAAACACTAAACCATAAACATTCAACCTTAAACCCTAAACCCTACACCCTAAACCTTAAACCTCAAACCCTAAACTAAACCATTAACCTTAAACCCTAACCCTAAACCCTAAACCCTAAACCCATAACTAAAAACCTAACCCTACACCCTAAATCCTAAATCCTAAACCGTAAGACATAAACCTTAAGCCTTAAACTCTACACTCTAAATCCTAAACTCTATGCCCAAAAATCTAACGTTAAATCCCAATCATAAACCCTAAGGCCCAACCATAAAACCTTACCCTAAACGTAAACCCTAAACCCTAAATCCATACTCTAAACCCTAAACATTAAACCTTAAACCCTAAAACCTAAACCTACAAGTCAAAATCAAAACCCTGAACCTTCATCCCAAAATCCTAAACCCTAAACACTAACCACAAGCCCTAAACCCTAAACGCCTAACTCTAAATCCCAAACCATATACCGTAAACCCTAAACACTAAACCCTAAATACTAGACCGTACCCTTAAACCATAAATCCAAATTCTAAACCCTAAACCCTATACCCTAAATCCAATATCCTAAACACTAAAAACCCAAAACTATAAACCCTAAACCCTAAACCCTAAACCACATAACCAAACCCTAAATCCTAAACCTTAAACCCTAAATGCAAACCCTAAACCCTAAACACTGAACCCTAAACCATAAACAATAAACCCTAAACAATAAACCCTAAACTCCAAACCCTCAACCCTAAACCCTTAACCCTACATCCTAAAATCTAAATGTTATACCGTAAACCAGAAACCCTAAACACTAAAACCTAAAACCTAACCCTAACCCTAAACACTAAATTCTAAACCCTAATCCCCAAACCCTAAACTTCAAACCCTAAACCATAAACCATGAATCTTAAACCCTAACCCTAAACCCTAAACCTAAACCTATAGCTAAAAACCTAAACCCTACACCCTAATTCTTGAACTCTAAACCGTAAATCCTAAACCCTAAAACCTAACCCTAGACCTTAAATCCAAACACTAAAGCCTAAACACTAAACCCTAAACCCTAAACTATAAACCCTAAATCCTAAACCCTAAACCACAAATCATAAATACTAAACCCTAAACCCTAAATTCAAAACTATAAACCCTAAACATAAACCCTAAACCACATATCCTAAACCCTAAACCCAAATCGTAAAACCTAAACCCTCAACCAAAACCTAAATCCTAAATCTTAAACCCTAAACCATAGCCCTAAACCCTAGACACAAAACCCTAAACCATAAACCATAAACCCTAAACACTAAACCCTAAGCTCTAAACCATCAACCATAAACCCTTAACCCTACATCCTAAAATCTAAACATTATACCCTAAACCCTAAACACTAAAACCTAAATCCTAACCCTAACCCAAAACACTAAATTCTAAACCCTAAACCCTAAACCTTTAACCCTAAACTCTACACCCTAAACCTTAAACCTCAAACCCTAAACCCTAAACCATGAACCTTAAACCCTAACCCTAAACCCTAAACCTATAACTAAAAACCTAAACCCTACACCCTAAATCCTAAATCCTAAACCCTAAGCCATAAACATTAAGCCTTAAACCCTACATTCTAAATCCTATACTCTAAATCCTAAAATCTAAACGTTAAATCCCAACCGTAAACCCTAAAACCTTACCCAAAACCTAAACCCTAAACCCTAAATCCATACTATAAACCCTAAACATTAAACCTTAAACCCTAAAACCTAAACCTACAAGTCGAAATTGAAACCCTGAACCTTCATCCCTAAATCCTAAACCATAAACACTAACCCTAAACCGTATACCCTAAAACCTAAACCCTTACCACAAACCCTAAACCCTAAATGCCTAACTCTAAACCCTAAACCATATACCATAAACCCTAAATCCTAGACCGTAACCCTAAACACTAAATCCAAACTCTAAACTCTAAACCCTATATCCTAAACCCTAAATCCTAAACACTAAACCTTAAACTTTGAACCCTAAATTGTAAACCCTAAACCCATAAAACTTTAACCTTCAACCCTAAACCATAAAAGTAATCCCAAAACCCAAAACGCTAAATCCATACTCTAAACCTTAAACCCTAAATTCTAAACTCTCAACCCTAAACCCTAAAATCAAAACACTAAACCCTAAACACTAAACCCTAAATGCTAAACCCTAAACTATAAACTATAAATCCTAAGCCCT
Organism: Solanum pinnatisectum; assembly: GCA_035578085.1. NCBI lineage: Eukaryota > Viridiplantae > Streptophyta > Magnoliopsida > Solanales > Solanaceae > Solanum > Solanum pinnatisectum. Next base: position 1,187,479 of record JAWPEI010000017.1, read on the forward strand.
AAACCTTAAACCCTAAAACCTAAACCACATACCCTAAACACTAAATCCTAATTGTAAAACCTAATCCCTAAACCAAACCCTAAATCCTAAACCTTAAACCCTAAACCCTAACCATAAACCCTAAACACTAAATCCTAAACCATAAACCATAAACCCTAAAAACTAAATCCTAAGCTCTAAACCGTCAACCCTAAACCTTTAACCCAACATCCTAAAATCTAAACATTATACCCTAAACCCTAAACACTAAAACCTAAAACCTAACCTTAACACAAAACACTAAATTCTAAACCCTAAACCCTAAACCTTCAACCCTAAACCCTAAACCCTACACCCTAAACATTAAACCTAAAACCCTAAATAATAAACCATGAACCTTAAACCCTAAACCTAAACACTAAACCTTAAACCCTAAACCTATAACTAAAAACCTAAACCCTACACCATAAATCCTGAACTCTAAGCCCAAAATCCTTAACCTTAAAACCTAACCCTAGACCTTAAATCCAAACACAAAACCCTCAACACTAAACCCTCAACCCTAAACCCTAAACCTTAAACCCTAAGCCCTAAACCCTAAACCCTAAACCTTAAACCCCATACCTAAACACTAAAACCTAAAACCTAACCCTAACCCAAAATACTAAATTCTAAACCCTAAACCCTAAACCTTCAACACTAAAACCTAAACCCTACACCCTAAACCTTTAAACCTCAAACCCTAAACCATAAACCATGAACCTCAAAACCTAACCCTAAACCCTAAAATCAAAACACTAAACCCAAACCCTAAACACCTAAACCAAAACCTTAAATCCTAAACCATAAACCCTAACACTAAACCCTAAACACAAAATCTACAACTTGAAACCTAAATCCTAAACCCTAAACCCTAAGCCTTAAACCCTAAACCCTAAATCCTAAACCCTAAATCCAAAACCCTAAAACCTAACCGTAGACCTTAAACCCAAACACTAAACCCTAAACACTAAACCCTAAACCTTAAACCCTAAACCTTAAACCCTAAACCCTAAACCCTAAACCCTAAAACCTTAACCTATAACTAAAAAGCTAAACCCTACACACTAAATCCTAAATCCTAAACCCTAAGACATAAAACCTTAAGCCTTAAACCTTACACTCTAAATCCTAAACACTAAACACAAAAATCTAACGTTAAATCCCAAACATAAACCCTAAAGCCCAACCGTAAACCCTTACCCTAAACATAAACCCTAAACCCTAAATCCATACTCTAAACACTAAACATTAAACCTTAAACCCTAAAACCTAAACCTACAAGTTGAAATTGAAACCCTGAACCTTCATCCCTAAATCCTAAACCCTAAACCCTAGCCCTAAACCCTAAACCCTTACCACAAACCCTAAACACTAAACACTTAACTATAAACCCTAAACCATATACCGTAAACCCTAAACACTAAACCCTAAATCCTAGACCGTAACCTTAAACCCTAGATCCAAACTCTAAACCCTAAACCCTATACCCTAAATCCAATATCCTAAACACTAAAAACCCAAAACTATAAACCCTAAACCCTAAACCCTAAACCACATAACCAAACCCCATATCCTAAACCTTAAACCCTAAACCCTAAATCCATACTCTAAACACTAAACATTAAACCTTAAACCCTAAAACCTAAACCTACAAGTTGAAATTGAAACCCTGAACCTTCATCCCTAAATCCTAAACCCTAAACCCTAGCCCTAAACCCTAGCCCTAAACCCTAAACCCTTACCACAAACCCTAAACACTAAACACTTAACTCTAAACCCTAAACCATATACCGTAAACCCTAAACACTAAACCCTAAATCCTAGACAGTAACCTTAAACCCTAAATCCAAACTCTAAACCCTAAACCCTATACCCTAAATCCAATATCCTAAAAACTAAAAACCCAAAACTATAAACCATAAACCCTAAACCACATAACCAAACCCTAAATCCTAAACCTTAAACCCTAAATGCTAACCCTAAACCCTAAACACTAAACCCTAAACCATAAACAGTAAACCCTAAACACTAAACCCTCAACCCTAAACCCTTAACCCTACATCCTAAAATCTAAATGTTATACCCTAAACCGAAAACCCTAAACACTAAAATCTAAAACCTAACCCTAACCCTAAACACTAAATTCTAAACCTTAAACCCTAAACCCTACACCCTAAACCTTAAACTTCAAACCCTAAACCATAAACCATATATCTTAAACCCTAACCCTAAACCTATAACTAAAAACCTAAACCCTACACCCTAAATCCTGAACTCTAAATCATAAATCCTAAACCCTAAAACCTAACTCTAGACCTTAAACCCTAAACACTAAACCCTAAACCCTAAACCCTAAATCCTAAACTATAAACCCTAAACCCTAAACTGTAAACCACATACCCTAATCGTAAAACCTAAACCCCAAACCAAACCCTAAATCCTAAACCCCAAACCCTAAACCAACCTTCAACCCTAAACCATAAAACTAATCCCAAAACCCAAAACGCTAAATCCATACTCTAAACCCTAAACCCTAAATTATAAACTCTCAACCCCAAACCCTGTAATCAAAACACTAAACCCAAAACCCTAAACCCTAACCCCTAAACCCTAAACCCTAAACTATAAACCCTAAATCACACACCCTAAACCCTAAACCAAACCCTAAATCCTAAACATTAAACCCTAAACCATAGCCCTAAACCCCAAACACAAAACCCTAAACCATAAACCATAAACCATAAACCCAAAACACTAAACCCTAAGCTCTAAACCCTTAACCATAAACCCTTAACCCTACATCCTAAAATCTAAACGTTATACCCTAAACCCTAAACACTAAAACCTTAAACCTAACCCTAACCCAAAACACTAAATTCTAAACCCTAAACCCTAAACCTTCAACCCTAAACCCTAAACCCTATACCCTAAACCTTAAACCTCAAACCCTAAACCATAAACCATGAACCTTAAACCCTAAACCTATAACTAAAAACATAAACCCTACACTCTACACCCTAAATCCTAAACACTAATCCATAAATCTTATGCCTTAAACCCTACATTCTAAATCCTATACTCCAAATACTAAAATCTAAACGTTAAATCCCAATCGTAAACCCTAAAACCTTACCCTAAACCTAAAAACACCGTACCCTAAATCCATACTCTAAACCCTAAACAATAAACCTTAAACCCTAAAACCTAAACCTACAAGTCGAAATCAAAACCCTAAACCTTCAACCCTAAATCCTAAACCCTAAACACTAACCCTAAACCGTACACCCTAAAACATAAACCCTTACCACAAACCCTAAACCCTAAACACCTAACTCTAAACCCTAAACCATATACCATAAACCCTAAACACTAAACGCTAAATCCTAAACCGTAACCCTAAACCCTAAATCCAAACTCTAAACCCTAAACCCTAAATCCTAAACACTAAACCCTAAATTTTGAACCCTAAAATGTAAACCCTAAACCCTAAACCTTCAACCTTGAACCCTAAACCATAACGCTAATCCCAAAACCCAAAACGCTAAATCCATACTCTAAACCCTAAACCCTAAATTCGAAACTCTCAACCCTAAGCCCTAAAATCAAAACACTAAACCCAAACCCTAAACTTCTAAACCTAAACCATAAACCCTAACACCAAACCCTAAACACAAAATCTACAACTTGAAACCTCAAACCTAAAGCCTAAATCCTAAACCCTAAACCCTAAGCATACAACCCTAAGCCCTAAATCCTAAATCCTAAATCCTAAACCCTAAACCTAAATGCTAAACCCTAAATCCATACAATAAACCCTAAACATTAAACCTTAAACCCTAAAACCTAAACCTATAAGTCAAAATCGAAACCCTAAACCTTCATCCCTGAATCCTAAACCCTAAACAGTAACCCTAAACCGTATACCCTAAAACCTAAACCCTTAGCACAAACCCTAAACCCTAAATGCCTAACTCTAAACCCTAAACCATACACCATAAACCCTAAAACTAAACCCTAAATCCTAGACCGTAACCCTAAACCCTAAATCCAAACTCTAAACCCTAAACCCTATATCCTAAACCCTAAATCCTAAACACAAAACCCTAAACTTTGAACCCTAAATTATAAACCCTACACCCAAAACCTTCAACCTTCAACCCTAAACCGTAAAACTAATCCCAAAACCCAAAACACTAAATCCATACTCTAAACCCTAAACCCTAAATTCTAAACTCTCAACCCTAAACCCTAAAATCAAAACACTAAACCCTAAACCCTAAACCCTAAACTATAAATCCTAAACCACATACCCTAAACCCTAAACCCTAACCATAAAACCTAAACACTAAAACAAACCCTAAATCCTAAACATTAAACCCTAAACTATAGCCCTAAACCCTAAACACAACACCCTAAACAATAAACCATAAATCCTAAACACTAAACCCGAAGCTCTAAACCCTCAACCATAAACCCTTAACCCTACATCCTAAAATCTAAATGTTATACCCTAAACCCTAAACACTAAAACATAAAACCTAACCCTAACCCAAAACACAAAATTCTAAACCCTAAACCCTAAACCTTCAACCCTAAACCCAAAACCGTACACCCTAAACCTTAAGACTCAAACCCTAAACCATAAACCATAAACCTTAAACCCTAACCCTAAACCCTAAACCTATAACTAAAAACCTAAACCCTGCACCCTACACCCTAAATCCTAAACCCTAAGCCATAAACCTTAAGCCTTGAACCCTATATTCTAAATCCTATACTCTAAATCCTAAAATCTAAATGTTAAATCCCAATCGTAAACCCTAAAATCTTACCCTAAACCCAAACCCCAAACCCTAAATCCATACACTAAACCCTAAACATTAAACCTTAAACCCTAAAACCTAAACCTACAAGTCAAAATCAAAACCCTAAACCTTCATCCCTAAATCCTAAACCCTAAACACTAACCCTAAACTGTATATCCTAAAACCTAAACCCTTACCACAAACACTAAACCCTAAACACCTTACTCTAAACCCTAAACCATATACCATAAACCCTAAACACTAAACCCTAAATCCTAGACCGTAAACCTAAACCCTAAATCCAAACTCTAAACCCTAAACCATATACCATAAACCCTAAACACTAAACCCTAAATCCTAGACCGTAAACCTAAACCCTAAATCCAAACTCTAAACCCTAAACCCTAAATCCTAAGCACTAAACCCTTAATTTTGAACCCTAAAATGTAAACCCTAAACCATAAATCTTCAATCTTCAACCCTAAACCATAACACTAATCCCAAAACCCAAAACGCTAAATCCATACTCTAAACCCTAAACCCTAAATTCGAAACTCTCAACCCTAAACCCTAAAATCAAAACACTAAACCCAAACCCCAAACTTCTAAACCTAAACCATAAATCCTAAACCATAAACCCTAACACTAAACCCTAAACAAAAAATCTACAACTTGAAACCTTAACCCTAAAACCTAAAGCCTAAAGCCTAAACCCTAAGCCTACAACCCTAAGTCCTAAATCCTAAACCCTAAATCCTAAACCCTAAACCCTAAACCCTAAAACCTAACCCTAGACCTTAAATCCAAACACTAAACCCTAAACCCTAAAACCTAACCCTAACTCTAAACCCTAAACCATATACCATAAACCCTAAACACTAAACCCTCAATCCTAGATCGTAACCCTAAACCCTAAATCCAAACTCTAAACCCTAAACCCTATATCGTAAACCCTAAATCCTAAACACTAAACCCTAAAATTTGAACCCTAAATTGTAAACCCTAAACCCTAAACCTTCAACCTTCAACCTTAAACCATAACACTAATCCCAAAACCCAAAACGCTGAATCCATACTCTAAACCCAAAACCCTAAATCCTAAACTCTCAACCCTAAACCCTAAAATCAAAACACTAAACCCAAACCCTAAACTCCTAAACATAAACCATAAATCCTAAACCATAAACCGTAACACTAAACTCTAAAAAAAAAATCTACAACTTGAAACCTAAACCCTAAAATCTAAATCCTAAACCCTAAACCCTATCGCACCTTCATTTCTCAATTTTTTCTCTCTCTAGCGTCTCATTCTAAAAATTGCTCTCAAAAGATAGCCTACAACGGCTACAGCTCCTAACTTGACACGCACTATCGGAATGGCGCGTGAGCCGCCGGCAAAGCTCCCCCGGCCACCGGACAAAGCTCAAATAGAGCGCTGGGATAAGACGAACAAAACCAACCCTACCAGTCTCTCTAATTCATCCTACAGCTCCACGAATTTGCAAAATACAGATGCGATCAATACAGCGATTTCGGTTCAAGAGTAGGAAGGAACACGAAAAATCATTTCCCCAGGAGAGGATGTTTCGATTCTTAGAAAAGTGTTTACAGATAAGGATTCAACTAGTCTTGATGCACAACATACCAAAATTTTAGTCGATTCTATCGTCCCAATTGACAGCAATCGAGAGGTGGCTATCGCGAGAATCGCGAGTGAATCGCCGAAAATGCGCCATCAATTTCGAGTATCTTTAGACAAATTTCATGAAGTTTCAGCTACTGGGGATTACTCCCCTGATGTTGAGGTTCAACCCACAGAAATTTCAAGCAAAATGGACGGTGGGATCGTCGGCGGGGACAACTCCGGTGAAACTCAAACTCAGGCTACCGAAGTCCGTGGAAAAATAGCAACGTCAGTTTGCCTAGTTCAATTGATGCTCGTATCTCAGCTACGTCCAGCAATGGGAATGGAAGAAACATGAATAACAATCAATCAAATTATGTAGTTAATCTCAGAATGAACATGAACAAGGAAACAAGGCAAGATGATCAAGAAACTGATAGAAACGAGCCAATTCCAGTTCCAAACACAGGATACAATAACCAACTAGGTGTTGTCCATCCAGTAGAGACAACAACTATGAATGAGGAAGATATGTTAATGCAAAGGGATAGGAATGAACAATGCGCCATAGACCAGAATGCTAACATAAGGGCCCCAAAAAACTCCTTAGAAGAGACTCAATCATCAAACTTTTCATTTGGAATTAAGGATAATCTGGTGAGCATAACTTCAATTTCTGTCTCAGGTATGATGCAGGACACAAATGAGAGCAAGGACGGAAGGAAATCTGGGCAGGAGCAGCAACAGACTGAGCAAACAAGGCAAGGCTCCCAAGCTAAGAGCAAAGGAGTGCAGACAGGTCAGTCCACTCACCAAAATGCTATGCAAATTGTTACTACTAACACTGATGCTCATTTACACAACGTGGTAAATAAGCAGATCAGTATAGTTTCTGTAGTGTCCAAACAGGTCAGCCAACAGGGTCACAAAGACATTGCTGGAAATAATGACCAGATCACAGATACTAACCAGCAGGGAGAAACTAGTAGAATGCAGCAAGTCAATAATAGAGCTCTCATGGAGTACCAGAGCAACTTTCCTAAGATCTCCAACAACTATGCGAGGTATGATTCTAACACTCTGAGAGATCAAAAAGGGGAGAACCAGGTGAACAACAATGTACCTCAGAACAATGGGAAACAACCTTACAGCCAGCAGCAGGGTCAGGCCCAGAAACAGGAAAAAATCCCTGAACCTGCTCCTTTCACTATTGTTCAATCGTTTGCTGCTCGTCTAAGATATAATCAATCGAAAAATGAAATACCTATAGTGCTGGATAATCCTTTACACACTACCAGACAGGGATTGCCTGCTGTGCTTTTAGACGAGAATGATTACAATGTTAAATTGGCTGAGAGTTGTAAGCACACATTAGTTGGCAAGTTCACTAACACCATGCCTAAAATGGAGATTATTAGGAAAAGTTTCACTTTTCAAACTCAGCTCACTGGAGGAGTGAAAATAACTCACTTCAATGCTAGACATGTGTATATCGATCTTGATAATGAGTTCGATTATGTCACGGTTTGGACCAAACAAAGGATGAGTATAGAAGGCCAATTGATGAGAATTCAAACTTGGACTCCTGACTTTACGCCTGAAGAAGAGACCCCTATAGTTCCTATCTGGGTAGCTTTACCTGAACTCCCTTGGCACTGCTACAATAAGGTCCTGTTGACGACAATTCTGAGCTCCATTGGCAAAGTTTTATACCTTGACTCACCTTCATCCCAGAAGACCAGAGGCAGCATGGCCAGGGTAAGGATCCAGGTTGATCTCACCAAGGAAAGGCCTCCCCATATTTGGATGGGATTTAAGAACTCTGACCCTAACAAAGGAAGATGGCAAAGGATCCAATATGAAGGAATCCCTGACTACTGCATGTACTGTAAGCATCAAGGGCATATGGATACTGTGTGTACTATCAAGAGAAGGGATGAAGACTTCAGGAAAAGAAAAGAAAGGGAGGCAGAGAAAAAGAATAAGGACAAATCTGAACAGGAGAAAGAAGCCAATAACACCACTCATATTCAAGACAGTGACAGGACTGGGACCAGCTGTAGTCTACAAGATCAACAACAAGTGTCCCTAAGGAGACACCACAAGTCTGCTGAAAATCAAAGACAAGCACAAGGAAAGAACCAGCCTACAGGTCAACAACAAGAATCAACTCCACACCTATACAATCAGCAGGAACAAGAAATGGGGAATCAGGAAGAACACTAGTAGATTCAAAAGAGGAAGCAAAATAGGAACCAGGAGCAAGCCAACCCCAAGACCATGTGGAGACCTGTGTCACCCCAACACAAAAGCACTAAAGAGAGCAAGCAACTGGAGTCATCACATGCAGGTATACCATCTACAATTCATACTCACAACATTTATACTAACCTAGAAATGCAGGAACCACAAGACAGGAACAATGCTGAGGAAGGTAACAGCAACTGGACAGCAGGCCAAGAAAACCTTTCAATACAAGGGTCAAACAATGGGTCACCCATACTAAATTCTCATAATAAAACAATTCTGCAAAATGAACAGGCTGCAGCCACCAAAAACAACACAATCACAGGTATTGACTCTATACTCCCATCCCCCAAATCCCTTGACATTGCTGGTATTAATGTTTATGAGAAAGCTGTTGGAGGTATGGATGGGAGGGCACAGGAGATACACATTAACCTACAGGAAGGGGCATCCAAAGGGGGGAGGGAATTGACTCATGTTCTGCATGAGGTTGTGGATAGAGACCTTATGAGTGACTTTAGAGCCCCTGCTACCCCTTTATCAAACCAAGATAATGCTGGACAACAGGAAGCTCAGGAGGAGAATGTTCAGAGTACTGCAACAGGTAAACAGAACAACAAGACTAATAATAAATCAGGTGGAAGGTTGAGCAAAAAGAAGAGAGATGCTATAAAAAAGAGGCAGCAAAAAGAGCAAGAACAAGGGCCAACTGATGAAGGTCAACAGGAACAAGTTGTCAACATGGTCAAGAAAGGCAGGCCTATGCAGGATGATTATGGGGCAGTGAATTCAGAAGATGAGGTAGATCCAGACAATCAATCCATTGATGATCTTGATGCAGAGGAAGAGGAAGTCAGTAATCATCTTATTAGAGCCTTTGGATCCACCTTTCATGATGAATGCCCAGCAGAGACTCAGGAAGTGACAGAACAACAAGGATTATCCCCAAGAGGCAGGAAACAAAGCAGACAGATCAGACAGCAGGCTACCATCAGCACCTCTGCTACTTCTAGCAGACCCATCACTAGGTCCAAATCTAAAGGTTTTTAATGATTAAAACCATTTGTTGGAATGCTAGGAGTATAAATACCCAAAGTTCTCTGGAAAGACTGCAAACTCTCAAGAAGATGCACCAATTGTCGATGATTGCCATCCTTGAACCTTTTGTAGACATCTCTCATCTCAATAATGTCAGAATTCATCTTCAAATGGACCATGCTGTCAGTAATCCAAATGGGAAGATATGGCTATTATGGTCTAATGATATCACTGGTAACATCCATGAGAATGGTGAGCAGCACTTCACATGTGAATTTAAGCACTCTGATCTAAATGAGAGTTTCATGGTATCCTTTATCTATGCTAAGTGCAAGGAACACATGAGGAGACCTTTATGGGACAAATTACTGCACTTTGCTAATAGAGATATCCCCTGGTGTACCATTGGAGACTTTAATGTTATTACAAATACAGAAGAGAAGACTGGGGGAATACCTTATAACATGAATAAAAGCATTGAGTTTATTAGTGTGATTGAGGCCTGTGGTCTGATTGATCTTGGTTACACTGGTATCCCTTTCACTTGGTGTAATCAGAGGGCTGCTCAGGCTAGAGTTTGGAAGAGGCTAGATAGAGCTATGGTCAATGATAAATGGCTAGAGGTCATGCCCCAGACTACTGTTGAACATCTTTCTTCTGTTGGCTCTGATCACACTCCACTGTTACTGGAAATGATAAGGAAGAGTGACAGACATATCAAGTATTTCAAATTTTTACACTGCTGGGTTGACAATGATAGCTTCATGGAGACTGTTCAAAATTGCTAGGATAAGGAGGTCACAGGCAATCCTATGTGGCAATTACATCAGAAAAAGAAGAGGCTAACTTCCACCCTTAGTTGCTGGTCCAAGAGAGAGTATGAGGATATCTATGCTAAAGTGAAAGAATTTGAAGAGACTATCAGGAAAACTGAAGAGGAATTGCTGACTAACAACACTGATGTTCTCAGACAACAGCTACATTTTATCAATGCCAAATACATCAGATACTTGAAGCTGGAAGAATCTATTCTCAAACAGAAGACTCAACTTCAATGGTTTAAGGAAGGAGATGCTAACACCAAATACTTTCATGCATTGATGAGGGGAAGAAGAAGAAGACTCTTACTGCACAAAATATGTACAGACAATGACATATGGATACAAGGGGATGACCAGATTGCTCATGCAGCCTGTGATTACTTTGAGGAGATGTTTACTGGTCAGAATTGCAGAATTGATGATAGAATTCTTCAACACTTACCTCCTTTGGTTACTCAGGAACAGAATGAAAAACTCCAGACAGTGCCTACTATGGAGGAACTAAGGCAGGTGGTGTTTGCTATGAACCCTAACTCAGCTCCAGGTCCAGATGGTATTGGGGGCAAGTTCTACCAAGTCTGCTGGAACATCATTAAAGATAATCTGCTAGCAGCTGTTCAGTCCTTCTTTTGTGGGAATAGTATGCCTAAATATATGTCTCATGCTTGCCTGGTTCTTATTCCTAAAATTGAACAGCCAAACAGATTCAAGGACCTTAGGCCTATTAGTCTCAGTAACTTCTCTAACAAGATTATTTCCAAAATTTTGAGCTTGAGACTGGCAGATGTTATTCCCCTGCTCATTTTAGATAACCAATCAGGTTTTGTAAGAGGAAGAAACATTACTGAAAACATCATGCTTGCACAAGAAATCACCCATGGCATCAAGAAGCCCAAACTTGGGGACAATGTTGTGATCAAACTGGACATGACTAAGGCCTATGACAGAGTATCTTGGTCATTCATTTGTTTGGTCTTGAGAAGGTTTGGTTTTGGGGAAATGTTCATTGACATGATCTGGAGAATTATGAGCAACAATTGGTACTCAGTTATTATCAATGGCCACAGACATGGGTTCTTTCACTCTACTAGAGGACTTAAACAAGGTGATCCTTTATCTCCGGCCCTATTTATTTTAGGTGCGGAGGTGCTTTCAAGAATGCTCAATCTTACTCACCAAGATCCCTTGTATAGAGGTTTTAACATGGATCACAGAGGCCCACAGATCAACCATTTAAGTTTTGCTGATGATGTGATTATATTTACTTCTACTGATAGATATTCTATGAATCTCATCATGAGCATCCTGGAGGATTATGAGCATACTTCTGACCAGCTTATTAACAAAGAGAAGAGTCACTTTATGATTCCTAGCAACACTTCTCAGAGCATCATAGACAGAATTCAGGAGGTCACTGGCTTCTCTAAAAAGGACAGTCCAATTACCTATTTAGGCTGTCCTTTGTATATTGGCAGACAAAGAATCATTTACTATTCTCAACTGGTTGATAAAGTCTCCAAAAAGATATGTGGTTGGCAGGCAAGAATCCTCAGTTTTGGAGGCAGAATCACTCTGATAAAACATGCCTTGTTGTCCATGCCTATACACATTATGGCTGCAGTTTCACCCCCAAGTACTACTATCAAATACATAGAGTCTATCATTGCTGAATTTTTCTGGGGGAGAGATCAGGACAGGAGGAAGTACCACTGGGCATCTCTTGATACTATGTGCCTGCCTTATGAAGAAGGAGGTGTGGGGATCAGAAGGCTCACTGATATATGCACTGCTCTTCAGTATAAACAATGGTGGAATTTCAGGGCCAAATCTTCCCTCTGGGCTCAGTTCCTCAAGTCCAAATATTGTCAGAGAGCCAATCCTGTTGCAAAGAAAATTGATACAGGTCAATCACTTGTGTGGAGATATATGATGAAGAACAAGGGCATCTTGGAGGGCCATATCACCTAGAAAATTAACTCTGGATGTAGCTCCTTTTGGTGGGATGATTGGCTAGGAAGGGGTGCACTAGCTAATCATACCAGGAATATCTCCAGTCTCAATAATGCCACCATTGCCCACTTTTTGAACAATGGAAAATGGAATGAAAGAAAGCTAAGACAACAAGTTCCTCCACTGCTAATTCCTCTTATTCTGAGCACCAGTTTTCAATATCAGCAAGGAGTGAAAGACACAGCAGTATGGAAGCCTGCAGAAGCTGGAATTTTCTCTTGTGCTTCAGCCTTGGAAATATGCAGACACAGGCAGAATACTGGAGTTATCAGCAACCAGATCTGGCATAAGCAGATACCGTTCAAGATGTCCTTCCTTGTTTGGAGGGCCTTGAGATATAAACTACCAACTAATGAAACTCTAGCAAATTTTGGGGTGGAGCCTTCGAGGTGTTTCTGTTGTATCAAAAAGGGCTGGGATGATATTGATCATATATTCAATGAATGACCTCTTGCAACACATATCTGGACTTACTTTCCAAGCACTATGGGGGCTAACTTTCAGCAGACCTCCTTGTGTAACAGACTGTTGAACTGGTGGGAGATACAAGGAGAAAATGAAGCCCACAAGACCCTTGTCCAGACAGTTCCTATAGTGGTCTGTTGGAACTTATGGAAGAATAGATGTTCAGCCAAGTATGGGGCCAAGAAATCTAGCAGCAGCAGAGTCAAGTACATGATCTTCAAGAACATCCTTTATATTCTCAACTCCAAATTTCCTTACATCCAGTGGCCTGTAAAATGGCCAGAAGTGGTCGATATGGTTGAAAAATGTAAGCATGAGGTTAGAATCACCTCAGTTGTTTGGAAAACACCCCACACCAATAAATATAAGTTGAACACTGATGGTAGTGCCTTGCATAATCCCGGGAAGATTGGTGGGGGTGGCATTCTAAGAAATGAACATGGAGAGATGATATATTCCTTTGCTATATCCCTCGGTGAAGGGACCAATAATCAGGCAGAAGCACAAGCTGCCAGGTACGGTCTTCATTGGTGCATTCAACAAGGGTACAGGAACATTATTTTGGAAGTGGATTCAGAACTTTTAACAAGGTGGATTTTACAGAATTCCACTCCCCCTTGGAAGATACAAAGATTTGTAGAGGAGATTCAAATTCTTGTCAACCAATGTGAGTCTTTCAGCTGTGTTCATACCTACAGAGAGGCTAACAATACTGCTGATTTCCTGTCCAAGCATAGTCACAGCCAAGATATCATGCAACATTATTACACATACACTCAATTACCTAATATAGCAAGAGGCAGCTATATTCGTGAGAAAATGAGAGTTCAAAGTTTCAGAAGGAAGAAACTCAAAAGGATTAAGAAGCCCCCTTGAATTGTTCTCAGTTAGGTACTTCCTCCTTGTCATCTGTACTTAGGCCTAGATAGGTATAGTTTGGCTAGGTTCTTTTGTTTATTCTTTCTTTGTAAGGGGAGAGTCTCCCTCATTTATGTTTTCCAAGTTTCTTTGTATCAAGAGGAGTCCTCTCCTTAGGTGCTTAGCTCTAGGTTTTCTCCTTTGTTTAGTATGGGAAAGAGTTGACTAGCCGTAGTTGGTTAGTCGACTTCAAAACCACCTAGGATCGGAGGTAAGGTTTATGTCCCCCTCCTTGTAATTTCTTGATTTCTATTTATGTTAAGGCCTGGGGGTGTTGCTAAGCCCCTGACCCCCTCAAGGGTCGTTCAAATAAAAAAAAAAAAAAACCCTAAACCCTAAGCCTTAAACCCTAAACCCTAAATCCTAAACCCTAAATCCTAAACCCTAAAACCTAACCCTAGACCTTCAACCCAAACACTAAACCCTAAACACTAAACCCTAAACCCTAAACCCTAAACCGTAAGCCTTAAACCCTAAACCTTAAACCCTAAACCCTAAACCCTAAACCAAATACCCTAAACCCTAAACCCTAATGGTAAAACCTAAACCCTAAACCAAACCCTAAATCCAAAACCTTAAACCCTAAACCCAAAACACTAAACTCTAAACCATAAACCATAAACCCTAAACACTAAACCCTAAACTCTAAACCCTCAACCCGAAACCCTTAACCCTACATCCTAAAATCTAAACGTTATACCCTAAACCCTAAACCCAAAACACTAAAACCTAAAACCTAACCCAAACCAAAACACTAAATTCTAAAACCTAAACCCTAAACCCTAAACCTTCAACCCTAAACCCTAAACCCTACACCCTACACCCAAAACCCTACACACTAAACCTTAAACCTCAAACCCTAAACCATAAACCATGAACCTTAAACCCTAACCCTAAACCTATAACTAAAAGTCAAAACCCTACACCCTAAATCCTGAACTCTAAACCCTAAATCCTAAACCCTAAATCCTAAACCCCAAACCTTAAACCCTAAACCTTAAACCCTAAACCCTAAACCCTAAACCACATACCCTAAACCCTAAACCCTAACCATAAAACCTAAACCCTAAACCAAACCATAAATCCTAAACCTTAAACCCTAAAGCCTAACCCTAAACCCTAAACACTAAACCCTAAATCCTAAACCATAAACCCTAAACACTAAACCCTAAACTCTAAACCCTCAACCCTAAACCCTTAACCCTACATCCTAAAATATAAATGTTATACCCTAAACCCTAAACCCTAAACACTAAAACCTAAAACTTAACCCTAACCCAAAACAGTAAATTCTAAACCCTAAACCATAAATCTTCAACCCTAAACCCTAAACCCTACACCCTAAACCTTAAACCTCAAACCCTAAACCATAAACCAATTCATTTTCTTAATATTTTTCTCTCTCTAAAAATCTCTCTAAAAATTTGATCTAAAAAATTAGAAAGAAACAGCTGCCGCTGGAATGGCCACAGAGCCGCCGGTAATGGAGCTCCGGCTGCCGGACCAAGCTCACTCGACGCTCAAATCCAGCAGCAACAAACCCCAGTTGGGTGCTTCACCAAAATCATCAGCAAACTCTTTGAAATTGCGGCACATTGAGGCGATCCAAGTCTCGATCTCAGAGAAAGAGTTGGACTGGGCTCGAAAAATCGTGTCTCTTGAACAAACGGGAATGATTCATATCAATTCGTCTGCAAATCACGAGTCTACATCTAAGGATCTCTATGTAGGCCAAAAATCAGACGATTCTAACATTAGAATAGAAAGATTGGTGAAGGCGATTTCTGGGCAAATCTTATCAGAATTGCCTTCACTGCACCATCAATTTCGAGCAGTCTCCGATGAGAGAAATGAAGTGATAACAACTGGGGAATCATCTCCAGGACAAGGAGTACATCCTACAACGAATTCGAATCATTTGGATGGTGTAATCTCCGGCGACAAGAATTTCGACAAAGTCACCGGAGCTACGACCAAGTACAACGATGAACGTTAACATCAGAGGAATCCTAATGATGAGGAGAACAATAATAAGGTAATGGACCACGAAATTGATCAACAAACTAATGTTAGCCTATTTTTCAATTTGCAGGATCAAGTCACAACAAAGAATGCTGACTACAATAAGAACATGGAAGCTGATTCAGTTGGTATAGCAAGGAACATGCAGCAGGAGAATGTCCAGGATATAGAGCACAATTCAAACAGAAGGATGGAGGCAACACCACGAGAACAAGGAATGTCGATCACAAAAAGGACAAAGGATACTAATCTGCAGGGGAATTTGAATGGAAATCAGGCTGATCCATTGAGGATTGATCCATGTTTCTTGTAGAAGGGTAATGCCGAAATTGCAAGAGTTACAAAAGGCCAAGATGCTAAAGGAGAAAAGGCGATATGGAAGGTGAAGGAAAAAGATCTGGGCAACGAGGAGGAAATGAAGAACAAGTCCTTGCAAACTGCTGCGTCTGTAAGAGATGTACAAGCTGAGAAAACTACTCATCAGGGATAGTATATGGAACCCAAGATCCCTCCACCCATCAAAGTTTCCTCTAACATTGATATTTAACAGCCTGGCCAACACAGAACTAATCAGAACAATCCTGAACAGAACCAAAACAAGCCGTTGGTCATTTTTGCTTCCATGAGAACCAGCAACAACCAAATCCCAGACCCTGCTCCACCTGCTGTCACCCAGTCCTTAGCAACCAGACTTTGAGCTAACCAAATCAAGAATGTTACTCCTATTGATATCTCTTCACCTATCATTTCCACTAGACAAGGTTATCCGTCTATAACTTTCCTTGAAGAAGACTTCATGCAAAAGATGCCAGGAAGATGCAAATTCACTTTAGTTGGTAAGTTTACTAATACCATGCCCAAAAAGGAGATTATTAGGAAAAGTTTTATCGCCCAAAATCAACTCACTGGAGGAGTTAAAATTGCTCACTTTAACTCGAGGCACATTTATATTGACTTGGACAGTGAGGCTGATCACATTTCAGTTTGGACTAAGCAAAAGATGTGCATTGCTGGGCATTCTATGAAGCTGCAAATATGGACTCCGACCTTTAAACCTACTGAGAAAACTCCTATAGTTCCTATCTGGATTACCCTACCTGAGCTTCCTTGGCATTACTACTATATGGATATTCTTACTCCGCTACTGTCTCCTATTGGGAAGGCCCTGTATTTGGACTCTGCCACTATGCAAAAAACTAGGGGGAGTGTTGCTAAAGTAAGAGTTCAAATTGATCTCACTAAAGAGAGACATCAACATGTATGGATGGGATTTTCAGAAAAAGATCCTACCCTTGGTAAATGGCAGATAATTGAATTTGAAGATGTTCCCTCTTATTGCCTTTACTGTAAACATCAAGGACATATCCTTGGGGAATGTCCTGTGAAGGAAAGAGATGAAGAGATTAGAAAAAAGAAGGAAATGGAAAATATCAAGAAAGGTCAAGACAAATAGCTGGGCCACAATGCCAAAGGTCATCAACAGAATGAGAAAGGTAAAGAACCCATATTATCCAACAGACAAACTAATCTTGTAGGACCAGCTGGAAAGGATACAACACATAAGGAGGATCAATGGCAAATTCAAAATAAAAGAAGGAATAAACACCACCAATCAAATTAGGAACAAGGTAAAAACCAAACTTCAACTTTGCAGGTACCACCGGCAGACACCTCCATAATGAATCAGTCAATGCAGAGAGAAGGTAGTAATCCTATAACCCCTATTATTGTCTCTGAGAAGTCTGGTGATCAGGCTTGCACTCCCCCTTCCCCTATTATTGTGAAGGATGATGCTCATCCTATCCCATCCCCTATGCCCCTCTTTATTGCTGGTGATGAAGCTGTTGGAGGGAGGACGATAGTGAAGGAGAAGCCTACTAACCTATAGGAAGGGGAACCAAAGGGAATGAAATTGCCTCAATCTATACAGGAGAGTCAAAGGATGAGTTCAAGGACTGACCAGGAGACGATGGTTACCACTCAAAAGTAGGATCATCAAAGCATTAAAGAAAGAGAGCAGCAGGTTCAAAGAAAGGAAATGGAGAATAAACAAATCAGAGGATCTATGGCTAAAGATATGGGTAACAAAGCTGGTAATAATAAACATACTGAGACCCCTAAAAGCAAGAACAAACCTAGGAAAAAAAAGAGAGAAGCTGCAAAGAGGAAAAAGGTTGAACAACAATAGCAGGATCAGGACCAGAATGATAGCCCACCTGAGGGATTAAGTCCTTGCAAGGACTTCATAATGGTGGATCAAATTATGGATGTAATCCCTCTAAAGGTCCAATACAACACTCACACACTAGGAAAACCCCCTGATCAGGCCAAGACTGGTGTCAGAGATGAGTATGAAGTGCAGAACTCAGAGGATGAAATAGAGGAAGACAATCAGATGGTTCAGGTTGATGATGAAGATAATGAGAACACTGAACTACTGATAAAAGCCTTCAGCCCCAACAATGACAAAGAACTGGATAAAGAACTATACCAGAGTACCAACAAACAAGGCCTCTCTCCCAGAGGTATGCAATTGGGAAAACTGCCTCTCAAGAAACCTGCAACTACCATTCCTGTGACTGCAGGAAGACCAAACACTAAACTCTTCACCTCTAAATCATCCCAATGATCAATACAATCATATGGAATGTTAGAGGAATCAATACCCAAGGTGTTATTGAAAGACTCAAAAATCTCAAAATCCTCTATCAACTGTCTATGATAGCTATTCTTGAGCCTTTTTCAGACAGTGTCCAGATTGACAGGTTTAAAAGTATGCTTGCCATGGATCAGTCATTCAGCAATATAAATGGAAAAATTTGGTTATTTTGGGGCAGTGACATCACTTGTAAAATATTGGAAGCTGATGAGCAACAAATCACTTGTGATATCAACCATTCTGAAGCTCCTGGTAACTACATCAAAACCTTTGTATATGCCAAATGCAAAGATTATCTCAGAAGGCCTCTTTGGGATAGACTTCTCCATATTGCTGACACTAGAGACTATACCCCCTGGTGTGCTGTTGGAGACTACAATGTTATAACTGATACTGAGGAAAAGCTGGGTGGCATTCCTTATAATATGAAGAAAAGTTTGGAGTTTATTGGTGTCATTGAAGCTTGTGGGCTTTTGGATCTAGGCTTTAATGGCCCTAGGTTCACTTGGTCTAACCAGAGAGGGATCAACAGCATGATTTGGAAGAGGCTGGACAGAGCTATGGTTAATGATAGATGGTTACAAGACATGCCACATACTAACATCACTCATCTTCCTTCTGTGGGATCTGATCACTGCCCATTCCTCATGGAGATCTAAACCAGGCCTCATGATTATATTAAATATTTCAGATTTGTCAACTGTTGGGCAGATCAACCCTCATTTGCAGATACTATTGCAAGGTGTTGGGAAAGGCCTATAGAAGGACAACCTATGTGGATTTTCCATCAAAAGATGAAGAGGTTGGCTTCTACTCTTAGTACTTGGTCTAAAGAGCAATTTGGAGACATATATGCTAAGGTTAAAGACTTTGAAGAAAGAGTCAGGGTTGCAGAGGAAACGCTTATTCATAACAATACTGTAGAGCAGAGAGCTGAACTCCACTGCATTAATGCAGAATATATTAAATACATGAAGCTGGGGGACTCTATCCTTAAACAAAAATCTCAACTGCAGTGGTTTAAGGAAGGGGATGGAAATTCTAAATATTTTCATGCCCTGATTAGAGGAAGAAGGAGGAGGCTGTTCATTCACAAAATCCTCAATGAAAATGATTAGTGGATACAAGGAGATGATCAAGTTGCACAGGCGGCCTGTGATTATTTCCAGAATATCTTCACAGGAGAGACAAAAGCTATTAATGAAGCCCCCCTAAACTGCATTCCAAGAATGATTAGGAAGGAGCATAATGTTAGTATGAGAGCACTGCCTACTATGGAAAAGCTTAAGGAAGTGGTCTACTCAATAGATCCTAATTCTGCTGCTGGTCCTGATGGAATGAATGGCTGTTTTTTCCAGAAATTCTGGGATATTATCAAGGGGGATCTGCTGGCAGTGATTCATGCATTTTTCAATGGTCATATGATCCCCAAATACATCTCTCATGTCTATATTGTTCTCCTCCCTAAAGTGAAATAACCCAATAAACTCTCTAAGTTTAGACCTATCAGCCTGAGTAACTTCACCAAAAAGATTATTTCTAAGTTGTTATGTCGCAGGTTGGCCTCTATATTACCCAGCCTAGTTTCTCCCAATCAATCAGGGTTTGTGAAGGGAAGGAACATAACTGAAAACATAATGCTGGCTTAGGAAGTGATCCATCACATA
The DNA here is from genome assembly GCA_035578085.1 of Solanum pinnatisectum. Classification (NCBI taxonomy): domain Eukaryota; kingdom Viridiplantae; phylum Streptophyta; class Magnoliopsida; order Solanales; family Solanaceae; genus Solanum; species Solanum pinnatisectum. The sequence continues at coordinate 1,207,776 of JAWPEI010000017.1, forward strand.
AAAAAGCCTATCATAGGAAGTAATGTTGTGATTAAACTTGACATGGCAAAGGCCTATGACAGGGTTTCTTGGGCCTACATATGCCTAGTTCTCAGAAAGATGGGATTTGATGAAATTTTCATCGATATGGTGTGGAGAATTATGGCAAACAATTGGTATTCTATTATTATCAATGGCAAGAGACATGGTTTCTTCCAATCTACCAGAGGCCTGAAACAGGGAGATCCTTTATCCCCAGCCCTATTTATTTTAGGTGCTGAGCTGTTATCTAGATCCCTGAATAGACTGCATGACCACCTTTCTTACCATGGATTTTATATGAACATGAAGGGCCCTCAAATTAACCATCTTAGCTTTGCTGATGATATTATTATTTTTACCTCTGGAAGGAAATAGTCTCTTAAGCTCATTATGCACACTTTGAGGACTTATGAGAAGACTTCTGGCCAACTCATCAACAATGCTAAGAGCCATTTCTTGCTACACTCTAATGCTTTCAGAAACACCAGTGAAAGAGTCAAAAAGTATACGGGATTTCATTAGAAGGAAGCTCCTATCATTTACCTGGGATGTCCTATCTTTATTGGAAGGCCTAAAATTCTCCACTTCTTTGGCCTGATCAATAGAATAGTGAATAGAATCACAAGATGGCAGTCCAAGATGCTGAGTTATGGAGGGAAAGCTACTTTAATTAAATATGTTCTACAATCACTTCCTATTCATATTCTGTCAGCAAGCTCTCCCCCCTCAGCTATTATTAAGCAAATACAGCAGATCCTGGCTGATTTCTTTTGGGGTTGGAGGAATGACAGGAGGAAATATCATTGGTCGTCATGGAAAAACTTAAGCTTTCCCTATGACGAAGGGGGAATTGGAGTCAAACTTATGAAAGATGTTTGTCAGGCATTCCAATTTAAGCAATGGTGGATTTTTAGATCCAAACAAACTTTATGGGGAGACTTTCTTAAAGCTAAATATTGCCAGAGATCAAAGCCCATTAGTAAAAAGTGGGATACTGGTGAATCTCAGACATGGAGACTAATGATGAAAAATAAACTCACTGTGGAGAACCACATTCAATGGAAAATCAGGGATGGTTCTTGTTCCTTTTGGTGGGATAACTGGCTAGGAATAGGACCTTTGGCTCAGTTTACCACTCACAGCAACAGATTCAATAATGATAAGGTTGCTGATTATATAGAAGCTGGTCAGTGGAACAGGAGAAAGGTCACTCAGTCAGCTCCTCATACACAGGTACATAAAATTCTTTCTACTCAGCTTCATCTGCAGCAAGGACAATTTGATCAGGCAGTATGGACCCTCAATACCAATGGTACCTTTTCTGTGTCTTCTGCATGGAATATCATTAGAGAAACCAGGGAGAAAACCAAATTCAACACCTACACTTGGCATAGGAATATCCCTTTTAAATGTTCCTTTTTGCTGTGGAGAGCAATTAGGAGCAAATAACCTACCAATGAAAAATTGGCAAGGTTCGAAATTGAACCAGCAAGCTGTTACTGTTGTCACTCTGCTGGAGTTGATACCATTGATCACATTTTCAATTCAGGGAACTTAGCCAAAAATGTGTGGAAGTATTTTGCTATTGCCCTGGGTATTCAAACAGATTATCTGCCACTTAGAAGTATGATTATGAGGTGGTGGAGTAATGCTTACAACAATGAAGCACACAAGCTGATCCTGCAAGCCATTCCTATCTTTATTTGTTGGAATTTGTGGAAGAACAGATGTGCAAATAAATATGGAGGCAAACAATCCAACATAGCAAGGGTTAAATATTTGGTGATCCTGGACACTTTCAAGCTACTGCATACTGCATTTCCCTACATCACTTGGCCTTTGGAATGGAAAAGGTTGTGTATTCATATCGAGAGCTGCACTCATGATACCAAGATCACTTCAATCCAATGGATTAAACCTCCTGACACTTGGGTGAAACTTAATACAGATGGGAGCACCTTGGGCAACCCAGGCAGCATAGAAGGAAGGGGTACATCAGAAACCATAAAGGAGAGATTATCTTTGCCTTTTCAGCCCCTTTTGGGACTGGAACAAACAACCAAGCCGAGGTGCAAGCAGCTATTTTTGGCCTAACATGGTGTGCTCAACTGAAACACAACAATGTGATCCTCGAAGTTGATTCATAGTTACTTGTTCACTGGTTGAAGAACATTGCAGCAACTCATTGGCAATTTGATTCCCAGATTCAGAAGCTTCAACAAATAGTCACACAATTCAACCAATTCAAATGTATTCACATCTTTAGGGAGGCCAACTTTGTTGCAGATTCTCTTGCCAAACATAGTCACAAGACTACCAGCCCACAAATTCATTTCAAGAGTCAGCAGCTTCCCAAAGTAACAGCAGCTTATCTCCAGCAGGACCAGGCAGGTATGGCAAGCTTCAGAAGAAGAAACAAGAAGATAATTAAGGAACCACCATAACACTCTCTAGGAGAGAGAAGTCACAGAAAGGAGCCTGAACTCCTTGAAGTCTTCTCTGATGGTTATAACCATATTTCTTGCTATGATTCTCTTGTTTACTAGGATAGAATTTATTTCTTGAATTGTAAAGGGAGAGTCTCCATCATTTAAGTTTTCCTAGAATCCTTGTACCAAGAGGAGTCCTCTCACATAGGTGCATAGGTGATAGGTTCTTGCTTTTGTTTGGGGAAGTATTGGAGAACCTGCTAATTATAGTAAGCTACCAATTCTTGAACCACCATGAAGTGGAGGTAAGCTTTATCTCCCACTCTATGTATATTTGCTTTTAATATATATGATAAGGCCTGGGGGTGATGCTAAGCAAGCCCCTGACCCCTCCAAGGGTCGTTCAAATAAAAAAAAAAAACCATAAACCATGAACCTTAAACCCTAAGCCTAAACCCTAAACCCTAAACCTATAACTAAAAACCTAAACCCTTTGTCTATGAAGATGCTATTGCTACTTTGCTCTATAGCATAGCAAAACATTTAGTGGGAGAACTGCGTCTTTTCCAAGATAGAAGTTTAGAAATCCTGAATAATTTGTACTGCAAGAAATTGACAGATTTCAGATGGTACAAAGACATGTTTCTAAATAAGGTCATGATAAGAACTGATTGCACTAATGATTATTGGAAAGAACGATTTATCAGCGGATTACCTACTATGTTAAGGCCTAAAGCTTTAGCACAATCTTACTTTGATCCATTTAATTATATTAATCATAGAATGGATCAAAGTAAGATTGTGCTAAAGCTTTAGGCCTTAACATATCTCCATTATCATCGCTTTGGGAAGATGCGTCATCTAATAGTTGTAAGGCTATTTCATCATTGACTGTCATCTTCTAAGTCGGATAAGGCTTGTTAGAGCCTCTTCTTTAAGTCATCTTTGGAGGATGATTTTTTATTACTTGTAGAAGTTGGTGAAGGACGTGAAGCTTCTTTGGGAGCCGACGACCATCCTTTAATGCATATCACTTTTGATAGATATTTGATCCTATCAAATACATGGATAGAAAATGTCCAACTAATAATAACAGAAATTCTTTTTTTGACAAAATACTTGCACAATTTAATGTGCTCTGGGAGAATTGAAATATCCTTTTCAGTTGGAAACTGATTGAATTAATCCAAAAATAGTTTTGGCAAAACTTTTTGATTACCTCTAAAACAGTTCCACCATTCATAGAACCATCTGGGGATGATAGATTTTGAAAATTCTAGATTATATTTGATAAACCATGTGTGAGTGGTTGGCCTTAAATATAGAAAGTTAAACCAAGCATTTTTATAGTCGAACCAATTAAAAGGCTGGGGTCTATGCTCCCGGGAGAGATTAATGGGGGTATGAAGATGATCCACCAGCCATTCAAATGGAGATAGAACCCTTTTAATTGTAAATTTTAAATAGGCAATACTATCTGGATCTGAATCATGGCTGAGTTTATGCTCCACTTCAATGGAACCTGTGTCAACGAGAATAAATTCATAATATTTCCTGTTTTTAGTGGATTTTCTATATCCACATAATTCCTGTTGGTATAACATGGTTTAAGCAGATGCTTAACCTCATAATTCTCAAATTCCTTGTCAAAGGCAAGGTTAGGGTTAACCTACAAAGTAACCATATAAAAGACTTCTCGTTCTTTAAGTTTATTATGAGTTGGAGAAATAGGAGAAACTGCTTCTCTAAAGCTTTCAGGAGCTTTCATTGTATAAGAGTCTTTTGTCTGAGGGGGGGAAAATCTAGGTTTTCCTGATGGAGTAAAGGAGCAAGGTTCAGATTCTTTAGAGAATGGTTTCTTAAGAATCAAAGGGTTTGACGAGGATGAGCTAGGTGGTAGCGATGGAAAAGGGGTTATAGCATATGGAGGATTAATGGGAGGCAGACTTGCAAGAGCTGAAAACTTGTTTGGGCTATTCAATGATGGCCTAATTGCAAACGGAGAAGCTGATGGCTTCTTTTCAGTCTCATTTCCCTTTTCTTTGAAAGGGCCTTTTGTATTAAATCCTGGCCTCATGATTTTCCCTGCAAAAATTCTCTTGTTAGAAAATCTGGGAGAGAGTTTTCTTCTCCTTTGATATATTCTACCTGAAAATCAAAACTAGACAATAAGGCTTGCCATCTAGCAAATATCTGTTTAGAAACTAGATTTTTAACATCCTTTTGTAAAATTTCTTTTGCAGATTTACAATCTACTTTAAGCAAAAATTCTTTATTAATTTAATCATCTTGAAACTTAGTAATGCAAAGGACAATAGCGAGGACTTCCTTTTTAACAGTACTATAGTTTTTCTGGGCGGAATTTCAAACTCCGAAAGTAAAACGAACTAATTGTTCTTGGCTTTCTAGTGTTCTCTTTTGCTTGAGAATTCCTCCATAACCGATATCTGAAACATCAGTTTCAACAATCATAAAAGAGTCTGGATTAGAAATACCTAAGCAAGGCAAACTCTTAACCATTTCTTTAATCTTAATAACAGTGGTGGTCTGTTCCTTTGTCCATGGAACAGGTATTTTCTTAAGCCTATCATACAATGGCTTACAAACTTGTCCAACCTTGGAATAAAGTCTGCAACATAATTAAGACTACCCAAAAACCTTTGCAATTGGGTTTTGTCAGTAATAACATCAGGGAACTTATCTGAAAACTCAATGGCTCTGCAAATAGGTTTATATGTGCCTTGATATAAATCATGACCAAGAAATCTGATTTTTGTTTGGAAAAGTTTAATCTTTTTTGCGCTAACCACCAAACCATTATGTTTAACAATTTTAAAGAATATATTCAAATGTTTGAAATGAGAATCAATGTCCTTAGAAAAGATTAACACATCATCAATATAAACAATTGAAATATGACTAATGTGATTAAAGATGGAATTCATAATGTTTTGAAACTCCGAAGGGGCATTCTTAAGCCCAAAAGGCATAACGTTCCACTCAAAATATCCAAATGGGACATTGAAAGCAGTTTTATATTTATCCATTTCGGAAATCTATATTTGCCAAAATCCTAATTTCATATCAAATTTACTATAAATATTCGCTTTAAAAGTTCTTTTTAAAAGATCCCTTTTGTTGGGAATTGGATATCTAATCCATTTTAAAACAGAGTTTAAAGGTTTATAGTTAATAACAAGTCGAGGAGAGCCTCTCTCTTTTTCCACTGCGTTGTTGACAGAAAAGGCTGAACAACTCCAAGGAGACTTAGAGGGCCGGATAATGTTATTTTCCAAAAGAGTATTAATCTCCTTTTTACAAATTTCCATTTCGTCATGATTCATCTGAATGGGCCTAGCTTTCGTGGAAATGGCCTTTTCGTTGAATCCATCAATATAAGGGAGATCAACAGTATGGGCTTTTCTGGCCCAAAATGCATTTGGAAATTCAGAGAAAATTTCTTTTTCAAAAGTCTTTTGTAAATTGGCAATCTTAGTTACCATTCCCGGGGTTTTTAAAATTTGCTCAATTTTCTAAATTTTTATATCTTCTTTAAGAAAACAAATCTGATTAGAAATTAGATTAATTCTAAAAGCATTTTGTTTATGTAAAAATTTACTTTCTTCCTGAGAAAGAGTTTTAATAAAAGGAAATGAAATTTCTTTTCCTAAAATTTTTGTTTTGATAGAATCAAAATCAGAAATATAAGGTTTTATTTGAGTAATAAATGGTATTCCTAAAATAATTTCTTCGTTAATATTTTTTGTTATAACAAAATCATTTTTAAGGCATATACCATTATTGCAAATATGAGCATCAAATAACTTATAATCAATAATTATACGTTCACCTGTGGAGCTGTATAATTTGGTAGTCCCTTTGGTAAGGTATTTAGTAGGAATTAATACTTCAATAATGCAATTTCGATCTGCACCACTATCTAACAAAGCAATTTTGTTAAGAGTCAAATGATCATTAATAACCAGTTTAATCATAATATGAGAACTCTGAGGTCTAATTTTGGTAATAGCATGAATACGTTGTTCGCTATCTGAATCTCCCTTATGTTCTTCACTATCTGAAGCAACCGCCTTAGAGGTTCCTTCATCATTTCTAACTTCTTTGAGAAGTTTTTCTGTAATTGCTTCAATCTCTATCTTATGAAGTCTGGACTTCATTCCTTTCACTTCTTCTTTAAGAGAATTGACTTCTCTTCTAAGTTCTTCAATGGAAGGTTCTTCCTTTTTGGAGTCAAATCTGTTAATGATTTGCTTCATGCTAAAAGGAGTAACTTTAGCTTTTCTTCCTTTTGCCTAGTAACCAATTTCTGCAATTCAAGGAGATACTTTCTCCTGGCTTCTTCATCTTGAATATGTTCTATTGTAGAAAACAGAGTTTCAGCAGTTTTCTCAGAGATGACTCTGATAGTTTTACTATCACAAAGACAAAATGCACCATTGTAATTACACTCTGACACACTTTCTTCAGATTCTGAATTATTAGCGACATTGAGAAACTCTTCATCACTTTCTTCTTCAGAAGAAGAATATTCTGAGTCTGAAGCTTCTTCTTCTTCAATGATGGAGAAGAGCTTTTGCTTGACTTCATCATCAACTTCAAGAAGATTAATCTTCTTTTTCTTCTTCTTATTTCTGGGGCACTTTTTAGGTCGGTGACCCTTTTTACCACATGTCCAGCATGTGTCTTCTGAAGAGGATTCTTTAGTAGCATGCATCTTTCCTTTTTTCTTGCATTTCTCACGGGGTTCTCTTTCTTTTCTAGAAGATTTTCTTTTATATTTCCCCGTAGTTCTTTCTCTTTTTCCCGCTTTCCAAGCAGAAGGCGGTTTTAACAACGAAAATCCAAAATCTTGGCAAAAACTTCCAAGTTCTACATTTGAAGTCTTCTGATCCTTTTTAAGCTGATCCTTCAGCTTAAGATCAGTGCAAAGTTCCATTGCAACCACATTAATAAGACTAATGAGATCTCCGTATGCCAGTTGGGAATACGGGATTTTCCCTTCGCATCGATCTCTAATTTTGGATCTAACTTTTTCAGCAAAATGAGTAGGTAATCCGCTGATAAATCGTTCTTTCCAATAATCATTATTGCAATCAGATCTTATCATGACCTTATTTAGAAACATGTCTTTGTACCATCTGAAATCTGTCAATTTCTTGCAGTACAAATTATTCAGGATTTCTAAACTTATATCTTGGAAAAGACGCGGTTCTCTCATGAAATGTTTTGCTATGCTATAGAGCAAAGTAGTAGTAGTATCTTCATAGACAATTTCTGATGGAACACTAGTTCCTTCTTCAATCTTTACACCTACTTTAGTGGTTACAGCACCAAGATATGAGCCCTATTTTGATCCCTAAATACTAAATTCTAATCCCTAAGCCTTAAACCCTAAACCCTAAACCCTAAAACCTAACCCTAAAACCTAAATCCAAACTCTAAACCTAAACCCTAAACCCTATATCCTAAAATCTTAACCCTAAACTCTAAGCCCTAAACCTAAACCCTAAACACTAAACACTACACCCTAAACCTTCAACCCAAAAACTAAAATCCAAAATCCTAAACCCTTAACTCTTAATGATAAACCCTAAATTCTAAACCCTAAACCATAAACACTAAACCATAAACATTAAACCTAAACCTAAACCTTAGAACCTAAAACCTAAACCATAAACACTAAATCCTAAACACTAAACCCGAAAACCCTTAACCATAAACCCTAAACTCTAAAACCTATACCCTAAACCATAAACTCTAAACCCTTTACTCTAAACCTAAATCATAAACCCTAAACCCTAAATGATAAACCCTAAGCCCTAAACTCAAACCCTAAACCCTAAATCAAAAACCCTAAAACCTAAACCCTAAACCCTAGAACCAAAACCCTAAATAAAAAACCCTAAACCCAAAACCATAAACCCTAAACCATAAAACCTAAACCTAAACACTAAACCGTTAACATTAAAACCTAACCCTAAATGTTAAACCCTAAAAACTAAACCCAAACCCTAAACCCTAAACCTAAACCCTAAACCCTAAACACTAAACCTTAAAATTTAAACCATAATCCCTAAACCCTTAACCCTTAACCATAAACTTTAATCTCTAAACCCTAAACCTAAACCCTAACACCTAAAACCTAAACCCTAAACCATTAAACCTAAACCCTAAACCTAAACAAAAAACCATCACCCCTAAACCCTAGACCCTAAACCATAAACCCTATGCTTTAAACTCTAAATCCAAATACATAAGCCTTATACCCTAAACACTAAATGGTAAACCAAACCATAAATCTTAATACCCTTAACCCTAAATCTAAACCATAAATCGTACAACTAAACCCTTAGCCATAAAGCCTAAACGGTAAACCCTAAACCCTCAATATTAGACTCAAAATGTTAAACCGTAAACCCTAAGCCCTAAAACCTAACCCTAAACCTTAAATCCAAATTCTAAACCCTAAACCCTAAGCCCTAAACCCTAAACATTCAACCCAAAAAATTAAACACTAAACTCTAAATCCTAAACTCTAAACCCTAAACCCTAAACCCTAAACCATAAACCCTTAACTCGAAACCCAAAACCTAAACCCTAAACCCTAAATCTTAAATCCTAAACTCTAAATGTTAAACCCTAAACCCTAAACCCTAAAACCTAACCATAAACCTAAAGTCTAAACCCTAATCATTAAACATAAACTTAAACCCTAAATACTAAACTCTAAATAAAAATACTAAACCCTAAACCTATACCCTAAACACTAAACCCTAAATCCTAAACTATAAATGGTATATCCTAAAATCAAAACCCTAAACCCTAAATTCTTAACATTAAACCTTAAACCATAAACCATAAACCATGAAACTTAAACCCTAATCCTAAACCCTAACTCTACATCTCAAAACCTAAACTCTAAACCCTAAATCCAAAATCCTAAACCCTAAGCCATCAACCTTAAACCTTAAACCCTAAACTCTAAATCCAAAAAGCTAAACCCTAAACCCTAAACCCTAAATTCTAAACATTAAACCCTAACCCTAAACCATAAAGCCCAAACCCTAAAATCTTACCCTAAACCTAAATGCTAAACTCTAAACCCTAAATCCATTCTCTAAAACCTAAACCTTAAACCGTAAACCCTAAAACCTAAACCTACTAGTCAAAATCGAAACCCTAAACCTTCAACCCTAAATCCTAAACCCTAAATTGTAAACCCTAAACACTAAATCTTAAAACCCTAAACCTATAACTCAAAACCTAAACCCTAAACCCTAAATCCTAAGACCTAAACACTAAGCCATAAACCTTAAACCCTAAACCCTAAACCATAAAGCCTAAACCCTAAAATCTTACCCTAAACCTAAATGCTAAACCCTAAACCCTAAATCCATTCTCTAAAACCTAAACCTTAAATCGTAAACCCTAAAACCTAAACCTACAAGTCAAAATGAAAACCCTAAACCTTCAAACCTAAATCCTAAACCCTAAACACTAAACCTAAACACTATACCCTAAACCAAACCCTAAACCCTAAACCCTAAACCCTAAAACCTAAAACCTAAACCATAAACCCAAAACCCTAAACACTACACACTAGATCGTAACCCTAAACACTAAATACAAATTCAAAACCCTAAACCCTAAATCCTAAACACTAAATACTAAACCCTAAACCCTAAATTGTAAACCCTAAAAACTAAACCTTAAAACCCTAAACCTATAACTCAAAACCTAAACACTAAACCCTAAACTCTAAAGCCTAAACCTTCAACCTTCAACCCTAACCCCTAAGCCATAACACTAAACCTAAAACCCTAAATCTATACTCTAAATCCTAAACGCTAAAGCCTTAACCCTAAATCCTAAACTCTAAACCCTAAACCCTAAAATCAAAACCATAAACCCTAACCCTAAACCCTAAACTCTTAAACCTAAACCTTAAACCCTAAACAATAAAACCTAAACCCTAAACCTACAACTTAAAACCTAAACACTAAACCCTAAATCCTAAACCCTAAACCCTAAGCCATAAACCTTAAACCCTAAACCCTAAACCCTAAATCCTATACCCTATACTCTAAACCCTAAACCCTAAAATCTAAATGTTAAACCCTAAACCCTTAACCCTAAAACCTTACCCTAAACCCTAAATCCAAACAAAAAAAACCATCAACCATAAACCCTGAACTCTAAATCCTATATAGTTTCCTAAACCATCAACCCTAAAACCTAAACCCTAAACCATAAACCATAAACAATAACCCTAAACGGTAAACCCTAAACCCTAAACCCTAAACCACATACCCTAAATGCTAAACACTAAACCCTAAACCCCAAGCCCTAAACCATAAACCCTTAAACGAAAACCCGAAACCTAAAGCCTAAACCCTAAATCTTAAATCCTAAACTCTAAATGTTAAACCCTAAACCCTAAACCGTAAAACATAACCATAAACCTAAAGTCTAAACCCTAAACACTAAACATAAACTTAAACCCTAAATACTAAACCCCAAACCCTAAACCCTAAACCCAAAACCCAAAACCCAAAACCATAAACCCTTAACCCGAAACCCGAAACCTAAAGCCTAAACCCTCAATCTTAAATCCTAAACTCTAAACGTTAAGCCCTAAAACCTAACCATAAACCTAAAGTATAAACCCTAAACATTAAACGTAAACTTAAACCCTAAATACTAAACCCTAAATAAAAATACTAAACCCTAAACCTATACCCTAAACACTAAACCCTAAATCCTAAACTATAAACGGTATCCTAAAATCAAAACCCTAAACCCTAAATTCTTAACATTAAACCTTAAACCCTAAACCATAAACCATGAAACTTAAACCCTAATCCTAAACCATAAATCTACATCTCAAAACCTAAACTCTAAACCCTAAATCTTAAATCCTAAACCCTAAGCCATAAACCTTAAACCTTAAACCCTAAATTCTAAATCCTAAACTCTAAACCCTAAATTCTAAACGCTAAACCCTAACCCTAAACCATAAAGCCTAAACCCTAAAATCTTACCCTAAACCTAACTGCTAAACCCTAAACCTTAAATCCATTCTTTAAAACCTAAACCTTAAACCTTAAACCCTTAAACCTAAACCTACAAGTCAAAATCGAAACCCTAAACATTCCACCCTAATCCTAAACCCTAAACACTAACCCTAAATCCTATACCCTAAACACTATACCCTAAACCAAACCCTAAACCCTAAACCCTAAAACCTAAAACCTAAACCCTAAACCCTAAACCCTAAACACTATACACTAGACTGTAACCCTAAATACTAAATACAAATTCAAAACCCAAAACCCTAAATCCTAAACACTAAACACTAAACTGTAAACCCTAAATTATAAACCCTAAACACTAAACCTTCAAATCCTAAACCTATAACTCAAAATCTAAGCACTAAACCCTAAACTCTAAACCCTAAAAATTCAACCTTCAACCCTAACTTCTAAGCCATAACACTAAACCCAAAACCCTAAATCTATACTCTAAACCCTAAACCCTAAACCCTACACCCTAAAACCTAAAACCTAAACCATAAACCCTAAACCCGATACACTAGACCGTAACCCTAAACACTAAATACAAATTCAGAACCCTAAACCCTAAATACTAAACACTAAACACTAAACTCTAAACCCTAAATTGTAAACCCTAAACACTAAACCTTAAAACCCTAAACCTATAACTCAAAATTTAAACAGTAAACCCTAAACCTTCAACCTTCAACCCTAACCCCTAAGCCATAACACTAAACCCAAAACCCTAAATCTATACTCTAAACCCTAAACCCTAAACCCTTAACTCTAAATCCTAAACTCTAAACCCTAAACCCTAAATCCTAAACCATAAACCCTTAACTCGAAACCCAAAACCTAAACCCTAAACCCTAAATCTTAAATCCTAAACTCTAAATGTTAAACCCTAAACCCTAAATCCTAAACCATAAACCCTTAACTCGAAACCCAAAACCTAAACCCTTAACCCTAAAACCTTACCCAAAACCCTAAATCCAAACAAAAAAAACCATCAACCATAAACCCTGAACTCTAAATCCTATATAGTTTCCTAAACCATCAACCCTAAAACCTAAACCCTAAACCCTAAACCATAAACAATAACCCTAAATGGTAAACCCTAAACCCTAAACCCTAAACCACATACCCTAAATGCTAAACACTAAACCCTAAACCCCAAGCCCTGAACCATAAACCCTTAAACCAAAACCCGAAACCTAAAGCCTAAACCCTAAATCTTAAATCCTAAACTCTAAATGTTAAACCCTAAACCCTAAACCGTAAAACATAACCATAAACCTAAAGTCTAAACCCTAAACACTAAACATAAACTTAAACCCTAAATACTAAACCCCAAACCCTAAACCCTAAACCCAAAACCCAAAACCCAAAACCATAAACCCTTAACCCGAAACCCGAAACCTAAAGACTAAACCCTCAATCTTAAATCCTAAACTCTAAATGTTAAACCCTAAAACCTAACCATAAACCTAAAGTATAAACCCTAAACATTAAACGTAAACTTAAACCCTAAATACTAAACCCTAAATATAAATACTAAACCCTAAACCTATACCCTAAACACTAAACCCTAAATCCTAAACTATAAACGGTATCCTAAAATCAAAACCCTAAACCCTAAATTCTTAACATTAAACCTTAAACCCTAAACCATAAACCATGAAACTTAAACCCTAATCCTAAACCATAAATCTACATCTCAAAACCTAAACTCTAAACCCTAAGCCATAAACCCTAAACCTTAAACCCTAAACTCTAAATCCTAAACTCTAAACCCTAAATTCTAAACGTTAAACCTTAACCCGAAACCCAAAACCTAAAGCCTAAACCCTAAACCTATACCCTAAACACTAAACCCTAAATCCTAAACTATAAATGGTATATCCTAAAATCAAAACCCTAAACCCTAAATTCTTAACATTAAACCTTAAACCCTAAACCATAAACCATGAAACTTAAACCTTAATCCTAAACCCTAAATCAACATCTCAAAACCTAAACTATAAACCCTAAATCCTAAATCCTAAACCCTAAGCCATAAACCTTAAACCTTAAACCCTAAACTCTAAATCCTAAACTCTAAACCCTAAATTCTAAACGTTAAACCCTAACCCTAAACCATAAAGTCTAAACCCTAAAATCTTACCCTAAACCTAAATTCTAAACCCTAAACCTTAAATCCAGTCTCTAAAACCTAAACCTTAAACCCTAAACCCTAAAACCTAAACCTACAAGTCAAAATAAAAACCCTAAACCTTCAACCCTAAATTCTAAACCCTAAACACTAACTCTAAACCCTCTAACCTAAACAGCATACCCTAAACCAAACCCAAAACCCTAAACCCTAAACCCTAAAACCTAAAACCTAAACCATAAACCCTAAACCCTAAACCCTATACACTAGATCGTAACCCTAAACACTAAATACAAATTCAAAACCCTAAACCCTAAATTCTCAACACTAAACACTAAACTCTAAACCCTAAATTGTAAACCCTAAACACTAAACCTTAAAACACTAAACCTATAACTCAAAACCTAAACACTAAACCCTAAACTTTAAACCCTAAACCTTCAACCTTCAACCCTAACCCCTATGCCATAACACTAAACACAAAACCCTAAATCTATACTCTAAACCCCAAACCCTAAACCCTTTACTCTAAATCCAATACTCTAAACCCTCAACGCTAAAATCAAAACCATAAACCCTAACCCTAAACCTTAAACTCTTAAACCTAAAACTTAAACCATAAACAATAAACCCTAAACCCTAAACCTACAACATAAAACCTAAACCCTAAACCCTAAACCCTAAACCCTAAGCCCTAAAACCTAAGCCATAAACCTTAAACCCTAAATCCTATACCCTAAACTCTAAACCATAAACCCTAAAATCTAAATGCTAAACCCTAAACCCTTAACCCTAAAACCTTACCCTAAACCCTAAATCCAAACAAAAAAAACACATCAACCATAAACCCTAAACTCTAAAGCCTATATAGTTTCTTAAACCATCAACCCTAAAACCTAAACCCTAAACCCTAAACCATAAACAATAAGCCCTAAACTGTAAACCCAAAACCCTAAACCCTAAACCACATAACCTAAATGCTAAACACTAAACCCTAAACCCTAAACCCCAAACCCTAAACCCTAAACCCTAAACCAAAAACCATAAACCCGAAACCTAAACACTAAACCCTAAATCTTAAATCCAAAACTCTAAATGCTAAAACCTAAAACCTAAACCCTAAAACCTAAACACTAAATATAAATACTAAACCCTAACCCTAAATACTAAACCCTAAACCTATGCCCTAAAAACTAAACCCTAAATCCTTAACTATAAATGGTATATCCTAAAATCAAAACCCTAAACCCTAAATTCTTAACATTAAACCTTAAACCTTAAACCATAAACCATGCAGCTTAAACCCTAATCCTAAACCCTAAATCTACATCTCAAAACCTAAACTCTAACCCCTAAATCCTAAATCCTAAACCCTAAGCTATAAACCTTAAACCTTAAATCCTAAACTCTAAATCCTAAACTCTAAACCCTAAATTTTAAACGTTAAACCCTAACCCTAACCCATAAAGCATAAACCCTAAAATCTTACCCAAAACCTAAATGCTAAACCCTAAACCTTAAATTGATTCTCTAAAACCTAAACCCTAAACCCTAAACCCGAAAACCTAAACCTGCAAGTCAAAATCAAAACGTTAAATCTTCAACCCTAAATCCTAAACCCTAAACACTAACCCTAAACCCTATACCCTAAACCAAACCCTAAACCCTAAACCCTAAAACCTAAAACCTAAACCATAAACCCTAAACCCTAAACCCAATACACTAGACCGTAACCTTAAACACTAAATACAAATTCAAAACCCTAAACCCTAAATCCTAAACACTAAGCATTAAATTGTAAATCCTAAATTGTAAACCCTAAACACTAAAGCTTAAAACCCTAAACCTATAACTCAAAATCTAAACAATAAACCCTAAACCTTCAACCTTCAACTCTAACCCCTAAGCCATAACACTAAACCCAAAAACCTAAACCCTAAACACTAAACACTACATCCTAAACCTTCAACCCAAAAACTTAAATCCAAAATCATAAACCCTTAACCCTTAATGATAAACCTTAAACACCAAACTCTAAACCATAAACACTAAATCCTAAACATTAAACCTAAACCCTAAACCCTAGAACCTAAAACCTATACCATAAACACTAAATCCTAAACACTAAACCCGAAACCCTTAACTATAAACCCTAAACTCTAAAACCTATACCCTAAACCCAAAACTCTAAACCTTTTACTCTAAACCTAAATCATAAACCCTAAACCGTAAATGATAAACCTTAAGCCCTCAACTCAAACCCTAAACCCTAAACCCTAAACCCAAAACCATAAACCCTAAACCATAAAACCTAAACCTAAACCCTAAACCGTTAACATTAAACCCTAACCCTAAATGTTAAACCCTAAAAACTAAACCCAAACCCTAAACCCTAAACCTAAACCCTAAACCCTAAACACTAAACCCTAAAATTTAAACCATAATCCCTAAACCCTTAACCCTTAACCAGCAACTTTAATCTCTAAACCCTAAACCCTAACACCTAAAACCTAAACCATAAATTTAAAACCGTAAACACTAAACCCTGAACCCTTAAACCTAAACCCTAAACCTAAACAAAAAACCATCACCCCTAAACCCTAAACACTAAACCATAAACCCTAAGCTTTAAACTCTAAATCCTAAACCATAGACCATATACCCTAAACACTAAATGGTAAACCAAACCCTAAATCTTAATACCCTTAACCCTAAATTTAAACCATAAACCGTACGCCTAAACCCTTAACCATAAAGCCTAAACGGTAAACCCTAAACCCTTAATCTTAAACTAAAAATGTTAAACCCTAAACCCTAAGCCCTAAAACCTAACCCTAAACCTAAACCCTAAACCTTAAATCCAAATTCTAAACCCTGGACCCTAAACCCTAAACCCTAAACCTTCAACCTAAAAAATTAAACACTAAACTCTAAATCCTAAATTCTAAACCCTAAACCCTAAACCCTAAACCATAAACCCTTAACCCTAAACCCGAAACCAAAACCCTAAACCCTAAATCTTAAATCCTAAACTCCAACTGTTAAACCCTAAACCCTAAACACTAAAACCTAACCATAAACCTAAAGTCTAAACCCTAAACATTAAACATAAACTTAAACCCTAAATACTAAACCCTAAATATAAATACTAAACCCTAACCCTAAATAGTAAACCCTAAACGTATACTCTAAACACTAAACCCTAAATCCTAAACTATAAACGGTATATCCTAAAATCAAAACCCTAAACCCAAAATTCTTAACATTAAACCTTAAACCATAAACCATAAACCATGAAACTTAAACCCTAATCCTAAACCCTAAATCTACATCTCAAAACCTAAACTCTAAACCCTAAATCCTAAATTCTAAACCCTAACCCATCAACTTTAAACCTTAAACCCTAAACTATAAATCCTAAACCCTAAACCCTAAATTCTAAATATTAAACCCAAACCCTAAACCATAAAGCCTAAACCCTAAAATGTTACCCTAAACCTAAATGCTAAACCTTAAACCCTAAATCCATTCTCTAAAACCTAAACCTTAAACCGTAAACCCTAAAACCTAAACCTACTAGTCAAAATCGAAACCCTAAACCTTCAACCCTAAATCCAAAATCCTAAATTGTAAACCCTAAACACTAAACCTTAAAACCCTAAACCTATAACTCAAAACCTAAACCCTAAACCCTAAATTGTAAGCCCTAAACCCTAAGCCATAAACCTTAAACCCTAAACCATAAACCATAAAGCCTAAACCCTAAAATCTTACCCTAAACCAAAATGCTAAACTCTAAACCCTAAATCCATTCTCTAAAACCTAAACATTAAACCATAAATCCTAAAACCTAAACCTACATGTCAAAGTAGAAACCCTAAACCTTCAACCCTAAATCCTAAACCCTAAACACTAACCCAAAACACTATACCCTAAACACTATACCCTAAACCAAACCCAAAACCCTAAACCCTAAACCCTAAAACCTAAAACCTAAACCCTAAACCCTATACAGTAGATCGTAACCCTAAACACTAAATACAAATTCAAAACCCTAAACCCTAAATCCTAAACACTAAAGACTAAACTCTAAACCTTAAATTGTAAACCTTAAACACTAAACCTTAAAACCCTAAACCTATAACTCAAAACCTAAACACTAAACCCTAAACTCTAAACCCTAAACCTTCAACCTTCAACCCTAACCCCTAAGCCATAACACTTAACCCAAAACCCTAAATCTATACTCTAAACCCTAAACCCTAAATCCGTAACCGTAAATCCAAAACTGGAAACTCTAAACCCTAAAATCAAAACCATAAACCCTGACCCTAAACCCTAAACTCTTAAGCCTAAACCTTAAACCCTAAACAATAAACCCTAAACCCTAAACCTACAACTTAAAACATAAACCCTAAACCCTAAATCCTAAACACTACACCCTAAGCCATAAATCTTAAACCCTAAACCCTAAATCCTATACCCTATACTCTAAACCCTAAATCCTAAAATCTAAATGTTAAACCCTAAACTCTTAACCCTAAAACCTTACCCTAAACCCTAAATCCAAACAAAAAAAAACCATCAACCATAAACCCTAAACTCTAAATCCTACATAGTTTCTTAAACCATCAACCCTAAAACCGAAACCCTAAACCCTAAACCATAAATAATAAGCCCTAAACTCTAACCCCTAAACCCTAAACCCCAAACCACATTCCCTAAATGCTAAACACTAAACCCTAAACCCCAAACCCTAAACCCTAAACCCTAAACCCTAAACCATAAACTCTTAACCCGAAACCCGAAACCTAAAGCCTAAACCTTAAATCTTAAATCCTAAACTCTAAATGTTAAACCCTAAAACCTAACCATAAACCTAAAGTCTAAACCCTAAACATTAAACATAAACTTAAACCCTAAATACTAAATCCCAAACCCTAAACCCTAAACCATAAACCCTTTACCCAGAACCCAAAAGCTAAAGCCTAAACCCTAAATCTTAAATCCTAAACTCTAAATGTTAAACCCTAAACCCCAAACCCTAAAACCTAACCATAAACCTAAAGTCTAAACCCTAAACATTAAACATAAACTTAAACCCTAAATACTAAACCCTAAATATAAATACTAATCCCTAACCCTAAACACTAAACCCTAAACACTAAACCCTAAATCCTAAACTATAAATGGTATATCCTCAAATCAAAACCCTAAATTCTTAACATTAAACCTTAAACCCCAAACCATAAACCATGAAACTTAAACCCTAATCCTAAACCCTAAATCTACATCTCAAAACCTAAACTCTAAACCCTAAACCCTAAATCCTAAACCCTAAGAAATAAACCTTAAACCTTAAACCCTAAACTCTAAATCCTAAACTCTAAACGTTAAACCCTAACCCTAAACCATAAAGCCTAAAACCTAAAATCTTACCATAAACCTAAATGCTAAACCTTAAACCCTAAATCGATTCTCTAAAACCTAAACCTTAAATCCTAAACCCCAAAACATAAACCTACAAGCCAAAATCTTCAACCCTAAATCTTAAACCCTAAACAGTAACCCTAAACCCTATACCCTAAACCCTATACCCTAAACCAAACCCTAAACCCTAAACCCTAAACCCTAAAACCTAAACCATAAACCCTAAACCCTAAACCCTAAACCCTAAAACCTAAAACCTAAACCATAAACCCTAAACCCTAAACCCTATACACTAGACCGTAACCCTAAACACTAAATACAAATTCAAAACCCTAAACACAAAATCCTAAACACTAAACACTTAACTGTAAACCTAAATTGTAAACCCTAAACACTAAACCGTAAAACCCTAAACCTATAACTCAAAATCTAAGAACTAAACCCTAAACTTTCAACCTTCAATCCTAACCCCTAAGCCAAAATACTAAACCTAAAACCCTAAATCTATACTCTAAACCCTAAACCCTAAACCCTTAACCCTAAATCCAAAACTCTAAACCCTAAAGCCAAAAATCAAAACCACAAACCCTAACCTTAAACCCTAAACACTTAAACCCTAAACACTTAAACCTAAACCTTAAACCATAAACAATAAACTCTAAACCCTAAACCTACAACTTAAAACCTAAACCCTAAACCTTAAATCCTAAACCCTAAACCCTAAGCCATAAGCCTTAAACCTTAAACCCTAAACCCTAAATGCTATGCCCTATACTCTAAACCCTAAACCCTAAAATCTAAATGTTCAACCCTAAACCCTTAACCCTAAAACCTCACCCTAAACCCTAAATCCAAACAAAAAAAACCATCAACCATAAACCCTAAACTCTAAAGCCTATATAGTTTCTTAAACCATCAACCCTAAACCCTAAACCCTAAACCATAAATAATAAGCCCTAAATTGTAAACCCTAAACCACATACCCTAAATGCTAAACACTAAACCCCAAACCCTAAACCCTAAACCATTAATGCTAAACAATAAATTGTGAAACCTAAACCTTAAACCCTATACCTTAAACCCTAAACTCATAACCCTAAACCCTAAATCCTTAAACTTAAACCCTAAACCCTAAACTGCAAACCCTAAACACAAAACTCAAAACCCTAAACCCTGAAGCCTATACCCTAAACCCAAAACCCAAAACTCTAAAACCTATACCCTAAACCCTAAACTATAAACCCTTTACACTAAACCTAAATAATAAACCCTAAACCCAAAATGATGAACCCTAAGCCCTAAATTCAAACCCTAAACCCTAAATACAAAACCCTAAAACCAAAACCCTAAATAAAAAACCCTAAACCCTAAACCATAAAACCTAAACCTAAACCCTAAACCGTTAACATTAAAACCTAACCCTAAATGTTAAACCCTAAAATCTTAACCCAAACCCTAAACCCTAAGCCTAAACCCTAAACCCTAAACACCAAACCCTAAAATTTAAACCATAATCCCAAAACCCTTAACCCTTAACCATAAACTTTAATCTCTAAACCCTAAACCCTAAACCCTAACACCTAAAACCTAAACCCTAAATTTAAAACCGTAAACACTAAACCCTAAACCCTTAAACCTAAACCCTAAACCTAAATAAAAAACATCACCCCTAAACCCTAAACCCTAAACCATAATCCCTAAGCTTTAGACTCTAAATCCTAAACCGTAAACCCTATACCCTAAACACTAAATGGTAAACCAAACCCTAAATCTTAATACCTTTAACCCTAAATCTAAACCATAAGCCGTACACTTAAACCCTTAACCATAAAGACTAAATGGTAAACCCTAAACCCTCAATATTAAACTCAAAATGTTAAACCCTAAACCCTAAGCCCTAAAACCTAACCCTAAACCTTAAATCCAAATTCTAAACCCTGAACATTGAACCCTAAACCCTAAACCCTAAACCATCAACCCAAAAAATTAAACACTAAACTCTAAATCCTAAACTCTAAACCCTAAACCCTAAACCCTAAACCATAAACCCTTAACCCAAAACCTGAAACCTCAACTCCAAACCCTAAATCTTAAATCCTAAACTCTAAATGTTAAACCCTAAACCCTAAACCCTAAAACCTACCCATAAACCTAAACACTAAACCCTAAATCCTAAACTATAAACGGTATATCCTAAAATCAAAACCCAAAACCCTAAATTATTCACATTAAACCTTAAACCATAAATCACAAACCATGAAACTTAAACCCTAATCCTAAACCCTAAATCTATAGCTCAAAACCTAAACTCTAAACCCTAAATCCTAAATCCTAAACCCTAAGCCATAAACCTTAAACCTTAAACCCTAAACTCTAAATCCTAAACCCTAAACCCTACATTCTAAACATTAAACCCTAACCCTAAACCATAAAGCCTACCCTAAACCTAAATGTTAAACCCTAAAACCTAAATCCATTCTCTAAAACCTAAACCTTAAATCGTAAAACCTAAAACCTAAACCTACGAGTCAAAATCGAAACCCAAAACCTTCAACCCTAAATCCTAAACCCTAAATTGTAAACAATAAACACTAAACCTTAAAACCCTAAACCTATAACTCAAAACCTAAACACTAAGCCCTAAACTCTAAACCCTAAACCTTCAACCCTAACCCCTAAGCCATAACACTAAACCCAAAATGCTAAATCTATACTTTAAACCCTAAACCCTAAACCCTAAACCCTTAACTCTAAATAGAATACTCTAAACACTAAACCCTAAAATCAAAACCATAAACCCTAACCCTAAACCCTAAACTCTTAAACCTAAAACTTAAACCATAAACAATAAACCCTAAACCCTAAATCTACAACTTAAAACCTAAACCCTAAATCCTAAATCCTAAACCCTAAACCCTAAACCATAAACCTTAAACCTTAAACCCCAAACCCTAAATCCTATACCCAATACTCTAAACCCTAAACCCTAAAATCTAAATGTTAAACCCTAAACTCTTAACCCTAAAACCTTACCCTAAACCCTAAATCCAAACAAAAAAAAACCATCAACCATAAACCCTAAACTCTAAAGCCTATATAATTTCTTAAACTATCAACCCTAAAACCTAAACCCTAAACCCTAAACCATAAACAATAAGCCCTAAATCGTAAACCGTAAACCCTAAACCCTAAACCACATAACCTAAATGTTAAACACTAAACCCCAAACCCTAAACAGTAAACCCTAAACCCTAAACCATAAACCCTTAACCCGAAACCCGAAACCCGAAACCTAAAGCTTAAACCCTAAATCTTAAATCCTAAACTCTAAATGTTCAACCCTAAACCCCAAACCCTAAAACCTAACCATAAACCTAAAGTCTAACCCCTAAACATTAAACATAAACTTAAACCCTAAATACTAAACCCTAAATATAAATACTAAACCCTAACCCTAAATACTAAACCCTAGACCTATAACCTAAACCCTCAACCCTATACACTAGATCGTAACCCTAAACACTAAATACAAAGTTAAAACCCTAAACCCTAAATCATAAATGCTAAACACTAAACTGTAAACCCTAAATTGTAAACCCTAAACACTAAACCTTAAAACCTTAAACCTATAACTCAAAATCTAAACACTAAACCGTAAACTCTAAACCCTAAACCTTCAACCTTCAACCCTAACCCCTAAGCCATACACTAAACCCAAAACCCTAAACCCTTAACCCTAAATCCAGAACTTTAAACCCTAAACCCTAAGATCAAAACCCTAAACCCTAAACCCTAAACCCTAAACCCTAAACCCTAAACCCTAAACTTAAAACCTAAACCCTAAACCCTAAATCCTAAACCCTAAACCCTAAGCCATAAACCTTAAACCTTAAACCCTAAACCCTAAATCCTATACCGTATACTCTAAACCCTAAACCCTAAAATCTTAATGTTAAACCCTAAACCCTTAACCCTAAAACCTTACCCTAAACCCTAAATCAAAACAAAAAAAAACCATCAACCATAGACCCTAAACTCTAAAGCCAATATAGTTTCTTAAACAATCAACCCTAAAACCTAAACCCTAAACCATAAACAATAAGCCCTAAATTGTAAACCCTAAACCCTAAACCCTAAATCACATACCCTAAATGCTAAACACTAAACCCCAAACCCTAAACTCTAAACTCTTAATGCTAAACACTAAATTGTAAAACCTTAACCTTAAACCCTATATCTTAAACCCTAAACTCATAACCCTAAACCCTAAATCCTAAAACTTAAACCCTAAACCCTAAACTCCAAATCCTAAAAACAAAACTCAAAACCCTAATCCATAAAGCCTATACCCTAAACCCTAAACCCCAAACCCTAAATCCTAAACTCTAAATGTTACACCCTAAACCTTAAATTTTAAGCACTAAAACCTTAGCCCTAAAACCTAATCTTAAACCTAAACCCTTAGCCCTAAAACCTAATCTTAAACCTAAACCCTAAACCCTAAATCCAAAATCTAAACCTTAAACCCTAAACCCAAAATTCTAAAATCTAAACCCTAAATCCCTAACCCTAAATCCTAATCCTAATCCTAAACTCCAAACCCTAAATCCAAACTCTAAATCCTAAACTCTAAACCCTAAATCCTAAACCCTAAACCATAAACCAAACCCTAAATCATAAATCCGAAACCCTAAACCCTGAACCCTACACCCAGAACCCTAAACCCTTAACCATAAATCCAAAACTATAAATCCTAAACCCTAAACCTTATAACCTTAGCCCTAAACCCTAAACCTTAAAACTTATACCTTAAATCCTAAACCTTAAACCCTAAACACTATACCCTTAACACTAAACCCTAATCCCTAAATCCTAAATTCTAATCCCTAAACCTTAAACCCTAAACCCTAAACCCTAAAACCTAACCCTAAAACCTAAATCCAAACTCTAAACCTAAACCCTAAACCCTAAACCCTAAATCCTAAAATCTTAACCCTAAACCCTAAACTCTAAACCCTAAATAGTAAACACTAAACCCTAAACCTTCAACCCAAAAACATAAATCCAAAACCCTAAACCCTAAACCCTAAATCTTTAACCCTGCCCCCATCATATCCACTAAACAAGGATATCCTTCCATCACCTTTCATGAGGATGATTTCATGCAGAAGATGTCTGGTAGATGTAAGTACACTCTTGTGGGTAAATTCACCAATGCCATGCCCAAAATGGAGATAATTAGGAAAAGTTTCATTGCTCAAACTGATCTCATTGTGGGAGTTAAGATTAACCATTTCAACTCAGGACACATATATATTAATCTTGATAATGAGGCAAATCACATCTCTGTTTGGATAAAACAAAGACTGTACATAGCTGGACATGTAATGAGACTTCATTTGTGGACTCCGACCTTCAAACCTGCTGAAGAAACCCCCATTGTGCCCATCTGGATCACAGTGCCTGAACTCTCCTGGCACTGCTACTATATGGATATCTTGATTCCTTTGTTGTCACCTATAGGTAAGGCCCTTTCTCTGGACTCTACAACCATGCAAAAGACTAGGGGTAGTGTGGCAAAGGTGAGAGTTCAAATTGATATCACTAAAGAAAGACCTCAACATGTGTGGATGGGTTTTTCTGAAAAGGATCCCTCTCTTGGCAAATGGCAAATTATTGAGTTTGAAGATGTGCCCTCTTATTGTCTCTATTGTAAACATCAAGGCCACATTATAGGTGAATGCCCTTTAAAAGAGAGAGATGAAGAAATTAAGAAAAGAAAGGAAGGAGAGGTCACCAAGAGAGGCCAAGAGAAACAGCAGAACCACAATCCAAATAGTAGCCAGCAGCAGGAAGAAAACAAAGGAAAATCCCAATCCAACAGGAGCAACAATGCAAAAACATCAACTGAGGAAGGTGCAACATACAACGAAGAACAGTGGCAAACTCAAACTAGAAAGAAAAACAAGAACCAGTAATCAAATCAGGACCAAGGTATGAACCAAAATTCTCAATCTCAAGTACCAAAGACCAGATCATCCCAAGAACAGCAGGTGCAGAGACCAGGTATGACTGTTGAATCCCCTATTATTGTGCTTAAGGAGCCTGGTGACCTCTCACACCCCACTCCCCTGTTGTTGATGTTGCTGAACATCATGTTAATTGTGAATCCCCAGTCCCTGTAACCCCCCCCCCTGTTTATTTGCTGGTGATGAAGCTATTGGAGGGAGGATGGCTGTAAAGGAGAGAACCACTAACTTGCAGGAAGGGGAACCTAAGGGGAGGGAAGTATCTCATGCCCCTGCCACCACCACTATAAATACTGCTCAACCACAACAAGAACAAAATCACCAAGTCATCAGTGAAGGAACTCCTCAGGTACAAGGCAGCAAAGAGGGGCATAATCAACTCCAAGGTTCTATGGCAAAGGATTTGGGTAATAAGGCAAGCACCAGTAAACAAACTGAGACTCCAAAGAGTAAGAACAAACTAAGCAAGAATAAGAGAGAGGCAACCAAAAAGAAACAGGCTGAACAGCAAATACAGGAACAGACCAGAAATAACAATCCTCCTGAGGGTCCTGAGGATCCTAACTCTTGTAAAAAGTTCTTTATGGTGGAGCAAGTTATAGATATGATCCCCCTCAAGGCTCAGTACAATACCCCCACTCCAGGAAAACCCCCTAATCAGGCCAAGGTTATTGTCAGAGATAACTATGAGGTGGTAAACTCTGAGGATGAAATGGAGGAGGAGATTCCACCTGAAAAGGGTCTAGAAGATGATGATGAGACTAGTGATCTCCTGATCAAAGCTTTTAGCCCTAACAATGATATGGAACTGGACAAGGAACCGCACCAAATCACCAGTAAGCATGGACTCTCTCCAAAAGGCATGCATCTAGAGAGACTCCCACTCAAAAAATCATCTTCTATCCATCCTGTGTCTACAAGGAGACCAAACACTAGATTGTTTTCCTCTAAATCATCTCAATGATCAATACAATCATATGGAATGCTAGAGGTATCAATACCCAAGGTGTTATTGAAAGACTCAAAAATCTCAAATATCTACATCATGTTTCTATGATAGGCATCCTTGAGCGCTTTTCTGACAAGACCAACATAAATATGTTTAAAAGTATGCTTGTCATGGATTATGCAGTTAGTAATGTCAATAGGAAAATTTGGTTGTTTTGGATCAATGATATCAACTGTAAGGTTTTGGATACTAATGAATAGTATATTACTTGTGAAATCAACCACATAGAAGTACCAGAGGTTTATATCAAGACATTTGTATATGCAAAATGCAAAGAGAATCTCAGGAAGCCACTTTGGGACAAACTTCTCCAGGTGGCTGATGCTGGAAACTCTACTCCCTGGTGCACTATTGGTGACTTTAATGTTATTACAAACACTGAAGAGAAGATGGGAGGTATTGCCTATAATATGAGGAAAAGTATGCCTTTTATTGGTGTTATTAAAGCCTGTGGTCTTATGGATTTGGGTTTCAATGGACCTAAATTCACTTGGTCGAATCAAAGAGGTGTTAACTTCAGAATATGTAAAAGATTAGATAGGGCTATGGTTAATGACAAATGGTTGCAAGTCATGCCTCACACCAGCATTACACATCTTCCATTTGTGGGATCTAATCACTGCCCACTCCTTATGGAAATGAATGCCAGACCTGAAAATTATATTAAATACTTCAGATTCCTTAACTGCTGGACTGATCATCCCTCATTCACAGAGACTGTAAAAAATTGTTGGAGCAGGCCTTTGGAAGAAAATCCTATGTGGATCTTTCACCAGAAAATGAAGAGAACTGCTTCCACCATCAGTGCTTGGTCCAAATTACAATTTTGAGATATCTATGCTAAAGTCAAAGATTTTGAAAAGAGAGTCAAGGTTTTGGAAGAACAACTTATTCACAACAACACAGAGGAACATAGAGCAGAGCTTCATGGTATTAATGTTGAGTACATCATATTTATGAAGCTGGAAAACTCTATTCTGAAACAAAAAACTCAGCTACACTGGTTTAAAGAAGGAGATGGCAATTCAAAATTTTTTCATGCCTTGATTAGAGGTAGAAAAAGGAGGTTGTTCATCCACAAAGTCCTCAATGAGAAAGAGGAATGGATACAGGAAGATGACCACATTGCACAGGCAGCTTGTGATCATTTCCAGAACATCGTTACAGGTGAAGAAAAGCTTATTGATAAAGTCCCTTTAAACTGCATTCCAAGAATGGTGACTCAGGAACACAATGACAAGATGAAAGCTCTACCTACTATGGAAGAATTGAAGGAGGTGGTCTACTCTATGAACCCCAATTCAGCTGCAGGACCTGATGGAATGAATGGGTGCTTCTTTCAGAAGTGTTGGGATATTATCAAGCAAGAGCTGCTGGCTGTTATTCATGCCTTTTTCAATGGCCAGATGCTCCCCAAATATTTTACTCATACTTGCTTGGTCTTACTTCCCAAAGTGAAACATCCTAATAAACTAGCTGAGTTTAGACCCATCAACTTGAGTAACTTTATCACCAAGATTATTTCTAAATTAATTTGTTCCAAATTAGCTCCTATATTACCTGATCTGATCACCCCTAATCAGTCAGGATTTTTTCAAGGAAGGAGCATTTCTGAGAACATTATGCTAGCTCAAGAGATCATCCTCCAGATTAAAAAGCCTGTAATTGGTAGTAATGTTGTAATCAAGCTAGATATGGCCAAAGCCTATGACACAGTCTCTTGGTCATATATTTGTATCATTCTCAGGAAGATGGGATTTGAAGAAGTCTTTATAGACATGATTGGGAGAACTATGGCTAATAATTGGTACTCTATCATTATTAATGGCAAGAGACATGGATTTTTTCACTCCACCAGAGGTCTCAAACAAGGAGACCCCTTATCCCTAGCCCTATTTATTTAAGTGCTGAGGTATTGTCAAGATCCTTAAACAGACTTCATCAGAATCCCTTATCCTATGGCTTCTATATGGAAAGGAGGGGTCCTCAAATCAACCACTTGAGCTTTGCAGATGATATCATTATATTCACTTTAGGAAGCAAGCATTCATTGAAGCTTATCATGCAGACTTTGGCTGCATATAAGAGAGTTTCAGGCCAGCTTATCAATAAAGCCAAAAGTCATTTCCTTCTTCATCCCAATGCTTTCAGAACTACAAGTGACAGAATTAGGAAATCTACTGGCTTTCATCAAAAACAAGCTCCTATCACTTACCTGGGATGCCCTCTATTTATTGGCAGGCCTAAACTCATTTACTTCTCTGAGCTCATCAACAAGATAGTGAACAGGGTTACAGGTTGGCAGTCCAGAATGCTGAGTTATGGAGGCAAGGCAACACTGATCAAACATGTGCTGCAATCCCTCCCTATCCACATTCTGTCAGCCATCTCTCCTCCCTCAAGTACCATCAAGCAGATTCAAGATATCATGGCAGATTTCTTTTGGGGATGGAGGAATGACAGGAAGAAGTACCATTGGTCCTCTTGGAGAAACTTGAGCTTCCCCTATGATGAAGGAGGCATAGAAGTCAGGCTCATGAAAGATGTTTGTCAAGCCTTCCAGTTCAAGCATTGGTGGACTTTTAGATCCAAGCAAACACTTTGGGGGGATTTCTTGAGAGCAAAATATTGTCAAAGATCTAACCCTATAAGTAAAAAGTGGGATACTGGTGAATCCCAAGCTTGGAAACTTATGATGAGGAATAAACACACTGTGGAAAACCACATTCAATGGAAGATTAGAGATGGATCTAGTTCCTTCTGGTGGGATAACTGGTTAGGTGTAGGTCCCCTGACTCATTACACCACTGACAGCAACACATTTAACAATAAGAGGATCTCAAATTTTATGCAGGATGAACAGTGGAAGATGAGGAAGGTACTGCAGCTAGCCCCTCAGCAGCATGTTTATAGAATATTGTCTATGCAGATTCTACTTCAACATGGCCAAAAGGATCACGCGGTGTGGAAACTCAATACCAATGGCTATTTCTCTGTTTCTTCAGCTTGGAATATTATTAGAGAAACCAGAAGCAAAACCAAAATCAATGCAAACACATGGCAGAAATACATCCCTTTCAAATGATCTTTCCTGCTGTGGAGAGCTATCAGGAACAAGCTTCCTACAAATAAAAAGCTGGCTAGTTTTGGAATAGAACCAAATAATTGTTATTGTTGTTATTCTCTAGGAGCAGATACTATTGAACATACTTTCAAAATAGGAAACTTTGCCATGAGATTCTGGAAACATTTTACTGTCTCTTTAGGCATTGCGACTAATTATTTACCTTTGAGAAACATGATTATGAGATGGTGGAGTGCTACCTACAACAATGAAGCACATAAACTTATCCTTCAAGTCATACCAATCTTTACTTGTTGGAACTTGTGGAAAAACAGATGTGCTAATAAATATAGAGGAAAAAAGACCAACTGACAAGAGTGAAATATTTGGTCACCTTGGACATCTTTAAGCTACTGCAGACAGCTTTCTCGTACATCAGGTGGCCTATGGAATGGAGTAGATTATGTACCCTCATTGAGAAATGCAGCCATGATATCAAAATTACTATAGTATAGTGGACCAAACCTCCTATCAAATGGGTTAAACTCAATACGGATGGTAGTGCGATTCTAGGTAGCAAAGGAGCAGGAGGGGTTCTCAGAAGTAATACTGGAGATATGATCTTTGCCTTTTCAGCTCCTCTTGGGGAGGGAACCAATACTCAGGCTGAGGTGGAAGCTGCTGTCTTTGGCCTCACTTAGTGTGCTCATTTAAATTATAAAAATATGATCTTAGAAGTGGACTCCCAACTCATTGTGGACTACATTAAGAACAACACTACAGCTCCTTGGAATGTAGCATCCCTGCTGCAGCAACTACAACAACTTATTAGCCACTTCACTCATTTTAAATGCAATCATACTCTTAGGGAGGCTAACTATGTTGCTGATTCAATGGCAAAACACAGTCACCAGACAACCAGCCCACATGTACTCTTCAGCATCCAACAACTCCCAAAGTTGGCAGCTACTTATCTTCACCAAGATCTAGCAGGTATAGCAAATTTCAGAAGAAGAAAATTGAAGAGAATCAAGGAACCCCCCGTGAACCTTATTCAGATCAAGGGGACCTAGGAAGGAGAATAAACTCCTTCAGGCCCCTCTTTGAGATGGTTCCCTGGCATCTCTAGTTGCTTGACTTTCCTTACGTTTGGTTAGTTTTCTTTCCTTACTTGTAAAGGGAGAGTCTCCCTCATTTACGCTTTCCTAGAATCATTGTATCGAGAGGAGTCCTCTCGTATAGGTACATAGATGATAGGTTCCTTTCCTTTTGGGGTAAGGTTTAGGTCCCCCTCGTTGTATTTTCTTTTTATATCTATGATAAGACCTGGGGGTGTTGCTAATACCCTGACCCACCCAAGGGTCATTAAAATAAAAAAATAAAAAAAATCTTTAACCCTAAACCCTAAATTGTAAACCCTAAACCTTAAACCCTATACTCTAAATGCTAAACCATAAACCCTATACCAAAAAACATAAACCCTAAACCCAAAACTCGAAATCCTAAACCCTAAACCCTAAACCCTATACCTTAAACCCAAAACCCTAAAACCTGAATTCTAAACTTTATATGTTAAACCCTAAACCCTAAATGCTAAATACTAAACCCAAAATCCTAAAACCTATCCCTAAGTGTCTACCCTAAACCCTAAATCCAAACTCTAAACTCTAAACCCTAAATCCTAAATCCTAAAATCTAGACCCTAAACCCTTAACAATATACCCTAAACCCTAAACCCTTAACGCTATACCCCAAACTGTAACCCCAAAAACTTACACCCTATACCCTAAACCTTAAACCCTAAACCCTAAACCATAAAACATAAATCCTAAACCCTAAACTCTACACCCTAAACCCAAAACCCTAAACCCTAAACCCTAAACCCTAAACCCAAAAACCTAAACCCTAAACCCTAAATACTAAACTCTAAATACTAAACCCAAAATCCTAAAACCTACCCCTAAATCTAAACCGTAAACCCTAAATCCAAACTCTAAACCCTAAATATTAAAACCTAAAATCTAAACCCTAAACCCTTAACCCTATACCCTAAACCCTAAACCCTAAACCCCTAAACCATTAACCCAAAAACTGAAACCTTAAACCCTTATTCCTTAACCATAAACACTAAACTCCGAACCCTCAACCACCATCTCTAAACCCTAAACCCTAAACCTTAAACCCTAAACCCTTAACCCTATACACTAAACCTTAACTTTAAAACACTAAATCCTAACCCTAAACAAAAACCCTAAACCCTAAATCCAAACTCTAAACTCTAAACCCTAAACCATAAACCCTAAACCCTTCACCCTTCTTCCTAAACCCTTAACCCTAAACCCTAAACTATAAACCGTAAATCTTAAACCCTGAACCCTAAACCCTAAACCCTAAACCCTAAACCCTAAACCCTAAGCCTTAAACCATAAAACATAAACCCTAAACACTAAACCCTCAATCCAAAAATAGAAACCCTAATAACTACACCCTAAGCCCTAGATCCAACACCCTAAACCCTAAATCCTAAACTCTAAATGTTAAACCCTAAACCTTAAACACTAAATACTAAACCCTAAATCCTAAAACCTACACTTAAAATTATAAAGCCTAAATCCAAAATCTAAACACTAAACCCTAAATCCTCAATGCTAAAATCTAAACCTTAAACCTTAAACCTTAAACCCTAAACCCTAAACCCTAAACCCTAAACCCTAAACTTTAACATTAAACCCTAAACCCAAAAACCTAAACCCAAAACCCTTAACCATAAACCCTAAACTCTGAAACCAATAACCTAAACCCTAAACTCTAAACCCTATACCATAAAACTAAATGATAAACCCTAAAACCTAAACCCTAAACCCTAAACGATAAACCCTAAGCCCTAAACTCTAAACCATAAACCTTAAATCGCATACCCTAAATACTAAACCATAAATCCTAAACCCTAAACCATAAAGAATAAACGCTAAACCCTAAACCCTTAACCCTTAACCCTAAACCCTAAACTGTAAACCTTAAACCTTAAATCCTATACCCTAATCCCTAAACCCTAAACCCTAAACCCTAAACCCTAAACCCTACACCCTAAACCCTAAAACCTTAACCCTAAACCTTAAACCCTAAGCTATCAACCCTAAACCATAAATCCTAAACACTAAACCCTAAACCCTTAGCCATAAACCCTAAACTCTGAAACAAATACCTTAAACCCTAAACTCTAAACCCTATAACGTAAACCTAAATCATAAACACTAAAACCTAAACCCTAAACCTTAAACCCTAAACCATAGGCCTAAACCATAAACACTAAACCCTAAATCCTAGACTGTAACCCTAAACCCTAAATCCAAATTCTAAACCCTAAACCCTATATCCTAAACACTAAACCCTAAACTTTGAACCCTAATTTGTAAACCCTAAACCCTAAACCTTCAACCTTCAACCCTAAACCATAACACTAATCCCAAAACCCAGAACGCTAAATCCATACTCTAAACCCTAAAACGTAAATCCTAAACTCTCAACCTTAAACCCTAAAATCAAAACACTAAAGTCAAACCCTAAACTCCTAAACCTAAAACATAAATCCTAAACCATAAACCCTAACAGTAAACCCTAAACACAAAATCTACAACTTGAAACCTAAACCCTAAAACCTAAATCCTAAACCCTAAACCCTAAGCCTTAAACCCTAAGCCCTAAATCCTAAACCCTAAATCCTAAACCCTAAATCCTAAACCCTAAAACCTAACCCTAGAACTTAAATACAAACACTAAACCCTAAACCCTAAACCCTAAACGCCTAACTCTAAACCCTAAACCATATACCATAAACCCTAAAAACTAAACCCTAAATCCTAGACCATAACCCTAAACCCTAAATCCAAACTCTAAACCCTAAACCCTATATCCTAAACCCTAAATCCTAAACACTAAACCCTAAACTTTGAACCCTGAATTGTAAACCCTAAACCCTAAACATTCAACCTTTAACCCTAAACCATAACACTAATCCCAAAACCCAACACGCTAAATCCATACTCTAAACCCTAAACCATAAATCCTAAACTCTCAACCCTAAACCCTAAAATTAAAACACTAAACCCAAACCCTAAACTCCTAAACCTAAACCATAAATCCTAAACCATAAACCCTAACAGTAAACCCTAAACACAAAATCTACAACTTGAAACCTAAACCCTAAAACCTAAATCCTAAACCCTAAACCCTAAGCCTTAAACCCTAATCCCTAAACCTAAACCCTAAACCCTAAAACCTAAATCCTAAACCCTAAACCCTAAGCCTTAAACCCTAATCCCTAAACCTAAACCCTAAATCCTAAACCTTAAATCCTAAACCCTAAAACCTAACCCTAGACCTTCAACCGAAACACTAAACTCTAAATGCTAAACCCCAAACCCTAAACCCTAAACCCTAACCATAAAACCTAAACCCTAAACCAAACCCTAAATCCTACACCTTAAACCCTAAACCCTAAACACTAAACCCTAAATCCTAAACCATAAACCCTAAACACTAAACCCTAAACTCTAAACCCTCAACCCTAAACCCTTAACCCTACATCCTAAAATATAAATGTTATACCCTAAACCCTAAACCCTAAACACTAAAACCTAAAACCTAACCCTAACCCAAAACTCTAAATTCTAAACCCTAAACCCTAAACCTTCAACCCTAAAGCCTAAACCCTACACCCTACACCCTAAACCCTACACCCTAAACCTTAAACCTCAAACCCTAAATCATAAACCATGAACCTTAAATCCTAACTCTAAACCCTAATCCCTAAACCTATAACTAAAACCCTAAACCCTACACCATAAATCTTGAACTCTAAACCCTAAATCCTAAGCCCTAAACCCTAAATCCTAAACCTTAAACCCTAAACCCTAAACCACATACCCTAAACCCTAAACCCTAAACCCTAACCATAAAGCCTAAACCCTAAATCAAACCCTAAATCCTAAACCTTAAACCCTAAAGCCTAATACTAAACCCTAAACACTAAACCCTAAACCATAAACCATAAACCCTAAACTCTAAACCCTTAACCCTACATCCTAAAATCTAAATATTATACCCTAAACCCTAAACCCTAAACACTAAAACCTAAAACTTAACCCTAACCTAAAACACTAAATTCTAAACCCTAAACCATAAACCTTCAACCCTAAACCCTAAACCCTACACCCTAAACCTTAAA
This sequence comes from Solanum pinnatisectum, assembly GCA_035578085.1. Classification (NCBI taxonomy): domain Eukaryota; kingdom Viridiplantae; phylum Streptophyta; class Magnoliopsida; order Solanales; family Solanaceae; genus Solanum; species Solanum pinnatisectum. The sequence continues at coordinate 1,242,211 of JAWPEI010000017.1, forward strand.
CCTCAAACCCTAAACCATAAACCAATTCATTTTCTTAATATCTTTCTCTCTCTAAAAATTTGATCTCAAAAATTAGAAAGAAACAACAGCTGCCAAAATGGCCACAGAGCCGCCGGTAATGGAGCTCCGGTGGCTGGACCAAGCTCACTCGATGCACAACTCCAGCAGCAACAAACCCCAATTGGGCGCTTCACCAGAATCATCCACAAACTCTTTGAAATTGTGGCGCATTGAGGCGATCCAAGTCACGATCTCAGAGGAAGAGTTGGATTGGGCTCGAAAAATTATGTCTCTTGAACAAACGGGAATGATTTGTATGAATTCGTCTGCAAATCACGAGTCTACATCTAAGGATCTCTATGTAGGCCAAAAATCAGATGATTCTAACGTTAGAATAGAAAGATCAGTGAAGGTGATTTCTGGGCAAATCTTATCGAAATCGCCTTCACTACGCCATCAATTTCGAGCAGTCTCCGATGAGAGAAATGAAGTGATAACAACTGGGGAATCATCTACAGGACAAGGATTACATCCTACAATGAATTCGAATCATTTGGATGGTGTAATCTCCAGCGACAAGAATTTCGACAAAGTCACCGCAGCTACGACCAAGTACAACGATGAACGTTTAAATCAGAGGAATCCTAGTGATGAGGAGAACAATACTAAGGTAATGGACCACGAAATTCATCAATAAACTAATGTTAGCCTATCTTTCAATTTGCAGGATCAAGTCGCAACTAAGAATGCTGACTACAACAAAGACATGGAAGCTGATTCAGTTGGTATAGCTAGGAACATGCAGCAGGAGAATGTCCGGGATATGGAGCACAATTCAAACAGAAGGATGGAGGCAACACCACGAGAACAAGGAATGTCGATCACAAAAGGGACAAAGGATACTAATCTGCAGGGGAATTTGAATGGAAATCAGGCTGATCCATTGAGGATTGATCCAAGTTTCTTGCAGAAGGGTAATGCCAAAATTGCAAGAGTTACAAAAGGCCAGGATGCTAAAGGAGAAAAGGCGATATGGAAGGTGAAGAAAAAAGATATTGGCAACGAGGAGGAAATGAAGAACAAGTCCTTGCAAACTGCTGCGTTTGTAAGAGATGTACAAGCTGAGAAAACTACTCATCAGGGATAGTATATGGAACCCAAGATCCCTCCTCCCATCAAAGTTTCCTCTAAATTTGATATTTATTGGCCTGGCCAACACAGAACTAATCAGAACAATCCTGAACAAAACCAAAACAAGCCGTTAGTCATTTCCGCTTCCATGAGAACCAGCAACAACCAAATCCCGGACCCTGCTCCACCTACTGTCACCCAGTCCTTAGCAAACAGACTTCGAGCTAACCAAATCAAGAATGCTACTCCTATTGATATCTCTTCACCTATCATTTCCACTAGACAAGGTTATCCGTCTATAACTTTCCATGAAGAAGACTTCATTGAAAAGATGCCAGGAAGATGCAAATTCACTTTAGTTGGTAAGTTTACTAATGCCATGCCCAAAATGGAGATTATTAGGAAAAGTTTTATCGGCCAAACTCAACTCACTGGAGGAGTTAAAATTGCTCACTTTAACTCGAGGCACATTTATAGTGACTTGGACAATGAGGCTGATCACATTTCAATTTGGACTAAGCAATAGATGTACATTGCTGGGCATTCTATGAAGCTGCAGATGTGGCCTCCGACCTTTAAACCTGCTGAGAAAACTCCTATAGTTCCTATCTGGATTACCTTGCCTGAGCTTCCTTGGCATTACTACTATATGGATATTCTTACTCCGCTGCTATCTCCTATTCGGAAGGCCCTGTATTTGGACTCTGCCACTATGCAAAAAACTAGGGGGAGTGTTGCTAAAGTAAGAGTTCAAATTGATCTCACTAAATAGAGACATCAACATGTGTGGATGGGATTTTCAGAAAAGGATCCTACCCTTGGTAAATGGCAGATAATTGAATTTGAAGATGTTCCCTCTTATTGCCTTTACTGTAAACATCAAGGACATATCCTTGGGGAATGTCCTGTGAAGGAAAGAGATGAAGAGATTAGAAAAAAGAAGGAAATGGAAAATATCAAGAAAGGTCAAGACAAATAGCTGGACCACAATGCCAAAGGTCATCAACAGAATGAGAAAGGTAAAGAACCCATATTATTGAACAGACAAACTAATCTTGCAGGACCAGCTGGAAAGGATACAACACACAAGGAGGATCAATGGCAAATTCAAAATAAAAGAAGGAATAAACACCACCAACCAAATCAAGAACAAGGTAAAAACCAAACTTCAACTCTGCAGGTACCACTGGCAGACACCTCCATAATGAATCAGTCAATGCAGAGAACAAGTAGTAATCCTACAGCCCCTATTATTGTCTCTGAAAAGTCTGGTGATCAGGCTTGCACTCCCCCTTCCCCTGTTATTGTGAAGGATGATGTTCATCCTATCCCATCCCCTGTGCCCCCCTTTATTGCTGGTGATGAAGCTGTTGGAGGGAGTACGATAGTGAAGGAGAAGCCTACTAACCTGCAGGAAGGGGAACCAAAGGGAAGGAAATTGCCTCAATCTATACAGAAGAGTCAAAGGAAGAGTCCAAGGACTGACCAGTAGACCCAGGTTACCACTCAAAAGCAGGATCATCAAAGCATTAAAGAAGGAGAGCAGTAAGTTCAAAGAAAGAAAATAGAGAATAAACAAATCAGAGGATATATGGCTAAAGATATGGGTAACGAAGCTGGTACTAGTAAACAGACTGAGACCTCTAAAAGCAAGAACAAACCTAGCAAAACAAAGAGAGAGGCTGCAAAGAGGAAATAGGTTGAACAACAACAGCAGGATCAGGAGCAGAATGATAGCACACCCGAGGGATTAAGTCCTTGCAAGGACTTCATAATGGTGGATCAAATTATGGATGTACTCCCTCTAAAGGCTCAATACAACACTCACACCCCAGGAAAACCCCCTGATCAGGCCAAGACTGGTGTCAGAGATGAGTATGAAGTGCAGAACTCAGAGGATGAAATAGAGGAAGACAATCAGATGGTTCAGGTTGATGATGAAGATGATGAGAACAGTGAACTGCTGATAAAAGCCTTCCACCCCAACAATGACAAAGAACTGGATAAGGAACTACACCAGATTACCAACAAACAAGGCCTCTCTCCCAGAGGTATGCAATTGGGAAAACTGCCTCTCAAGAAACCTGCAACTACCATTCCTGTGACTGCAGGAAGACCAAACAATAGACTCTTCACCTCTAAATCATCCCAATGATCAATACAATCATATGGAATGTTAGAGGAATCAGTACCCAAGGTGTTATTGAAAGACTCAAAAATCTCAAAATCCTCCATCAACTGTCTATGATAGCTATTCTTGAGCCTTTTTCAGATAGTGTCTAGATTGACAGGTTTAAAAGTATGCTTGCCATGGATCAGTCATTCAGCAATATCAATGGAAAAATTTAGTTATTTTGGGGCAGTGACATCACCTGTAAAATATTGGAAGCTGATGAGCAACAAATCACTTGTGATATCAACCATTCTGAAGCTCCTGGTAACTACATCAAAACCTTTGTATATGCCAAATGCAAAGATTATCTCAGAAGGCCTCTGTGGGATAGAATTCTCCATATTGATGACACTAGAGACTATACCCCCTGGTGTGCTGTTGGAGACTACAATGTTATAACTGATACTGAGGAAAAGCTGGGTGGCATTCCTTATAATATGAAGAAAAGTCTGGAGTTTATTGGTGTCATTGAAGCTTGTGGGCTTTTGGATCTAGGCTTTAATGGCCCTAGGTTCACTTGGTAGAACCAGAGAGGGATCAACAACAGGATTTGGAAGAGGCTAGACAGAGCTATGGTTAATGATAGATGGTTACAAGACATACCACATACTAACATCACTCATCTTCCTTCTGTGGGATCTGATCACTGCCCATTCCTCATGGAGATCCAAGCCAGGCCTCATGATTATATTAAATATTTCAGATTTCTCAACTGTTGGGCAGATCAACCCTCATTTGCAGATACTGTTGCAAGGTGTTGGGAAAGGCCTATAGAAGGACAACCTATGTGGATTTTCCATCAAAAGATGAAGAGGCTGGCTTCTACTCTTAGTACTTGGTCTAAGAGAGCAATTTGGAGACATATATGCTAAGGTTAAAGACTTTGAAGAAAGAGTCAAGGTTGCAAAGGAAACGCTTATTCATAACAATATTGAAGAGTAGAGAGCTGAACTCCACTTCATTAATGCAGAATATATTAAATACATGAAGCTGGAGGACTCTATCCTTAAACAAAAATCTCAACTGCACTGGTTTAAGGAAGGGGATGGAAATTCTAAATATTTTCATGCCCTGATTAGAGGAAGGAGGAGGAGGCTGTTCATTCACAAAATCCTCGATGAAAATGATGAGTGGATACAAGGAGATGATCAAGTTGCACAGGCGGCCTGTGATTATTTCCAGAACATCTTCACAGGAGAGACAAAAGCTAACAATGAAGCCCCCCTAAATTGCATTCCAAGAATGATTAGGAAGGAGCATAATGTTAGTATGAGAGCACTGCCTACTATGGAAGAGCTTAAGGAAGTGGTCTACTTAATGGATCCTAATTCTGCTACTGGTCCTAATGGAATGAATGGCTGTTTTGTCCAGAAATGCTGGGATATTATCAAGGGGGATCTGCTAGCAGTGATTCATGCATTCTTCAATGGTCATATGATCCCCAAATACATCTCTCATGCCTGTATTGTTCTCCTTCCTAAAGTGAAACAACCCAATAAACTCTCTGAGTTTAGACCTATCAGCCTGAGTAACTTCACCAACAAGATTATTTCTAAGCTGTTATGTCGCAAGTTGGCCTCTATATTACCCAACCTAGTTTTCCCAATCAATCTGGGTTTGTGAAGGGAAGGAACATAACTGAAAACATAATGCTGGCTCAGGAAGTGATCCATCAGATAAAAAAGCCTATCATAGGAAGTAATGTTGTGATTAAACTTGACATAGCAAAGGCCTATGACAGGGTTTCTTGGGCCTACATATGCCTAGTTCTCAGAAAGATGGGATTTGATGAAATTTTCATCGATATGGTGTGGAGAATTATGGCAAACAATTGGTATTCTATTATTATCAATGGCAAGAGACATGGTTTCTTCCAATCTACCAGAGGCCTGAAACAGGGAGATCCTTTATCCCCAGCCCTATTTATTTTAGGTGCTGAGCTGTTATCTAGATCCCTGAACAGACTGCATGACCACCCTTCTTACCATGGATTTTATATGAACATGAAGGGCCCTCAAATTAACCATCTTAGCTTTGTTGATGATATTATTATTTTTACCTCTGGAAGGAAACAGTCTCTTAAGCTCATTACGCACACTTTGAGGACTTATGAGAAGACTTCTGGCCAACTCATCAACAATGCTAAGAGCCATTTCTTGCTACACTCTAATGCTTTCAGAAACACCAGTGAAAGAGTCAAAAAGTATACGGGATTTCATCAGAAGAAAGCTCCTATCATTTACCTAGGATGTCCTATCTTTATTGGAAGGCCTAAAATTCTCCACTTCTCTAGCCTAATCAATAGAATAGTGAGTAGAATCACAGGATGGCAGTCCAAGATGCTGAGTTATGGAGGGAAAGCTACCTTAATTAAATATGTTTTGCAGTCACTTCCTATTCATATTCTGTCAACAAGCTCTCCCCCCTCAGCTATTATTAAGCAAATACAGCAGATCCTGGCTGATTTCTTTTGGGGTTGGAAGAATGACAGGAGGAAATATCATTGGTCGTCATGGAAAAACTTAAGCTTTCCCTATGAGGAAGGGGCAATTGGAGTCAAACTTATGAAAGATGTTTGTCAGGCATTCCAATTTAAGCAATGGTGGATTTTAAGATCCAAACAAACTTTATGGGGAGAAAACCAAATTCAACACCTACACTTGGCATAGGAATATCCCTTTTAAATGTTCCTTTTTGCCTTGGAGAGCAATTAGGAGCAAATAACCTACCAATGAAAAATTGGCAAGGTTCGAAATTGAACCAGCAAGCTGTTACTGTTGTCACTCTCCTGGAGTTGATACCATTGATCACATTTTCAATTCAGGGAACTTGGCCAAAAATGTGTGGAAGTATTTTGCTGTTGCCCTGGGTATTCAAACAGATTATCTTCCACTTAGAAGTATGATTATGAGGTGGTGGAGTAATGCTTACAACAATGAAGCACACAAGCTGATCCTGCAAACCATTCCTATCTTTATTTGTTGGAATTTGTGGAAGAATAGATGTACAAACAAATATAGAGGCAAGCAATCCAACATAGCAAGGGTTAAATATTTGGTGATCCTGGACACTTTCTAGCTACTGCATACTGCATTTCCCTACATCACTTGGCCTTTGGAATGGAAAAGGTTGTGTATTCATATCGAGAGCTGCACTCATGATACCAAGATCACTTCTGTCCAATGGATTAAACCTCCTGACACTTGGGTGAAACTTAATACTGATGGGAGCACCTTGGGCAACCCAGGCAGCATAGAAGGAGGGGTATCATCATAAACCATAAAGGAGAGATTATCTTTGTCTTTTCAGCCCCTTTTGGGACTGGAACAAACAACCAAGCCGAGGTGGAAGCAACCATTTTTGGCCTAACATGGTGTGCTCAACTGAAACACAACAATGTGATCGTCGAAGTTGATTCACAGTTACTTGTTCACTGGTTGAAGAACATTGCAGCAACTCCTTGGCAGTTCGATTCCTAGATTCAGAAGCTTCAACAAATAGTCACACAATTCAACTAATTCAAATGTATTCACATCTTTAGGGAGGCCAACTTTGTTGCAGATTCTCTTGCCAAACATAGTCACAAGACTACTAGCCCACAAATTTATTTCAAGAGTCAGCAGCTTCCCAAAGTGATAGCAGCTTATCTCTAGCAGGACCAGGCATGTATGCAAGCTTTAGAAGAAGAAAGAAGAAGAGAATTAAGGAACCACCATGACACTCTCTAGGAGAGAGAAGTCACAGAAAGGAGCCTGAACTCCTTGAAGTCTTCTCTGATGGTTATAACCATCTTTCCTGCTATGATTCTCTTGTTTACTAGGATAGAATTTATTTCTTGAATTGTAAAGGGAGAGTCTCCCTCATTTAAGTTTTCCTAGAATCCTTGTACCGAGAGGAGTCCTCTCACATAGGTGCGTAGGTGATAGGTTCTTGCTTTTGTTTGGGGAAGTATTGGAGAACCTGCTAATTATAGTAGGCTACCAATTCTTGAACCACCATGAAGTGGAGGTAAGGTTTATGTCCCCCTCTATGTATATTTGCTTTTTATATATATGATAAGGCCTGGGGGTGATGCTAAGCCCCTGACCCCTCCAAGGGTCGTTCAAATAAAAAAAAAAAGAAACCATAAACCATGAACCTTAAACCCTAACCCTAAACCCTAAACCCTAAACCTATAACTAAAAACCTAAACCCTTTGTCTATGAAGATGCTATTGCTACTTTGCTCTAAAGCATAGCAAAACATTTCGTGGGAGAACCGCGTCTTTTCCAAGATAGAAGTTTAGAAATCCTGAATAATTTGTACTGCAAGAAATTGACAGATTTCAGATGGTACAAAGACATGTTTCTAAATAAGGTCATGATAAGATCTGATTGCAATAATGATTATTGGAAAGAACGATTTATCAGCGGATTACGTACTATGTTAAGGCCTAAAGCTTTAGCACAACCTTACTTTGATCCATTTAATTATATTAATCATAGAATGGATCAAAGTAAGATTGTGCTAAAGTTTTAGGCCTTAACAAATCTCCATTATCATCGCTTTGGGAAGATGCCTCTTCTAATAGTTGTAAGGTTGTTTCATCATTGACTTTGTCATCTTCCAAGTTGGATAAGGCTTGCTAGAGCCTCTTCTTTAAGTCATCTTTGAATGATTATTTTTTATTACTTGTAGAAGTTGGTGAAGGACGTGAAGCTTCTTTGGGACCCGGCGACCATTCTTTAATGCATATCTCTTTTGATAGATATTTGATCCTGTCAAATACATGTATAGAAAATGTCCAACTAATAATAAGGGAAATTATTTTTTCGACAAAATACTTGCACAATTCATAGAACCATCTGGGGATGATAGATTTTGAAAATTCTGGACTATATTTGACAAACCATGTGTGAGTGGTTGGCCTTAAATATAGAAAGTTAAACCAAGCATTTTTATAGTCGAACCAATTAAAAGGCTAGGGTCTATGCTCCAGAGAGAGATTAATGGGGGTATGAAGATGATCCACCAGCCATTCAAATTGAGATAGAACACTTTTAATCTAGGTTTTCCTGATGGAGTAAAGGAGAAAGGTTCAGATTCTTTAGAGAATGGTTTCCTAAGAATCAAAGGGTTTGACGCGGATGAGCTAGGTGGTAGCGATGGAAAAGGGGTTATAGCATATGGAGGATTAATGGGAGGCAGACTTGCAAGAGTTGAAAACTTGTTTGGGATATTCAATGATGGACTAATTGCAAACGGAGAAGCTGATGGCTTCTTTTCAGTCTCTCTTCCCTTTTCTTTGAAAGGGCCTTTTGTATCAAATCCTAGCCTTATGACTGGCCTCATGATTTTCCCTGCAAAAATTCTCTTGTTAGAAAATCTGGGAGAGAGTTTTCTTCTCCTTTGATATATTCTACCTGAAAATCAAAACTAGACAATAAGGCTTGCCATCTAGCAAATATCTGTTTAGAAATCAGATTTTTAACATCCTTTTGTAAAATTTCTTTTGCAGATTTATAATCTACTTTAAGCAAAAATTATTTATTAATTAAATCATCTTGAAACTTAGTAATGCAAAGGACAATAGCGAGGACTTCCTTTTTAACAGTACTATAGTTTTTCTGGGCGGAATTCCAAACTCTGGAAGTAAAACGAACTAATTGTTCTTGGCTTTCTAGTGTTCTCTTTTGCTTGAGAATTCCTCCATAACCGAAATCTGAAGCATCAGTCTCAACAATCATAAAAGTGTCTGGATTAGGAATACCTAAGCAAGACAAACTCTTAACCATTTCTTTAATCTTAATAACAGTGGTGGTTTGTTCCTTTGTCCATGGAACAGGTATTTTCTTAAGCCTATCATAGAATGGCTTACAAACCTGTCTAACCTTTAAAAAGTCTGCAACATAATTAAGACTACCCAAAAACCTTTGCAATTGGGTTTTGTCAGTAATAACATCAGGGAACTTATCTGAAAACCAATGGCTCTGCAAATAGGTTTATATGTGCCTTGATATAAATCATGACCAAGAAATCTGATTTTTGTTTGAAAAAGTTTAATCTTTTTGGCGCTAACCACCAAACCATTATGTTTAATAATTTTAAAGAATATATTCAAATGTTTGCAAAGAGAATCAATGACCGCAAAAAGATTAACACATCATCAATATAAACAATTGAAATATGACTAATATGATTAAAGATGGAATTCATAATGTTTTGAAACTCCGAAGGGGCATTCTTAAGCAATTTTATATTTATCCTTTTTGGAAATCTATATTTGCCAAAATCCTGATTTCATATCAAATTTACTATAAATATTCGCTTTAAAAGTTCTTTTTAAAAGATCCATTTTGTTGGGAATTGGATATCTAATCCATTTTAAAACAGAGTTTAAAGGTTTATAGTTAATAACAAGTCAGGGAGAGCCTCTCTCTTTTCCCGCCTCATTGTTGACATAACAGGCTGAACAACTCCAAGGAGACTTAGAGGGCCAGATAATGTTATTTTCCAAAAGAGTATTAATCTCCTTTTTACAAATTTCCATTCAGTCATGATTCATCTGAATGGGCCTAGCTTTCGTGGAAATGGCCTTTTCGTAGAATCCATCAATATAAGGAATATCAACAGTATGGGCTTTTCTGGCCCAAAATACATTTGGAAATTCAGAGCAAATTTCTTTTTCAAAAGTCTTTTGTAAATTGGCAATCTTAGTTACCATTCTCAGGGTTTTTAAAATTTTCTCAATTTTCTTAATTTTTATATCTTCTTTAAGAAAACAAATCTGATTAGAAATTAGATTAATTCTAAATGCAGTTTGTTTATGTAAAAATTTACTTTCTTCCTGAGAAAGAGTTTTAATAAAAAGAAATGAAATTTCTTTTGCTAAAATTTTTATTTTGATAGAATCAAAATCAGAAATATAAGGTTTTATTTGAGTAATAAATGGCATTCCTAAAATAATTTCTTCGTTAATACTTTTTGTTATAACAAAATCATTTTTAAGGCATATACCATTATTGCAAATATGAGCATCAAATAACTTATAATCAATAATTATACGTTCACCTGTGGCGCTGTATAATTTGGTAGTCCTTTTGGTAAGGTATATAGTAGGAATTAATCCTTCAACAATGCAATTTCGATCTGCACCACCATCTAACAAAGCAATTTTGTTAAGAGTCAAATGATCATTAATAACCAGTTTAATCATAATATGAGAACTCTGAGGTCTAATTTTGGCAATAGCATGAATACCAGCTTTGCTATCCGAATCTCCCTCATGTTCTTCATTATCTGAAGCAACCGCCTTAGAGGTTCCTTCATCATTTCTAACTGATGTTTTTCTGTAATAGCTTCAATCTCTATCTTATGAAGTCTGGACTTAATTCCTTTCATTTCTTCTTTAAGAGAATTGACTTCTCTTCTAAGTTCTTCAACTGAAGGTTCTTCCTTTTTGGAGTCAAATTTGTTGATGATTTGCTTTATGCTAAAAGGAGTAACTTTAGGCTTTTCTTCCTTTTGCCTAGTAACCGATTTCTGTAATTCAAGGAGATACTTTCTCCTGGCTTGTTGATCTTGAATATGCTCTATTGTAGAAAAGAGAGTTTCCGCAGTTTTCTCAGAGATGACACTGATAGTTTTACTATCACAAAGACAAAATGCACCATTGCAATTACACTCTGACTCACTTTCTTCAGATTCTGAATTATGAGCGACATTGATAAACTCTTCATCACTTTCTTCTTCAGAAGAAGAATATTCTGAGTCTGAAGCTTCTTCTTCTTCAATGATGGAGAAGATCTTGCTTGACTTTATCATCAACTTCAAGAAGATTAATCTTCTTTTTCTTCTTCTTATTTCTGGGGCACTTATTAGATCGGTGACCCTTTTTACCACATGTCCAGCATGTGTCTTCTGAAAAGGATTCTTTAGCAGCATGCTTCTTTCCTTTTTTCTTGTATTTCTCACAGGGTTCTCTTTCTTTTCTAGAAGATTTTCTTTTATATTTTCCCGTAGTTCTTTCTCTTTTTCCCGCTTTCCTAGTAGAAGGCGATTTTAACAATGGAAATCCAAAATCTTGGCAAAAACTTCCAAGTTCTGCATATGAAGTCTTCTAATCCTTTTTAAGCTTATCCTTCAGCTCAAGATCAGTGCAAAGTTCCATTGCAACCACATTAATAAGACTAATGAGATCTCCGTATGCCTGTTGGGAATACGGGATTTTCCATTCGCATCGATCTCTAATTTTGGATCTAACTTTTTCAGCTAAATGAGTAGGTAATCCGCTGATAAATTGTTCTTTCCAATAATCATTATTGTAATTAGATCTTATCATGACCTTATTTAGAAACATGTCTTTGTACCATCTGAAATCTATCAATTTCTTGCAGTACAAATTATTCAGGATTTCTAAACTTCTATCTTAGAAAAGACGCGGTTCTCCAACGAAATGTTTTGCTATGCTATAGAGCAAAGTAGCAGTAGCATCTTCATAGACAATTTCTGAAGGGACACTAGTTCCTTCTTCAATCTTTACACCTACTTTAGGGGTTACAGCACCAAGGATATCAGCCCTATTTTGATCCGTTAGGTAATTGTCCCACCAATTTCTAAGGGTTCCTGTAAAACCTGCAATGATCATGCTAGCAGCTTTCTTATCACCAGCACCTTTCATTTTATATGCGGTGATGTTCAGTCCCATTTCCTGGAGCTTGGAATAAATCTGACCTTCGGCCATACCATCTATATTCCTTTCAGTCAAACTTGAACCATCTGCAGCAGATGCTGGATGGAGAACATCTTCCTCAAATTGAACATCAGGGAAAGAAGGTCTAGAATAATAATTCCTTTTATTAGGATGTCTTTTCGATAGAGTTCTAATCTTATTTCCTTGGGTGATCTTAAGCTTAGACAATTGCTCATTAATCTTGTCTAGCATGACTAAACTCTTTGGATAATTTAGGGAAGTTATCCTTGGAGAACTCAGGAATCTTAAAAATAGGAGTCTCTATTTGAGGACTAGATTTTGAATAACTAGGTTTATCCCTATTTGACTAATTCCTTTGAAATTATTTCCTTTCTCTTCCTCTATCTATCGGGAGATAACATGGAGAATCTGGTTAGTATAATTGTTCTGTTCAAGGATTTTGTTAATATCTCTTCCTGTTATAAAAGCTGCTTCCTTTTCTATGGGTTTCTTAAAGGGAGCGGCTTTCAAGATCTCCTTACGATAGGGAATACTAAGTCCTTCAAGCGGAGGAGTAACACTTTCAATTACCTGATCTTTGGTGTACCATTTGTTAATAAGGACCTGAAGAGATGATTGCTTGTCATCAATTTGTCTAGAAGATTCAAACCATTTAAAAAAATCAATTTCTGTTTTAAACCTTTTCATGTCCTTGAACCACTTGTCTCTAAAAGCGGGTCGTTGTTCCACAGTATAGGTAGCTTTATACCACTCTACCTTTTGCTTATGTTCAAGAGCTTTCCACCAAGAGTGTAATTTTCTTTTACTGGGGACAAAGTCTTCCTCATCAGAAGTTAGCACTCCGATGGAATCTTTTCCTTGATGAACAGGTTTCATATCACTGGCAGTATGACTTCCCAAAGTCTCTTCATAGTAAACCTTAGGAACAGTCTGGGAGAAATCTACACCATGAAGTTTTCTATAGTCAGGCTGGCTAATACTATCTTTATCCTCCTCCCAGGTTTGAAAAGAAGAAGGTCTTGCCGAAGACATTCTTCTACTTGAAGAAGCTTGGCTGAAAGAACTGGACCTTAAAAACTTAAGGTTAATTGATCCGTCAGGGAACTGGATAACCCGATCTAACTCTGTAGTCTCAGGTTGAAGGGGTAAAGGATTCGTAATGGAATCAAATTTCCATTCTTCATCAGCTAAAATATTAGTCCACTTAAGAAGTCTAAGGACAAAAGTAGTACTATGCTCTTGATTAGCTTCCATAAGTATAGTAACACCTTTAACACTAGAAGCTATGGCCTTTGGGGCTATAGTGGTCTTCATAGGCTTATAATATACCTGATATATTACAGCTATTTCTGTGGTATCTATTTTACTATTCATGTTCTTAGTTTTGATATTAAGTGTCAAAGTATCAATAATATTCGGATTATGAATATCAATAGTAAAATTAGGATAACAGTTAAAGTAAACTAGTCCATAAGCAAGATTACTTTCTAAAACTCCTATTAGAGAATCATCAAAATTAAGTAGTCTATCATCTCTAAGAAGTAGACAAATAGGAATATTTAGACCTTTACGGAAAAGAGGTTTAACAGCAACTTGCATCAGTCCAATATAAAGAAATTTAAATTCCTTCCTCTATCTATCTATATCAGTAGATAATAACAACTTGATAGTTTCAAGAGAATTATTAATAGCTATAGTAGATTCACAAGTTTTAATATTATATTTTTTAAACATAGAAAAATTACCTAACTGGTAAATCTTTTCAAAAGGTTCTTTAGGGATAGACCAATTTCGTAGATCATTTTCTGCTTTAGAAATAGATATATTAATAGAGTTAACAATATGATGTCTATTATCCATAGAGAGAGAATGCCATTAGACTATACTAGTGATACAATAAAAAGTAACTAAGCATTCTACTAAAGATATCAACTAGTCATACAAAATGAGATTTCAAATTCTTCTATAGTAACTATGGATTCATGCTCGGATTTTACATTAAAGAGTATGGATTTTACAAGAGATTTTCAAGTAAAGTATCTTGCAGTCTACGCGCCTGTCTCATCGGTTTAACGACCGCCTATAGGTATCGCAACTACTGGAAACATTCTCAACACCTTTCCTTAATCACCATACATGAACTCCATTTTTACAATTAAAGAATTAAAAATTCATATTGTATAACAAGGTGTTAACTTTGCTAAATTGCTAAGTTACTAATTAATGTTTCATAAGTATAGTCTTTGGCATAAGGATTTAGCCGTTCATGGCTATGATTAACATTACTATTAACAAGCTAAATATGCCTAACATGGCTCTGATACCATTTAAAATGATCGTAGCATTTAATAGTAATAACACGTTAACATAAAGTAAGTATAACGAGTAAATGAGAGAAAGATATACAAGAACTCACAATTTATTCAAGCAACGGAAGCAAACATCCAAGCCAAAAGTGCAATGGGAAACATTACAATGGTAAGAAAGAGGCTATAAGAAATTCTATGCTGAAATTTCTGATGCCTTACAAAGGGAAAATGTGTAGTCTTATATAGACTTGTAAAAGATAAGAGAAATCGAGAAGCTTTCTTCTGATTGGCTATTACGAGAATCTCCTTTATCTTGAGTGGGTTTAAAGTTGTCGGCCATTTCTTTTTCTTTTGGAAAAGTAGTGGCTGCTTTTTCTTTTGTCGGGCATCTACCTTTTTTAAAAGTGATGTCTGCTTTTATAAAGTTGTCGGCCACCTCCGCAACCCGCCAAAGTATCTTTGCTGTTGTGGGATTCCATATTTAATTAATTTAATTAAATTTTTAATCAAGAGATATTCTAACTCTTTGAGTTTCATCTCTTACCTTCTTAAATAATTCTGACTCTTTGAGTCTCTATTTAGAAGGTCGGTAATTCTGGATTTTAATATCCTCTACTGGATTATCCATTTAATTATATTAATCATAGAATGGATCAAAGTAAGATTGTGCTAAAGCTTGATACCATTTAAAATGATCATAGCATTTAACAGTAATAACACATTAACATAAAGTAAGTATAACGAGTAAACGAGAGAAAGATATAGAAGAACTCACAATTTATTCCAGCAACGGAAGCAAACAGCCAAGCCAAAAGTGCAAAGGGAAACATTACAATGGTAAGAAAGAGGCTATAAGAAATTCTTTGCTGAAATTTCTAATGCCTTACAAAGGTAAAATGTGTAGTCTTATATAGACTTGTAAAAGATAAGAGAAATCAAAAAGCTTTCTTCTGATTGGCTACTACGAGAATCTCCTTTATCTTGAGTGGGTTTAAAGTTGTCGGCCATTGCTTTTTCTTTTGGAAAAGTAGTGGCTGCTTTTTCTTTTGTCGGGCATCTACCTTTTTTAAAAAGTGATGTCTGCTTTTATAAAGTTGTCGGCCACCTCCGCAACACGCCAAAGTATCTTTGCTGTTGTGTGATTCCATATTTAATTAATTTAATTAAATTTTTAATCAAGAGATATTCCAACTCTTTGAGTTTCAACTCTTACCTTCTTATATAATTCTGACTCTTTGAGTTTTTATTTAGAAGGTCAGTAATTCTGGATTTTAATATCCTCTACTGTATTATCCATTTAATTATATTAATCATAGAATGGATCAAAGTAGGATTGCGCTAAAGCTTTAGGCTTTAACATATCTCCATTATTATCGCTTTGGGAAGATGCCTCATCTAATAGTTGTAAGGCTGTTTCATCATTGACTTTGTTATCTTCCAAGTCGGATAAGGCTTGCTGGAGCCTTTTCTTTAAGTCATCTTTGGACTATGATTTTTTATTACTTGTAGAAGTTGGTGAAGGATGTGAAGCTTCTTTGGGAGCCGGCGACCATCCTTTAATGCATATCTCTTTTGATAGATATTTGATCCTGTCAAATACATGGATAGAAAATGTCCAACTAATAATAAAAGAAATTCTTTTTTGGACAAAATACTTGCACAATTTAATGTGCTCTAGGAGAGTTGAAATATCCTGTTCAGTTTGAAACTGATTGAATTTATCCAAAAATAGTTTTGGCAAAACTTTTTGACTACCTCCAAAACAGTTACACCATTCATAGAACCATTTGGGGATGATAGATTTGGAAAATTGTGGACTATATTTGATAAACCATGTGTGAGTGGTTGGCCTTAAATATAGAAAGTTAAACCAAGCATTTTTATATTCGAACCAATTAAAAGTCTGGGGTCTCTGCTCCCAGGAGAGATTAATAGGGGTATGAAGATGATCCACCAGCCATTCAAATGGAGATAGAACCCTTTTAATTGTAAATTTTGAATAGGCAATGCTATCTGGATCTGAATCATGGCTGAGTTTATGCTCCACTTCAATGGAACCTGTGTCAACGAGAATAAATTCATAATATTTCCTGGTTTTAGTGGATTTTCTGTATCCACATAATTTCTGTTGGTATAACACGGTTTAAGCAGATGCTTAACCTTATAATTCTCAAATTCCTTGTCAAGGGCAAAGATAGGGTTAACTTGCAAAGTAACCATATTAAAGACTTCTCGTTCTTTAAGTTTATTATGAGTTGGAGAAACAGGAGAAACCGCTTCTCTAAAGCTTTCAAGAGCTTTCATTGTATAAGAGTCTTTTGTTTGAGGGGAGGAAAATCTAGGTTTTCCTGATAGATTGAAGGAGCAAGGTTCAGATTCTTTAGAGAAAGGTTTCTTAAGAATCAAATCGTCAAACCTAGGTGGTAGCGATGGAAAAGGGGTTATAGCAGATGGAGGATTAATGGGAGGTAAACTTGCAAGAGATGAAAACTTGTTTGGGCTATTCAATGATTACCTAATTACAAACGGAGAGGCTGATGGCTTCTTTTCAGTCTCTTTTCCCTTTTCTTTGAAAGGGCCTTTTGTATCAAATCCTGGCCTCATGATTTTCCCTGAAAAAAATCTCTTGTTAGAAAATCTGGGAGAGAGTTTTCTTCTCCTTTGATATATTCTACCTGAAAATCAAAACTAGACAATAAGCCTTGCCATCTAGCAAATATCTGTTTAGAAACCAGATTTTTAACATCCTTTTGTAAAATTTCTTTTGCAGATTTACAATCTACTTTAAGCAAAAATTCTTTATTAATTAAATCATCTTGAAACTTGGTAATACAAAGGACAATAGCGAGGACTTCCTTTTTAACAGTACTATAGTTTTTCTAGGTGGAATTCCAAACTCCAGAACTAAAATGAACTAATTGTTCTTGGCTTTTTGGTGTTCTCTTTTGCTTGAGAATTCCTCCATAACCGATATCTGAAGCATCAGTCTCAGCAATCATAAAAGAGTATGGATTAGGAATACCGAAGCAAGGCAAATTCTTAACCATTTATTTAATCTTAATAACAGCGGTGGTCTGTTCCTTTGTCCATGGAACAGGTATTTTCTTACGCCTATCATACAATGGCTTACAAACCTGTCTAACCTTGGGAATAAAGTCTGCAACATAATTAAGACTACCCAAAAACCTTCGCAATTGGGTTTTGTCAGTAATAACATTAGGGAACTTATCTGAAAATTCAATGGCTCTGCAAATAGGTTTATATGTGCCTTGATATAAACCATGACCAAGAAATCTGATTTTTGTTTGAAAAAGTTTAATATTTTTGGCGCTAACCACCAAACCATTATGTTTAACAATTTTAAAGAATATATTCAATTGTTTGAAATGAGAATCAATGTCCTTAGAAAAGATTAACACATCATCAATATAAACAATTGAAATATGGCTAATGTGATTAAAGATGGAATTCATAATGTTTTGAAACTTCGAAGGGGCATTCTTAAGCCCAAAAGGCATAACGTTCCATTCATATTGTCCAAAAGCAGTTTGTTTATATAAAAATTTACTTTCTTCCTGAGAAAGAGTTTTAATAAAAGGAAATGAAATTTCTTTTCCTAAAATTTTTGTTTTGATAGAATCAAAATCAGAAATATAAGGTTTTATTTGAGTAATAAATGGTATTCCTAAAATAATTTCTTCGTTAATATTTTTTGTTATAGCAAAATCATTTTTAAGGCATATACCATTATTGCAAATATGATCATCAAATAACTTATAATCAATAATTATACATTCAACTGTGGCACTGTATAATTTGGTAGTCCCTTTGGTAAGGTATTTAGTAGGAATTAATACTTCAATAATGCAATTTCGATCTGCACCACTATCTAACAATGCAATTTTGTTAAGAGTCAAATGATCATTAATAACCAGTTTAATCATAATATGAGAACTCTGAGGTCTAATTTTGGTAATAGCATGAATACCTACTTCGCTATCTGAATCTCCCTCATGTTCTTTACTATCTGAAACAACCGCCTTAGAGGTTCCTTCGTCATTTCTAACTTCTTTAAGAAGTTTTTCTGTAATTGCTTCAATCTCTAGCTTATGAAGTCTGGACTTAATTCCTTTCATTTCTTCTTTAAGAGAATTGACTTCTCTTCAAAGTTCTTCAATTGAAGGTTCTTCCTTTTTGGAGTCAAATCTGTTGATGATTTGCTTCATGCTAAAAGGAGTAACTTTAGGCTTTTCTTCCTTTTGCCTAGTAACCAATTTCTACAATTCAAGGAGATACTTTCTCCTGGCTTCTTCATCTTGAATATGCTCTATTGTAGAAAAGAGAGTTTCAGCAGTTTTCTCAGAGATAACTCTGATAGTTTTACTATCACAAAGACAAAATGCACCATTGCAATTACACTATGACACACTTTCTTCAGATTCTGAATTATGAGCGACATTGATAAACTCTTCATCACTTTCTTCTTCAGAAGAAAAATATTCAGAGTCTGAAGCTTCTTCTTCTTCAATGATGGAGAAGAGCTTTTGCTTGACTTGATCATCAACTTCAAGAAGATTAATCTTCTATTTCTTCTTCTTATTTCTGGGGCACTTATTAGATCGGTGACCCTTTTTACCACATGTCCAGCATGTGTCTTCTGAAGAGGATTCTTTAGTAGCATGCTTCTTTCCTTTTTTCTTGTATTTCTCACGGCGTTCTCTTTCTTTTCTAGAAGATTTTCTTTTATATTTCCCCGTAGTTCTTTCTCTTTTTCCCGCTTTCCTAGCAGAAGGCGATTTTAACAACGAAAATCCAAAATCTTGGCAAAAACTTCCAAGTTCTGCATATGAAGTCTTCTGATCCTTTTTAAGCTGATCCTTCAGCTTAAGATCAGTGCAAAGTTCCATTGCAACCACATTAATAAGACTGATGAGATCTCCGTATGCCAGTTGGGAATACGGGATTTTCCATTCGCATCTATCTCTAATTTTGGATCTAACTTTTTCAGGGAAATGAGTAGTTAATCCGCTGATAAATCATTCTTTCCAATAATCATTATTGCAATCAGATGTTATCATGACCTTATTTTGAAACATGTCTTTGTACCATCTGAAATCTGTCAATTTCTTGCAGTACAAATTATTTAGGATTTCTAAACTTCTATCTTGGAAAAGACGCGGTTCTCCCACGAAATGTTTTGCTATGCTATAGAGCAAAGTAGCAGTAGCATCTTCATAGACAATTTCTGAAGGGACACTAGTTCCTTCTTCAATCTTTACACCTACTTTAGTGGTTACAACACCAAGATATGAGCCCTATTTTGATCCGTTAGCATAGCAAAACATTTCTTGGGAGAACCGCGTCTTTTCCAAGATAAAAGTTTAGAAATGCTGAATAATATGTACTGCAAGAAATTGACATATTTCAGATGGTACAAAGACATGTTTCTAAATAAGGTCATGATAAGATTTGATTGCAATAATGATTATTGGAAAGAACGATTTATCAGCGGATTACCTACTCATTTCACTGAAAAAGTTAAGATCCAAAATTAGTGATCGATGTGAAAGGAAAATCCCATATTCCCAACTGGCATATAGAGATCTCATCACTCTTATTAATGTGGTTGCAATGGAACTTTGCACTGATCATAAGCTGAAGGATCAGCTTAAAAAGGATCAGAAGACTTCATATGCAGAACTTGGAAATTTTTGCCAAGATTTTGGATTTTCGTTGTTAAAACAGCCTTCTTCTACGAAAGTGGGAAAAAGGGAAAGAACTACGGGGAAATATAAAAGAAAATCTTCTAGAAAAGAAAGAGAACGCCGTGAGAAATACAAGAAAAAAGGAAAGAAGCATGCTGCTAAAGAATCCTCTTCAGAAGACACATGCTGGACATGTGGTAAAAAGGGTCACCGATCTAATAAGTTCCCCAGAAATAAGAAGAAGAAAAAGAAGATTAATCTTCTTGAAGTTGATGATGAAGTCAAGCAAAAGCTCTTCTCCATTATTGAAGAAGAAGAAGCTTCAGACTCAGAATATTCTTCTTCTGAAGAAGAAAGTGATGAAGAGTTTCTCAATGTCGCTCATAATTCAGAATCTGAAGAAAGTGAGTCAGAGTGTATTTGCAATGGTGCATTTTGTCTTTGTGATAGTAAAACTATCAGAGTTATCTCTGAGAAAACTGCTGAAACTCTCTTTTCTACAATAGAGCATATTCAAGATGAAGAAGCCAGGAGAAAGTATCTCCTTGAATTGCAGAAATTGGTTACTAGGCAAAAGGAAGAAAAGCCTAAAGTTACTCCTTTTAGCATGAAGCAAATCATCAACAGATTTGACTCCAAAAAGGAAGAACCTTCAATTGAAGAACTTTGAAGAGAAGTCAATTCTCTTAAAGAAGAAATGAAAGGAATTAAGTCCAGACTTCATAAGATAGAGATTGAAGCTATTATAGAAAAACTTCTCAAAGAAGTTAGAAATGATGAAGGAACCTCTAAGGTGGTTGCTCCAGAAAATGAAGAACATGAGGGAGATTCGGATGGCGAAGCAGGTATTCATGCTATTACCAAAATTAGACCTCAGAGTTCTCATATTATGATTAAACTGATTATTAATGATCATTTGACTCTTAACAAAATTGCTTTGTTAGATAGTGGTGCAGATCGAAATTGCATTATTGAATGATTAATTACTACTAAATACCTTACCAAAGGGACTACCAAATTATACAGCGCCACAGGTGAACGTATAATTATTGATTATAAGTTATTTGATGCTCATATTTGCAATAATGGTATATGCCTTAAAAATGATTTTTGTTATAACAAAAAATATTAACGAAGAAATTATTTTAGGAATACCATTTATTACTCAAATAAAACCTTATATTTCTGATTTTGATTCTATCAAAACAAAAATTTTAGGAAAAGAAATTTCATTTCCTTTTATTCAAACTATTTCTTAGGAAGATAGTAAATTTTTACGTAAACAAACTGCTTTTAGAATTAATCTAATTTCTAATCAGATTTGTTTTCTTAAAGAAGATATAAAAATTAAGAAAATTGAGCAAATTTTAAAAACCCTGAGAATGGTAACTAAGATTGCCAATTTGCAGAAGACTTTTGAAAAAGAAATTTGCTCTGAATTTCCAAATGCATTTTGGGCCAGAAAAGTCCATACTGTTGATCTCCCTTATATTGATGGATTCAACGGAAAGACCATTTCCACGAAAGCTAGGCCCATTCAGATGAATCATGACTTAATGGAAATTTGTAAAAAGGAGATTAATACTCTTTTGGAAAATAACATTATTCGGCCCTCTAAGTCTCCTTGGAGTTGTTCAGCCTTTTATGTCAACAACGCGGTGGAAAAAGAGAGAGGCTCTCCCCGACTTGTTATTAACAATAAACCTTTAAACTCTGTTTTAAAATGGATTAGATATCCAATTCCCAACAAAAGGGATCTTTTAAAAAGAACTTTTAAAGCGAATATTTATAGTAAATTTGATATGAAATTAGGATTTTGGCAAATACAGATTTTCGAAAAGGATAAATAAAAAACTACTTTCAATGTCCCATTTGCACAATATGAATGGAACGTTATGCCTTTTGGGCTTAAGAATGCCCCTTCGGAGTTTAAAAACATTATGAATTCCATCTTTAATCACAATAGTCATATTTCAATTGTTTATATTGATGATGTGTTAATCTTTTCTGAGGACATTGATTCTCATTTCAAACATTTGAATATATTCCTTAAAATTGTTAAACATAATGGTTTGGTGGTTAGTGCCAAAAAGATTAAACTTTTTCAAACAAAAATCAGATTTCTTGGTCATCATTTATATCAAGGCACATATAAATCTATTTTCAGAGCCATTGAGTTTTCAGATAAGTTCCCTGATGTTATTAATGACAAAACCCAATTGCAAAGGTTTTTGGGTAGTCTTAATTATGTTGCAGACTTTATTCCCAAGGTTAGACAGGTTTGTAAGCCATTGTATGATAGGCTTAAGAAAATACCTGTTCCATGGACAAAGGAACAGACCACCGTTGTTATTAAGATTAAAGAAATGGTTAAGAGTTTGCCTTGCTTAGGTATTTCTAATCCAGACTCTTTTATGATTGTTGAGACTGATGCTTTAGATATCGGTTATGGAGGAATTCTCAAGCAAAAGAGAACACCAGAAAGCCAAGAACAATTACTTCGTTTTACTTTCGGAGTTTGGAATTCCGCCCAGAAAAACTATAGTACTATTAAAAAGGAAGTCCTCGCTATTGTCCTTTGCATTACTAAGTTTCAAGATGATTTAATTAATAAAGAATTTTTGCTTAAAGTAGATTGTAAATATGCAAAAGAAATTTTACAAAAGGATGTTAAAAATTTGGTTTCTAAACAGATATTTGCTAGATGACAAGCCTTATTGTCTAGTTTTGATTTTCAGGTAGAATATATCAAAGGAGAAGAAAATTCTCTCCCAGATTTTCTAACAAGAGAATTTTTGCAGGAAAAATCATGAGGCCAGTCATGAGGCCAGGATTTGATACAAAAGGCCCTTTCAAAGAAAAGGGAAGAGAGGTTGAAAAGAAGCCATCAGCTTCTCCGTTTGCAATTAGGCCATCATTGAATAGCCCAAACAAGTTTTTAGCTCTTGCAAGTTTGCCTCCCATTAATCCTCCATATGCTATAACCCATTTTCCATCGCTACCACCTAGCTCATCCTCGTCAAACCCTTTGATTCTTAAGAAACCATTCTCTAAAGAATCTGAACCTTGCTCTTTTGCTCCATCAGGAAAACCTAGATTTTCCTCCCCTCAAACAAAAGACTCTTATACAATGAAAGCTCCTGAAAGCTTTAGAGAAGCGGTTTCTCCTGTTTCTCCAACTCATAATAAACTTAAAGAACGAGAAGTCTTTAATATGGTTACTTTGCAAGTTAACCCTATCTTTGCCCTTGACAAGGAATTTGAGAATTATGAGGTTAAGCATCTGCTTAAACCGTGTTATACCAACAGAAATTATGTGGATACAGAAAATCCACTAAAAACCAGGAAATATTATGAATTTATTCTCGTTGACACAGGTTCCATTGAAGTGGAGCATAAACTCAGCCATGATTCAGATCCAGATAGCATTGCCTATTCAAAATTTATAATTAAAAGGGTTCTATCTCCATTTGAATGGGTGGTAGATCATCTTCATACCCCTAGTAATCTCTCTCGGGAGCATAGACCCCAGACTTTTAATTGGTTCGACTATAAAAATGCTTGGTTTAACTTTCTATATTTAAGGCCAACCACTCACACATGGTTTGTCAAATATATTCCAGAATTTTTAAAAATCTATCATCCCCAGATGGTTCTATTAATGGTGGAACTGTTTTGGAGGTAATCAAAAAGTTTTGCCAAAACTATTTTTGGATAAATTCAATCGGCCTAAACCAACAGATATTTCAACTCTCCCAGAGCACATTAAATTGTGCAAGTATTTTGTCCAAAAAAGAATATATTTTATTATTAGTTGGACATTTTCTATCCATGTATTTGACAGGATCAAATATCTATCGAAAGAGATATGCGTTAAAGGATGGTTGCCGGCTCCCAAAGAAGCTTCACGTCCTTCACCAACTTCTACAAGTAATAAAAAATCATCGTCCAAAGATGACTTAAAGAAGAGGCTCCAGCAAGCCCTATCCGACTTGGAAGATGACAAAGTCAATGATAAAACAACCTTACAACTATTAGATGAGGCATCTTCCCAAAGCGATGATAATGGAGATATGTTAAGGCCTAAAGCTTTAACACAATCTTACTTTGATCCATTCTATGATTAATATAATTAAATGGATAATCCAGTAGAGGATATTAAAATCCGAAATTACTGACCTTCGAAATAGAGACTTAAAGAGTCAGAATTATTTAAGAAGGTAAGAGATGAAACTCAAAGGGTTGGAATATCTCTTGATTAAAAATTTAATTAAATTAATTAAATATGGAATCCCACAACTGCAAAGATACTTTGGCGTGTTTCGGAGGTGGCCTACAACATTATAAAAGCACACATCACTTTTTAAAAATGGTAGATGCCCGACAAAAGAAAAAGCAGCCACTACTTTTCCAAAAGAAAAAGCAATGGCGGACAACTTTAAACCCATTGAAGATAAAGGAGATTCTCGTAGTAGCTAATCAGAAGAAAGCTTCTCGATATTTCTTATCTTTTACAAGTCTATATAAGACTACACATTTTCCCTTTGTAAGGCATCAGAAATTTCAGCATAGAATTTCTTATAGCCTCTTTCTTACCATTGTAATGTTTCCATTGGCACTTTTGGCTTGGATGTTTGCTTCCGTTGCTTGAATAAATTGTGAGTTCTTGTATATCTTTCTTTCGTTTACTCGTTATACTTACTTTATGTTAATGTGTTATTACTGTTAAATGCTACCATCGTTCTAATAAATCCAAAACCCTAAAACCTAACCCTAGACCTTAAACCCAAACACTAAACCCGAAACTCTACACCCTAAACCCTAAACCCTAAACCTTAAACCCTAAATCCTAAACCCTAAACTATAAGCCCTAAACCCTAAACCCTAACCGATAAACCTAAACCCTAAATCCTTGCCCTAAACCCTAATTCATAAACGATAAACCCTAAACACTAACCCTAAACACTAACCCTAAACTCTAACCCTCAACCCTAAACCCTTAACCCTACATCCTAAAATCTAAACGTTATACCCTAAACCCTAAACCCTAAACACTAAAACCTAAAACCTAACCCTAACCCAAAACACTAAATTCTAAACCCTAAACCCTAAACCTTCAACCCTAAACCCTAAACCCTACACCCTAAACCTTAAACCTCAAACCGTCAACCATAAACCATAAACCTTAAACCCTAACCGTAAACCCTAAATCCTAAACCTATAACTAAAAACCTAAACCCTACACCCTAAATTTGAAACTCTAAACCCTAAATCCTAAACCCTTAAACCTAACCCTAGACCTTAAATCCTAACACTAAACATAAACACTAAACCCTAAACCCCAAACCCTAAACCTTAAACCCTAAACCCTAAACCACATACCCTAAACCTTAAACCCTAACCGTAAAATCTAAACCCTAAACCAAACCCTAAATCCTAAACCTTAAACCCTAAACCATAACCCTAAACCCTAAACACTAAACACTAAATCCTAAACTCTAAACGCTCAACCCTAAACCCTTAACCTTACATCGTAAAATCTAAATCTTATTCCCTAAACCCTAAACCCTAAACCCTAAACACTAAAACCTAACCCTACCCCTAACCCAAAACACTAAATTCTAAACCATAAACCATAAACCTTCAACACTAAACCCTAAACCCTACGCCCTAAACCATAAACCTTAAACCCTAAACCCTAAACCATGAACCTTAAACCCTAGCCCTAAACCCTAAACCCTAAACCTATAACTAATAACCTAAACCGTACACGCTAAATCCTAAATCCTAAACCCTAAGACATAAACCTTAAGCCTTAAACCCTACACTCTAAATCCTAAACTCTAAACCCTAAAATCTAAACGTTAAATCCCAACCGTAAACCCTAAAGCCTAAACCCTAAAACCTTATCCTAAACCTAAACCCTAAACCCTAAATCCATACCCTAAACCCTAAACACTAAACCCTAAACACTAAACCCTAAACTCTAAACGCTCAACCCTAAACCCTTAAACCTACATCCTAAAATCTAAATGTTATTCACTAAACCCTACACCTTAAACCTTAAACATCAAACCCTAAACCCTAAACCATGAACCTTAAACCCTAACCCTAAACCCTAAACCCTAAACCTTAAACCTATAACTAAAAACCTAAACCCTACACCCTAAATCCTAAATCCTACACCCTAAGCCATAAACCTTAAGCCTTAGACCCAACATTCTAAATCCTTAACTCTAAACACTAAAATCTAAACGTTAAATCCCAACCGTAAACCCTAGAACCTTACCCTAAACCTAAGCCCTAAACCCTACATACATACCCTAAACCCTAAGCATTAAAACTTAAACCCTAAAACCTAAACCTACAAGTCGAAATCGAAACCCTGAACCTTCATACCTAAATCCTAAACCCTAAACACTAACCCTAAACCCTAAACCCTTACCACAAAACCTAAACCATAAACGCCTAACTCTAAACCCTAAACTATATACCATAAACCAAAAACCACATACCCTAATCCCTAAACCCTAATCGTAAAACCTAAACCTAAACCAAACCCTAAATCCTAAACCTTAAACCCTAAACCCTAACCCTAAACCCTAAACCATAAACCATAAACCCTAAACGCTAAACCCTAAGATCTAAACCCTCAACCCTAAACCCTTAGCCCTACATCCTAAAATCTAAACGTTATACCCAAAACCCTAAACACTAAAACCTAAAACCTAACCCTAACCCAAAACACTGAATTCTAAACCCTAAACCCTAAACCATCAACCCTAAACCTTAAACCTCAAAGCCTAAACCATAGACCATGAACCTTAAACCCTAACCCTAAACCCTAAACCCTAAACCTATAACTAAAAACCTAAACCCTACACCCTAAATCCTAAATCCTAAACCCTAAGCAATAAACCATAAGCCTTCAACCCTACATTCTAAATCCTATACTCTAAGCCCTAAAATCTAAACTTTAAATTCGAACCATAAACCCTAAAGTCTAAACCCTATAAAACCTTACCCTAAACCCTAAATCCATACTATAAACCCTAAACATTAAACCTTAAACCCTAAAACCTAAACCTACAAGTCGAAATTGAAACCCTGAACCTTCATCCCTAAATCTTAAACCCTAAACACTAACCCTAAACCCTATACCCTAAAACCTAAACCCTTACCACAAACCCTAAACCCTAAATGCCTAACTCTAAACCCTAAACCATATACCATTAAACCCTAAACACTAACCCTAAATCCTACACCGTAACCCTAAATCGTAAATCCAAACTCTAAACCCTAAACCCTATATACTAAACCCTAAATCCTAAACATTAAACCCTAAACTTTGAACCCTAAATTGTAAACCCTAAACCCTAAACCTTCAACCTTCAACCCCAAACCATAACACTAATCCCAAAACCCAAAACGCTAAATCCATACTCTAAACCCTAAATCCTAAACCCTAAGCCCTAAATCCTAAACTCTCAACCCTAAACCCTAAAATCAAAACACTAAACCCAAACCCCAAACTCCTAAACCTAAACCTTAAATCATAAACCATAAATGCTAACACTAAACCCAAAACACAAAATCTACAAATTGAAAACTCAACCCTAAAACCTCAATCCTAAACCCTAAACCCTAAGCCTTAAACTCTAAACCCTCAATCCTAAACCCGAAAACCTAAACCCTGATACCTAACCCTACACCTTCAACCCAAACACTAAACGCTAAACACTAAACCCTCAACCCTAAACCCTAAAACCTAAACCCTAAGCCTTAAACTATAAACCCTAAACCCTAAACCGTAAACCACATACCTAAACCCTAAACCCTAACCATAAAACCTAAATCCTAAACCTTAAACCCTAAACCCTAAACCTTAATCCTATACCCTAAACCCTAAACCCTAAACTAAAACCCTAAACACCAAACCCAAAACTTTAAACCCTCAACCCTAAACCCTTAACCCTACATCCTAAAATCTAAATGTTATAACCTAAACCCTAAACCCTAAACAGTAAACCCTAAAACCCTAAACCCTAAACCCTAAACCACATACCCTAAACCCTAAACCCTAATCGTAAAACCTAAACCCTAAACCAAAACCTAAATCCTAAACCTTAAACCCTAAACCCTAACCCTAAACCCTAAACCATAAACCATAAACCCTAAACACTAAATCCTAAACTCTAAACCCTCAACCCTAAGCCCTTAACTGTACATCCTAAAATCTAAACATTATACCCTAAACCCTAAACCCTAAACACTAAAACCTAAAACCTAACCCTAACCCAAAACACTAAATTCTAAACCCTAAAACCTTACCCTAAACCTAAACCCTAAACCCTAAATCCATACCCTAAACCCTAAACTCTAAACGTTCAACCCTAAACCCTTAACCCTACATCCTAAACTCTAAACCCTAAACACTAAAACCTAACCCTAACCCTAACCCAAAACACTAAATTCTAAACCCTAAACCATAAACCTTCAACCCTAAACCCTAAACCCTAAACCCTAAACCCTACACCCTAAACCTTAAACATCAAACCCTAAACCCTAAACCATGAACCTTAGACCCTAACCCTAAACCTATAACTAAAAATCTAAACCCTACACCCTAAATCCTAAATCCTAAACCCTAAGCCATAAACCTTAAGCCTTAAACCCTACACTCTAAATCCTAAACTCTAAACCCAAAAATCTAAACATTAAATCCCAATCGTAAACCCTAAAGCCTAAACCCTAAAACCTTACCCTAAACCTAAGCCCTAAACCCTAAATCCATACCCTAAACACTAAACAATAAACCTTACACCCTAAAACCTAAACCTACAAGTCGAAATCGAAACCCTGAACCTTCATCCCTAAATCCTAAACCTAAACACTAACCCTAAACCCTAAACCCTTACCACAAAACCTAAACCCTAAATGCCTAACTCTAAACCCTAAACCATATACCATAAACCCTAAACCACCTACCCT
Source organism: Solanum pinnatisectum (assembly GCA_035578085.1). Lineage (NCBI taxonomy): Eukaryota > Viridiplantae > Streptophyta > Magnoliopsida > Solanales > Solanaceae > Solanum > Solanum pinnatisectum. The sequence continues at coordinate 1,271,212 of JAWPEI010000017.1, forward strand.
AATCCCTAAACCCTAATCGTAAAACCTAAACCCTAAACCAAACCCTAAATCCTAAACCTTAAACCCTAAGCTCTAACCCTAAACCCTAAACCCTAAACCATAAACCCTAAACACTAAACCCTAAGCTCTAAACCCTCAACCCTAAATTCTTAACCCTACATCCTAAAATCTAAATGTTATCCCCTAAACCCTAAACACTAAAACCTAAAACCTAACCCTAACCCAAAAACACTGAATTCTAAACCCTAAACCCTAAACCATCAACCCTAAACCCTAAACCCTACACCCTAAACCTTAAACCTCAAACCCTAAACCATAAACCATGAACCTTAAACCCTAACCCTAAACCCTAAACCCTACACCTATAAGTAAAAACCTAAACCCTACACCCTAAATCCTAAATCCTAAACCCTAAGCCATAAACCATAATCCTTCAACCCTACATTCTAAATCCTATACTCTAAACCCTAAAATCTAAACATTAAATCCCAACCGTAAACCCTAAAGTCCAAACCCTAAAACCTTACCCTAAACCCTAAATCCATACTCTAAACCTTAAACATTAAACCTTAAACCCTAAAACCTAAACCTACAAGTCGAAATCGAAACCCTGAACCTTCATCCCTAAATCCTAATCACTAAACACTAACCCTAAACCCTATACCCTAAAACCTAAACCCTTACCATAAACCCTCAACCCTAAACATCTAACTCTAAACCCTAAACCATATACCATTAAACCCTAAACACTAAACCCTAAATCCTAGACCGTAACCCAAAACTGTAAATCCAAACTCTAAACCCTAAACCCTATATACTAAACCCTAAATCCTAAACACTAAACCATAAACTTTGAACCCTAAATTGTAAACCCTAAACCCTAAACCTTCAACCTTCAACCCTAAACCATAACACTAATCCAAAAATCCAAAACACTAAATCCATTCTCTAAACCCTAAACCCAAAATCCTAAACTCTCAACCCTAAAGCCTAAAATCAAAACAATAAACCCAAACCCTTAACTCCTAAACCAAAACCTTAAATCCTCAGCCATAAACTTTAACACTAAACCCAAAACACAAAATCTACAACTTGAAACCTAAACCCTAAAACCTAAATCCTAAACCCTAAACCCTAAGCCTTAAACCCTAAACCCTCAATCCTAAACCCTAAATCCTAAACCCTAAAACCTAACCCTACACCTTCAACCCAAACACTAAACCCTAAACACTAAACCCTCAACCCTCAACCCTAAACCCTAAACCCTAAACTATAAACCCTAAACCCTAAATCGTAAACCACATACCCTAAACCCTAAACACTAACCATAAAACCTAAACCCTAAACCAAACCCTAAATCCTAAACATTAAACCCTAAACCCTAACCATAAACCCTAAACCATAAACAAAAACCCTAAACACTAAACCCTAAACTCTAAACCCTCAACCCTACATCCTAACATCTAAATATTATACCCTAAACCCTAAACCCTAAACACTAAACCCTAAAACCCTAAACCACATACCCTAAACCCTAAACCCTAAACCCTAATCATAAAACCTAAACCCTAAACCAAACCCTAAATCCTAAACCTTAAACCCAAAACCCTAACCCTAAACCCTAAACACTAAACCTTAAAACCCTAAGCCTATAACTCAAAACCTAAACACTAAATCCTAAACTTTCAACATTCAACCCTAACCCCTAAGCCATAACACTAAACCCAAATCCCTAAATCTATACTCTAATCCCAAAACCCTAAACCCTTAACCCTAAATCCAAAACTCTAAACCCTAAACCCTAAAATCAAAACCATAAACCCTAACCCTAAACCCTAAACTCTTAAACATAAACCTTAAACCCTAAACTCTAAACCTACAACTTAAAACCTAAACCCTTAACCCTAAATCCTAAACCCTAAACCCTAAGCCATAAACCTTAAACCATAAACCCTAAACCCTAAATCCTATACCCTATACTCTAAACCCTAAAGCCTAAAATCTAAATGTTAAACCCTAAACCCTTAACCCTAAAACCTTACCCTAAACCCTAAATCCAAACAAAAAAAACCATCAACCATAAACCCTTAACTCTAAAGCCTATATAGTTTCTTAAACCATCAACCCTAAAACCTAAACCCTAAACCATAAACAATAAGCCCAAAATTGTAAACCCTAAATCCTAAACCCTAAACCACATACCCTAAATGCTAAACACTAAACCCCAAACCCTAAACCCTAAACCCTTAATGCTAAACACTAAATTGTAAAACCTAAACTTTAAACCCTAAACTAGTAACCCTAAACCCTAAATCCTAAAACTTAAACCATAAACCCTAAACTCCAAACCCTAAACACAAAACTCAAAACTTTACCCTAAAGCCTATACCCTAAACCCAAAAACCTAAACCCCAAACCCTAAATCCAAAACTCTAAATGTTATACCCTAAACCTTAAATGCTAAACACTAAAACCTTAGCCCTAAAACCTAATCTTAAACCTAAACCCTTAGCCCTAAAACCTAATCTTAAACCTAAACCCTAAACCCTTAATCCAAACTCTAAACACTAAACCCTAAACCCTAAATTCTGAAATCTAAACCCTAAATCCCTAACCCTAAAACCTAATCCTAAACCTAAACTCTAAACCCAAAATCCAAACTCTAAATCCTAAATTCTAAACCCTAAATCCTAAACCCTAAACCATAAAACAAACCCTAAATCATAAATCCTAAACCCTAAACCCTGAACCCTACACCCATAACCATAAATCCAAAACTGTAAATCCTAAAACCTAAACCTTGTAACCTTAGCCCTAAACCCTAAACCCTAAACCCTAAATCATAAAACTTATACCTTAAACTCTAAACCCTAAACACTATACCCTTAACCCTAAACCCTAATCCCTAAATACAAAATTCTAATCCCTAAGCCTTAAACCCTGAACCCTAAACCCTAAAACCTAAATCCAAACTCTAAACCCAAACCCTACACCCTAAACCCTTAATGCTAAACACTAAATTGTAAAACCTAAACTTTAAACCCTAAACCTTAAACCCTAAACTCATAACCCTAAACCCTAAATTCTAAAACTTAAACCCTAAACCCTAAACTCCAAACCCTAAACACAAAACTCAAAACCCTAAACCCTAAAGCCTATGCCCTAAACCCAAAACCCTAAACTCCAAACCCTAAATCCTAAACTCTAAACGTTATACCCTAAACCTTAAATTCTAAACACTAAAACCTTAGCCCTAAAACCTAATCTTAAATCTAAACCCTTAGCCCTAAAACCTAATCTTAAACCTAAACCCTAAACCCTTAATACAAACTCTAAACCCTAAACCCTAAACCCTAAATTCTGAAATCTTAACCCTAAATCCCTAACACTAAAACCTAATCCTAAACCGAAACTCTAAACCCTAAATCCAAACTCTAAATCCTAAACTCTAAACCCTAAATCCTAAGCCCTAAACCATAAAACAAACCCTAAATCATAAATCCTAAACCCTAAACCCTGAACCCTACACCCAAATCCCTAATCCCTTAACCATAAATCCAAAATAGTAAATCCTAAAACCTAAACCTTGTAACCTTAGCCCTAAACCCTAAACCCTAAACCCTAAATCATAAAACTGATACCTTAAACTCTAAACCCTAAACCCTAAACACTATACCCTTAACCCTAAACCCTAATCCCTAAATACTAAATTCTAATCCCTATGCCTTAAACCCAGAACCCTAAACTCTAAAACCTAAATCCAAACTCTAAACCTAAGCCCTAAACCCTAAATCCTAAATCCTAAAATTTTAACCCTAAACCCTAAACTCTAAACCCTAAAACTAAACCCTAAACACTAAACACTACACCCTAAACCTTCAACCCAAAAACTTAAATCCAAAATCCTAAACCCTTAACCCTTAATGATAAACCCTAAACTTCAAACCCTAAACCATAAACACTAAATCGTAAATATTAAACCTAAACCCTAAACCCTAGAACCCATAACTTAAACCATAAACACAAAATCCTAAAATCTAAACCTGAAATCCTTAACCATAAACCCTAAACTCTAAAACCTATACCCTAAACCTCAAACCCTAAACCCTAGACCCTTAATGATAAACACTAAATTGTAAAACCTAAACCTTAAACCTTAAACCCTCTACCTTAAACCCTAAACTCGTAACCCTAAACCCTAAATCCTACAACTTAAACCCTAAACCCTAAACTCCAAACCCTAAGCACAAAACTCAAAACCCAAAACCCTAAAGCCTATACCCTAAACCCAAAACCCTAAATCCTAAACTCTAAACGTTATACCCTAAACCTTAAATTCTAAACACTAAAACCTTAGCCCTAAAACCTAATCTTAAACATAAACCCTTAGCCCTAAAACCTAATCTTAAACATAAACCCTAAACCCTAAATTCAGACTCTAAACCCTAAACCCTAAGCCCTAAATTCTAAAATCTAAACCCTAAATCCCTAACCCTAAAACCTAATCCCAAACCTAAACTCTAAACCCTAAATTCAAACTCTAAACCCTAAACTCTAAACCCTAAATCCTAAACCCTAAATCATAAACCAAACCCTAAATCATAAATCCTAAACCGTAAACCCCAAACACTACATCCAAAACCCTAAACCCTTAATCGTAAATCCAAAACTGTAAATCCTAAAACCTAAACCATGTAACCTTAGCCCTAAACCCTAAACCCTAAACCCTAAATCATAAAACTTATACCTTAAACTCTAAACCCTAAACCCTAAATACTATACCCTTAACCCTAAACCCTAATCCGTAAATACTAAATTCTAAACCCTAAGCTTTAAACCCTGAACCCTAAACCCTAAAACCTAACCCTAAAATCTAAAACCAAACTCTAAACCTAAACCCTAAACCCTAAACTCTAAACCCTAAACCTAAACCCTAAACCCTAAACACTACACCCTAAACCTTCAACCCAAAAACTGAAATCCAAAATCCTAAACCCTTAACCCTTAATGATAAACCCTAAACTTCAAACCCTAAACCATAAACACTAAACCCTAAACAGTAAACCTAAACCATAAACCCTAGAACCCAAAACCTAAACCATAAATACTAAATGCTAAGCACTAAACCTGAAATCCTTAACCATAAACCCTAATATCTAAAACCTATACCCTAAACCCGAAACCCTTAACCCGAAACCCTAAACTCTAAAACCCATACCCTAAACCCGAAACCCTTAACCCAAAACCCTAAACTCTAAAACCTATACCCTAAACCCTAAACTCTAAACCCTTTACTCTAAACCTAAATCATAAACCCTAAACCCTAAATGATAAACCCTAAGCCCAAAACTCAAACCTTAAACCCTAAATCCAAAACCCTAAAACCTAAACCGTAAACCCTAGAGCCTAAACCCTAAATTAAAAACCCTAAACCCAAAACTATAAACACTAAACAATAAAACCTAAACCAAAACCATAAACCGTTAACATTAAAATCTAACCCTAAATGTTAAACCCTAAAAACTAAACCATAAACACTAAATGCTAAGCACTAAACCTGAAATCCTTAACCATAAACCCTAATATCTAAAACCTATACCCTAAACCCGAAACCCTTAACCCGAAACCCTAAACTCTAAAACCTATACCCTAAACCCTAAACTCTAAACCCTTTACTCTAAACCTAAATCATAAACCCTAAACCCTAAATGATAAACCCTAAGCCCAAAACTCAAACCCTAAACCCTAAATCCAAAACCCTAAAACCTAAACCGTAAACCCTAGAGCCTAAACCCTAAATTAAAAACCCTAAACCCAAAACTATAAACACTAAACAATAAAGCCTAAACCAAAACCCTAAACCGTTAACATTAAAATCTAACCCTAAATGTTAAACCCTAAAAACTAAACCCAAACCCTAAACCCTAAACCTAAACCCTAAACCTAAACCCTAAACCCTAATCACTAAACCCTAAAATTTAAACCATAATCCATATACCCTTAACCCTTAACCATGAACTTTAATCTCTAAACCCTAAACCTATACCCTAACACCTAAAACCTAAACCCTAAAGTTAAAACCGTAAACACTAAACCCTAAACCCTGAAACCTAAACCCTAAACCTAAACCCTAAACCATAAACCATAAACCCTAAGCTTTAAACTATAAATCCTAAACCATAAACCCTATACCCTAAACACTAAATGGTAAACCAAACCCTAAATCTTAAAACCCTTAACCCTAAAGCCTAAATGGTAAACCCTAAACCCTCTATCTTAAACTCAAAATGTTAAATCCTAAACCCTAAGCCCTAAAACCTAACCCTAAACCTAAACCCCAAACCTTAAATCCAAATTCTAAACCCTGAACCCTAAACCCTAAACCCTAAACCTTAAACCTAAAAAATTAAACACTAAACTCAAAATCCTAAACTCTAAACCCTAAACCCTAAACCCTAAACCATAAACCCTTAACCTGAAACCCGAAACCTAAACCCTAAACCCTAAATCTTAAATCCTAAACTCTAAATGTTAAACCTTAAACCATAAACCCTAAAACCTAACCATAAACCTAAAGTCTAAACCCTAAACATTAAAAATAAACTTAAACCCTAAATACTAAAACCTAAATATAAATACTAAACCCTAAACCTATACCCTAAACACTAAACCCTAAATCCTAAACTATAAATGGTATATCCTAAAATTAAAACCCTAAACCCTAAATTCTTAACATTAAACCTTAGACCATAAACCATAAACCATGAAACTTAAACTCTAATCCTAAACCCTAAATCTACATCTCAAAACCTAAACTCTAAACCCTAAATCCTAAATCCTAAACCCTAAGCCATCAACTTTAAACCTTAAACCCTAAACTCTAAATCCTAAACCCTAAACCCTAAATTCTAAACATTAAACCCTAACCCTAAACCATAAAGCCTAAACCCTAAAATGTTACCCTAAACCTAAATGCTAAACCCTAAACCCTAAATCCATTCTCTAAAACCTAAACCTTAAACCATAAACCCTAAAACCTAAACCTACTAGTCAAAATGGAAACCCTAAACCTTCAACCCTAAATCCTAAACCCTAAATTGTAAACCCTAAACACTAAACCTTAAAACCCTAAACCTATAACTCAAAACATAAACCCTAAACCCTAAATCCTAAGCCCTAAACCCTAAGCCTACAACTTAAAACCTAAACCCTAAACCCTAAACTCTAACGCATAAACCTTAAACCTTAAACCCTAAACCCTAAATCCTATACCCTATACTCTAAACCCTAAACCCTAAAATCTAAATGTTAAACCCTAAACCCTTAACCCTAAAACCTTACCCTAAACCCTAAATTCAAACAAAAAAAAAAAACCATCAACCATAAACCCTAAACTCTAAAGCCTATATAGTTTCTTAAACCATCAACCCTAAAACCTAAACCCTAAACCATAAACAATAACCCCTAAATTGTGAATCCTAAACCATAAACCACATACCCTAAATGCTAAACACTAAACTCCAAACCCTTAATGCTAAACACTAAATTGTAAAACCTAAAACTTAAACCCTAAACTCGTAACCCTAAACCCTAAATCCTAAAACTTAAACCCTAAACCCTAAACTCCAAACCCTAAACCCAAAAGCCTATACCCTAAACCCAAAATCCTAAACCCCAAACCCTAAGTCCTAAACTCTAAACGTTATACCCTAAACCTTAAATGCTAAACACTAAAACCTTAGCCCTAAAACCTAATCTTAAACCTAAACCCTTAGCCCTAAAACTTAATCTTAAACCTAAATCCTAAACCCTTAATCCAAACTCTAAGCCCTAAACCCTAAACCCTAATTTCTAAAATCTAAACCCTAAATCCCTAACCCTAAAACCTAATCCTAAACCTAAACTCTAAACGCTAAATCTAAACTCTAAATCCTAAATTCTAAACCCAAAATCCTAAACCCTAAACCATAAACCAAACCCTAAATCATAAATCCTAAACCCTAAGCCCTGAACCCTACACCTAAAACCCTAAACCCTTAACCATAAATCCAAAACTGTAAATCCTAAAACCTAAACCTTGTAACCTTAGCCCTAAACCCTAAACCCTAAACCTTAAACCCTAAACCCTAAAATTGATACCTTAAACTCTAAACCCTAAACCCTAAATACTATACCCTTAACCCTAAATTCTAATCCCTAAGCCTTAAACCCTAAACCCTAAACCCTAAAACCTAACCCTAAAACCTAAATCCAAACTCTAAACCTAAACCCTAAACCGTTAACATTAAAACCTAACCCTAAATGTTAAACCCTAAAAATTAAACCCAAACCCTAAACCCTAAACCAAAACCCTAAACCCTAATCTCTAAACCCTAAAATTTAAACCATAATCCCTAAACCCTTAACCCTTAACCATAAACTTTAATCTCTAAACCCTAAACCCTAAACCCTAACACCTAAAACCTAAACCCTAAATTTAAAATCGTAAACACTAAACCCTAAACCCTTAAACCTAAACCCTAAACCTAAACAAAAACCATCACCCTTAAACCCTAAACCCTAAACCATAAACCCTAAGCTTTAAACTCTAAATCCTAAACCATAAACCCTATGCCTTAAACACTAAATGGTAAACCAAACCCTAAATCTTAATACCCTTAACCCTAAATCTAAACCATAAACCGTACGCCTAAACCCTTAACCATAAAGCCTTAACGGTAAACCCTAAACCCGCAATCTTAAACTCAAAATGTTAAACCCTAAACCCAAAGCCCTAAAACCTAACCCTAAACCTAAACCCTAAACCTTAAATCCAAATTCTAAACCCTGAACCCTACACCCTAAACCCTAAACCTTCAACCCAGAAAATTAAACACTAAACTCTAAACCCTAACCCCTAACCCCTAAACCCTAAACCCTAACCCCTAAACCATAAACCCTTAACCCGAAACCCGAAACCGTAACCCTAAACCCTAAATCTTAAATGCTAAACCCTAAACCCTAAACCCTAAACCCTAAACCCTAAAACATAACCATAAACCTAAAGTCTAAACCCTAAACATTAAACATAAACTTAAACCCTAAATACTAAACCCTAAATATAAATACTAAACCCTAACCCTAAATACTAAACCCTAAACCTATACCCTAAACACTAAATCCTAAATCCTAAACTATAAACGGTATATCCTAAAATCAAAACCCTAAACCCTAAATTCTTAACATTAAACCTTAAACCATAAACCATAAACCATGAAAGTTAAACCCTAATCCTAAACTCTAAATCTACATCTCAAAATCGAAACTCTAAACCCTAAATCCTAAATCCTAAACCCTAAGCCATAAACCTTAAACCTTAAAGCCTAAACACTAAATCCTAAACTCTAAACCCAAAATTCTATACGTTAAACATAACCCTAAACCATAAAGCCTAAACTCTAAAATCTTACCCTTCAAACCTACTGAAGAAACCCCCATTGTGCCCATCTGGATCACAGTGCCTGAACTCCCCTGGTGCTGCTACTATATGGATATCTTGATTCCTTTGTTGTCACCTATTGCTAAGGCCCTTTATCTGGACTCTGCAACCATGAAAAAGACTAGGGGTAGTGTGGCAAAGGTAAGAGTTCAAATTGATATCACTAAAGAAAGACCTCAACATGTGTGGATGGGTTTTTCTGAAAAGGATCCCTCTCTTGGCAAATGGCAAATTATTGAGTTTGAAGATGTGCCCTCTTATTGTCTCTATTGTAAACATCAAGGCCACATTATAGGTGAATGCCCTTTAAAAGAGAAAGATGAAGAAATTAAGAAAAGAAAGGAAGGGGGGGTCACCAAGAGAGACCAACAGAAACAGCAGAACCACAATCCAAATAGTAGCTAGTAGCAGGAAGAAAACAAATGAAAATCCCAATCCAACAGGAGCAACAATGCAAAAGCATCAACTGAGGAAGGTACAACACACAATGAAGAACAGTGGCAAACTCAAACTAGAAAGAAAAACAAGAACCAACAATCAAATCAGGACCAAGGTATGAACCAAAATTCTCAATCTCAGGTACCAAAGACCAGATCATCCCAGGAACAGCAGGTGCAGAGACCAGGTATGACTGTTGAATCCCCTGTTATTGTGTTTGAGGAGCCTGGTGAGCAGAACCTCACACCCCCCTCCCCTGTTATTGATGTTTCTGAACATCATGTTAATTGTGAATCCCCAGTCCCTCTAACCCCCCTATTTATTTGCTGGTGATGAAGCTGTTGGAGGGACGATGGCTGTAAAGGAGAGAACCACTAACTTGCAGGAAGGGGAACCTAAGGGGAGGGAAGTATCTCATGCCCCTGCCACCACCACTATAAATACTGCTCAACCACAGCAATAACAAATTCACCAAGTCATCAGTGAAGGAACTCCTCAGGTACAAGGCAGCAAAGAGGGGCATAATCAACTCCAAGGTTCTATGGCAAAGGATATGGGTAATAAGGCAAGCACCAGTAAACAAACTGAGACTCCAAAGAGTAAGAACAAACCAAGCAAGAATAAGAAAGAGGTAACCAAAAAAAAACAGGCTGAACAACAAATACAGGAACAGACCAGAAATAACAATCCTCCTGAGGGTCCTGAGGATCCTAACTCTTGCAAAAAGTTCATTATGGTGGAGCAAGTTATATATGTGATCCCCCTCAAGGCTCAATACAATACCCCCACTCCAGGAAAACCCCCTGATCAGCCAAAGGTTATTGTCAGAGATGAATATAAGGTGGTAAACTCTGAGGATGAAATGGAGGAGGAGATTCCACCTGAAAAGGGTCTAGAAGATGATGATGAGACTAGTGATCTCCTGATCAAAGCTTTTAGCCCTAACAATGATATGGAACTGGACAAGGAACTGCACCAGATCACCAGTAAGCATGGACTCTCTCCTAAAGGCATGCATCTAGAGAGACTCCCACTCAAAAAATCATCTTCTATCTATCCTATGACTACAGGGAGACCAAGCACTAGATTGTTTTCCTATAAATTATCTCAATGATCAATACAATCATATGGAATGCTAGAGGTATCAATACCCAAGGTGTTATTGAAAGACTCAAAAATCTCAAATATCTACATCATGTTTCTATGATAGCCATCCTTGAGCCCTTTTCTGACAAGACCAACATAAATATGTTTAAAAGTATGCTTGCCATGGATTATGCAGTTAGTAATGTCAATGGGAAAATCTGGTTGTTTTGGATCAATGATATCAACTGTAAGGTTTTGGATACTAATGAACAACATATTACTTGTGGAATCAACCACATAGAAGTACCAGAGGTTTATATCAAGACATGTGTATATGGAAAATGCAAAGAGAATCTCAAGAAGCCACTTTGGGACAAACTTCTCCAGGTGGCTGATGCTGGAAACTCTACTCCCTGGTGTACTATTGGTGACTTTAATATTATTACAGACACTGAAGAGAAGATGGGAGGTATTACCTATAATATGAGGAAAAGTATGCCTTTTATTGGTGTTATTGAAGCCTGTGGTCTTATGGATTTGGGTTTCAATGGACCTAAATTCACTTGGCCGAATCAAAGAGGTGTTAACTTTAGAATATGGAAAAGATTGGACAGGGCTATGGTTAATGATAAATGGTTGCAAGTCATCCCTCACACCAGCATTACACATCTTCCATTTGTGGGATCTGATCACTACCCACTCCTTATGGAATTGAATGCCAGACCTGAAAATTATATTAAATACTTCAGATTCCTTAACTGCTGGATTGATTATCCCTCATTCACAGAGACTGTAAAAAATTGTTGGAGCAGGCCTTTGGAAGAAAATCCTATGTGGATCTTTCACCAGAAAATGAAGAGAACTGCTTCCACCCTCAGTGCTTGGTCCAAATTACAATTTGGAGATATCTATGCTAAAGTCAAAGATTTTGAAGAGAGATTCAAGGTTTTGGAAGAACAACTTATTCACAACAACACAGAGGAACATAGAGCAGAGCTTCATGGTATTAATGCTGAGTACATCAGATTTATGAAGCTGGAAAACTCTATTCTGAAACAAAAAACTCAGCTACACTGGTTTAAAGAAGGAGATGGCAATTCAAAATTTTTTCATGCCTTGATTAGAGGTAGAAAAAGGAGGTTGTTCATCCACAAAGTCCTCAATGAGAAAGAGGAATGGATACATGGAGATGACCACATTGCACAGGCAGCTTGTGATCATTTTCAGAACATCTTTAAAGGTGAAGAAAAGCTTATTGATGAAGTCCCTTTAAACTGCATTCCAAGAATGGTGACTCAGGAACACAATGAAAAGATGAAAGCTCTACCTACTATGGAACAATTGAAGGAAGTGGTCTACTCTATGAACCCCAATTCAGCTGCAGGACCTGATGGAATGAATGGGTGCTTCTTTCAGAAGTGTTGGGATATTATCAAGCAAGAGCTGCTGGATGTTATTCATGCCTTTTTCAATGGCCAGATGCTCCCCAAATATTTTACTCATGCTTGCATGGTCTTACTTCCCAAAGTGAAACATCCTAATAAACTAGCTGAGTTTAGACCCATCAGCTTGAGTAACTTTATCACCAAGATTATTTCTAAATTAATTTGTTCCAAATTAGCTCCTATTTTACCTGATCTGATAACCCCTAATCAGTCAAGATTTGTTCAAGGAAGGAGCATTTCTGAGACCATTATGCTAGCTCAAGAGATCATCCACCAGATTAAAAAGCCTGCAATTGGTAGTAATGTTGTAATCAAGCTAGATATGGCCAAAGCCTATGACACAGTCTCTTGGTCATATATTTGTATCATTCTCAGGAAGATGGGATTTGAAGAAGTCTTTATAGACATGATTTGGAGAACTATGGCTAATAATTGGTACTCTATCATTATTAATGGCAAGAGACATGGATTTTTTAACTCCACCAGAGGTCTCAAACAAGGAGACCCCTTATCCCCAGCCCTATTTATTTTAGGTGCTGAGGTATTGTCAAGATCCTTAAATAGACTTCATTAGAATCCCTTATCCCATGGCTTCTATATGGAAATGTGGGGTCCTCAAATCAACCACTTGAGCTTTGCAGATGATATCATTATATTCACTTCAGGAAGCAAGCATTCATTGAGGCTTATCATGCAGACTTTGGCTACATATAAGAGAGTTCCAGGCTAGCTTATCAATAAAGCCAAAAGTCATTTCCTTCTTTATCCCAATGCTTTCAGAACTACAAGTGATAGAATTAGGAAATCTACTGGCTTTCATAAAAAACAAGCTCCTATCACTTACCTGGGATGCCCTTTATTTATTGGAAGGCCTAAACTCATCTACTTCTCTGAGCTTATCAACAAGATAGTGAACAGGGTTACAGGTTGGCAGTCCAGAATGCTGAGCTATAGAGGCAAGGCAACACCGATCAAACATGTGCTGCAATCCCTCCCTATCCACATTCTGTCAGCCATCTCTCCTCCCTCAAGTACCATCAAGCAAATTCAAGATATAATGGCAGATTTCTTTTGGGGATGGAGGAATTATAGGAAGAAGTACCATTGGTCCTCTTGGAGAAGCTTGAGCTTCCCTATGATGAAGGAGGCATAGAAGTCAGGCTCATGAAAGATGTTTGTCAAGCCTTCCAGTTCAAGCATTGGTGGACTTTTAGATCCAAGCAAACACTTTGGGGGGATTTCTTGAGAGCAAAATATTGCCAAAGATCTAACCCTATAAGTAAAAAGTGTGATACTGGTGAATCCCAAGCTTGGAAAATAATGATGAGGAATAAACACTCTGTGGAAAACCACATTCAATGGAAGATTAGAGATGGATCTAGTTCCTTCTGGTGGGATAACTGGTTAGGTGTAGGCCCCCTGACTCATTACACCACTGACAACAACACATTTAACAATAAGAGGATCTCAAATTTTATGCAGGATGGACAGTGGAAGATGAGGAAGGTACTGCTGCTAGCCCCTCAGCAGCATGTTCACAGAATATTGTCTATGCAGATTCTGCTTCAGCATGGCCAAAAGGATCAGGCAGTGTGGAAACTCAATACCAATGGCAATTTCTCTATTTCTTCAGCTTGGAATATTATTAGAGATTATTATTAGAGAAACCAGAAGCAAAACCAAAATCAATGCAAACACATGGCAGAAATACATCCCTTTCAAGTGTTCTTTCCTGCTGTGGAGAGCTATCAGGAACAAGCTTCCTACAAATGAATAGCTGGCTAGTTTTGGAATAGAACCAAATAATAATTATTGTTGTTATTCTCTAGGAGCAGATACTATTGAACATACTTTCAACACAGGAAACTTTGCCATGAGAGTCTGGAAACATTTTACTGTCTCTTTAGGCATTGCAACTAATTATTTACCTTTGAGAAACATGATTATGAGATGGTGGAGTGCTACCTACAACAATGAAGCACATAAACTTATCCTTCAAGCCATACCAATCTTTACTTGTTGGAACTTGTGGAAAAACAGATGTGCTGATAAATATGGAGGAAAAAAGACCAACATGACAAGAGTGAAATATTTGGTCACCTTGGACATCTTTAAGCTACTGCAGACAGCTTTCCCGTACATCAGGTGGCCTATGGAATGGAGTAGATTATGTACACTCATTGAGAAATGCAGCCATGATATCAAAATTACTATAGTACAGTGGACCAAACCTCATATCAAATGGGTTAAACTCAATACGGATGGTAGTGCGATTCTAGGTAGCAAAGGAGCAGGAGCGGTTCTCAGAAGTAATACTAGAGATATGATCTTTGCCTTTTCAGCTCCTCTTGGGGAGGGAACCAATACTCAGGCTGAGGTGGAAGCTGCTGTCTTTGGCCTTACTCGGTGTGCTCATTTAAATTATAAAAATGTGATCTTAGAAGTGGACTCCCAACTCATTATGGACTACATTAAGAACAACACTACAGCTCCTTGGAATGTAGCATCCCAGCTGTAGCAACTACAGCAACTTATTAGCCACTTCACTCATTTTAAATGTAATCATACTCTTAGGGAGGCTAACTATGTTGCTGATTCAATGGCAAAACACAGTCACCAGACAACCAGCCCATAGGTACTCTTCAGCATCCAATAACTCCCAAAGTTGGCAGCTACTTATCTTCACCAAGATCTAGCAGTTATAGCAAATTTCAGAACAAGAAAATTGAAGAGAATCAAGGAACCCCCCGTGATCCTTATTCAGATCAAGGGGACCCAGGAAGGAGAATAAACTCTTTCAGGCCCCTCTTTGAGATTGTTCCCTAGCATCTCTAGTTGCTTGACTTTCCTTACGTTTGGTTAGTTTTCTTTCCTTATTTGTAAAGGGAGAGTCTCCCTCATTTACGCTTTCCTAGAATCATTGTGTCGAGAGGAGTCCTCTCGTATAGGTACATAGATGATAGGTTCCTTTCCTTTTGGGGTAAGGGTTGGAGAACCTACCATGATAATTAGTAGGCTACCAATCCTTGCACCACCATGAACTTGAGGTAAGGTTTATGTCCCCCTCGTTGTATTTTCTTTTTATATCGTTGAGGTAAGGTTTTTATACTCTAAATGCTAAACCATAAACCCTATACCAAAAAACATAAACCCTAAACCCAAAACTCGAAACCCTAAACCCTAAACCCTATACCTTAAACCCAAAACCCTAAAACCTGAATTCTAAACTTTATATGTTAAACTCTAAACCCTAAATGCTAAATACTAAAGCCAAAATCCTAAAACCTATACCTAAGTGTCAACCCTAAACCCTAAATCCAAACTCTAAACTCTAAACCCTAAATCCTAAATCCTAAAATCTAGACCCTAAACCCTTAACAATATACCCTAAACCCTAAACCCTAAACCCTAAATGCTATAGACTAAACTGTAACCCCTAAAACTTACACCCTATTCGCTAAACCCTAAACCCTAAACCATAAAACATAAATCCTAAACCCTAAACTCTAAACCCTAAACCCTAAACCCTATACCCTAAATACTAAACTCTAAATACTAAACCCGAAATCCTAAAACCTACCCCTATACCTAAATCGTAAACCCTAAATCCAAACTCTAAACCTTAAATCTTAAAACCTAAAATCTAAACCCTAAACCCTTCACCCAATACCATAAACCCTAAACCCTAAACCCCTAAACCATTAACCCAAAAACTGAAACCCTAAACCCTTATCCCTTAACTATAAACACTAAACTCCGAACCCTAAACCACAATCTCTAAACCCTAAACCCTCTACCTTAAACACTAAACCCTTAACCCTATACCCTAAACCTTACCTTTAAAACCCTAAACCCTAAACACTAAATCCTAACCCTAAACAAAAACCCTAAACCCTAAATCCAAACTCTAAACTCTAAACCCAAAACCCTAAATCCTAAACCCTAAACCCTAAACCATAAACCATAAACCCTTCACCCTTCTTCCTAAACCCTTAACCCTAAATCCTAAACTGTAAACCCTAAATCTTAAACCTTAAACCCTAAACCTTAAACCATAAAACATAAACCCTAGACACTAAGCCCTTAATCCAAAAATGGAAACCCTGAAAACTATACCCTAAACCCAAAACCCAAAACCCTAAACCCTAAATCCTAAACTCTAAATGTTAAACCCTAAACATTAAACACTAAATACCAAACCCTAAATCCTAAAACCTACACTTAAAATTATAAACCCTAAATCCAAACTCTAAACACTAAACCCTAAATCCTCAATGCTAAAATCTAAACCCTAAACCCTTAACCCTATACTCTAAACCCTAAACCCCTAAACCTTCAACCCAAAAACTTAAACACGAAACCCTAAACCCATAACCATTAAGTATAAACCCTATACTCCAAACCCTAAACCATAAACTCTAAACCCTAAACCGTAAACCTTAATCCTTAAACCTTAAACCCTAAACCCTAAACCCTAAACCCTAAACTTTAACATTAAACCCTAAACCCAAAAACCTAAAACCTAAACCCTAAACACTAAATCCTAAACACTAAACCCAAAACTCTTAACCATAAAACCTAAACTCTGAAACCAATACACTAAACCCTATACCGTAAACCTAAACCATAAACCCTAAAACCTAAACACTAAACCCTAAACGATAAACCCTAAGCCCTAAACTCTAAACCATAAACCTTAAATCGCATACCCTAAATACTAAACCCTATATCCTAAACCCTAAACCATAAACAATAAATGCTAAACCCTAAACCCTTAACCTTTAACCTTAAACCCTAAACTGTAAACCCTAAACCCTAAACCCTATACCCTAATGCCTAAACCCTAAACCCTAAACCCTACACCCTACACCCTAAACCCTAAATCCATAACCCTAAACCTTAAACCCTAAACCCTAAACCCTAAATCCTAAACACAAAACCCTAAACCCTTATCCATAAACCCAAACTCTGAAACCAATACCTTAAACCCTAAACTCTAAACCCTATAACGTAAACCTAAATCATAAACCCTAAAACCTAAACCCTAAACCTTACACGATAAACGCTAAGCCCTAAACTCTAAACCACTAACCTTAAATCATATACCCTAACTCCTTAACCCTAAATCCTAAACCCTAAATCGTAAATCCTAAACCTTAAACCCTAAACCCTAAACCCTTAACCCTAAACCCTAAACTGTAAACCTTAAACCTTAAACCCTACACCTAAAACCATAAACCCTACACCCAAAACCCTAAACCCTAAACCTTAAACCCTATACCCTAAACCTTAAACCCTAAACCCTTAATCCTAAACCCAAAACCATAAAACATAAATCCTAAACCCAAAACTCAAAACCCTCAACCCTAAACCCTAAACCCCAAATCGTAAACCTAAAACCCTAAATCCTAAACTCTAAACAATAAACCCTAAACCTTAAATGCTAAATACTAAATACTAAACACTAAATCCTAAAACTTGCCCTTAAACCTAAACCCTAAACACTAAATACAAACTCTAAACTCTAAACCACTAAATCCTAAATCCTAAAACCTAAACCCTAAACCCTTAACCATATACCATAAAACCTAAACCTTAAACCCTTAACCCTATACCCTAAATTCTAAACCCTAAACCATAAACCCCTAAACCTTCAACCCAAAAACTTAAACCCTAAACCATAAACCCTTAACCATTAGGTATAAACCCTAAACTCCAAACCCAGAACGATAAAACCTAAACCCTAAACCCTAAACCCTAAACCTTAAACCGTAAACCCTAAACCCTAAACCCCAAACCCTAAACTTTAACATTAAACCCTAAACCCAAAAACCTAAAACCTAAACCCCAAACCTTAAACCCTAAATCCTAAAATCTTAACCCTAAACCCTAAACCTAAACCCTAAACAACAAACACTAAACCCTAAACCTTCAACCCAAATACTTTAATCCAAAACCCTAAACCCTTAACCCTTAATAATAAACCCTAAACTCCAAACCCTAATCCACAAACACTAAACCCTAAACCTTAAACCTAAATCGTAAACCCTAGAACCTAAAACCTAAACCAATAACACTAAATCCTAAAATCTAAACCCGAAACCCTTAACCATAAAACCTAAATTCTAAACCCTAAACTCTAAAACCTATACCCTAAACCCTAGAACCAAAAACCTAAACCATAAACACTAAACCTAAATCATAAACCCCAAAACCAAAACCCTAAACCCTAAATGATAAACCCAAAGCCCTAAACTCAAACCCTAAACCCTAAACCACATACCCTAAATTCGAAACCTTAAACCCTAAACACTAAATCATTAACCCTAAACCCTAAGTTTAATCCCTAAACCTTAAACCCTAAACCCTAAATGCCAAACCATAAACCCTATACCATAAAACATAAATCCTTAACCCTAAACACTAAACCCTAAACCCAAAACTCGAAACCCTAAACACTAAACCCTATACCTTAAACCCAAAACCCTAAACCCTAAATTCTAAACTTTAAACGTTAAACCCTAAACCTTAAATGCTAAATACTAAACCCTAAATCCTAAAACCTACCCATAAACGTAAACCCTAAACCCTAAATACAAACTCTAAAACCAAAACCATAAACACTAAATCCTAAAAACTAAACCCGAAACCCATAAAACCTATATTCTAAACTCTAAAACATATACCCTAAACCCTAAACTCTAAACCCTTTACCCTAAACCTAAATCATAAACCCTAAAACCTAAACCCTAAACCCTAAATGATAAACCCTAAGCCCTAAACTCAAAACCTAAACCCTAAACCACATACCCTAAATTCGAAACCTTAAACCCTAAACCCTACATCCTTAACCCTAAACCCTAAATTGTAAACCCTAAAACCTAAACCCTATACCCTAAATGCAAAACCATAAACCCTATACCATAAAACATAAATCCTAAACCCTAAACTCTAAACCCTAAACCCAAAACTCTAAACCCTAAACACTAAACCCTATACCTTAAACCCAAAACCCTAAACCTTAAATTCTAAACTTTAAACATTAAACCCTAAACCTTAAATGCTAAATACTAAACCCTAAATCCTAAAACCTACCCCTAAACGTAAAGCCTAAACCCTAAATCCAAACTCTAAACTCTAAACACTAAATACTAAATCCTAAAATCTAGACCTTAAATCCTTAACCCTAAACCCTAAACCCTAAACCCTTAACGCTATACCCTAAATTGTAAACCCTAAAACTTACACATTATATCGTAAACCCTAAACCCTAAACCATAAAACATAAATCTTAAACCCAAAACTCAAAACCCTAAACCCAAAACCCTAAAACCTAAAACCTACCCCTAAACCTAAATGATAAACCCTAAATCCAAACTCTAAAACCGAAATCTTAAAAAATAAAATGTAAACCCTAAACCCTTAACCCTATTGCCTAAACCCTAAACCCTAAACCCTAAACCCCTAAACCATCAACCTAAAACCCTAAACCCTAAACCCTTATCCCTTAACCATAAACACTAAACTCCGAACCCTAAACCATAATCTCTAAACCCTAAACCCTAAACCATAAACCTTAACTTTAAAGCCCTAAACCCTAAACACTAAATCATAACCCTAAACGTAAACCCTTAACCATAAATCCAAACTCTAAACTCTAAACCCAAAATCCTAAACCCTAAACCATAAACCATAAACCCTAAACCCTAAACCCTAAACCCTAAACCCTAAACCCTAAACCCTCAACCCTAAACCCTAAACCTTAATCCATAAAACACAAACCCTAAACACTAAACCCTCAATCCAAAAATGGAAACCCTAAAAACTATACCCTAAATCCTAAACCCAAAACCCTAAACCCTAAATCCTAAACTCTAAATGTTAAACCCTAAACCTTAAACACTAAATACTAAACCCTAAATCCTAAAACCTACACCTAAACTTAAATTATAAACACTAAATCCAAACTCTAAACTCTAAACCCTAAATCCTAAATGCTAAAATCTAAACCTAAAACCCTTAACCCTATACCCTAAACCCTAAACCCTAAACCCTAAATCCTAAACCCTAAACACAAAACTATAAACTGTAAACTCTAAATCCTAGTCCTAAATCCAAAACCCTAAACCCTAAACACTAACCCTAAACCCTAAATCATAAACCATAAACCATAAATCCTAAATCCTAAACCCTAAACCCTAAACCAACAACTTGAAACCTAAACTCTAAACCCTAAACCTTCAACCCTAAACCCTAAACCCAAAATTGTAAACCCTAAACCCTAAAATTTAAACCCTAAACCCAAAATTATAAATTCAAAACTCTAACCGTAAACACTTAATGTTAAACCCTTAAACCTAAACCCTCAATTTAAAACTCTAAACCCTAAACCCAAAACCCTAAACCTAAACACTAAATCCTAAACCCTAAACCCTAAACTTTAAACTCTAAACCCAAAACCCTAAAATTTAAAGCCTAAACCCTAAAACTTAACCATAAACTCTAAACTCTAAACCCTAAACCCTAAACCCTAAACCCTAAATACTTTCCTAAACCCTTAACCATAAACCCTAAGCTCTAAATCATACACCGTAAACCCTATACCCTCAACCCTAAACTCTAAACACTAAACCCTAAACCTAAACCATAAGAACTAAACCCTAAACCATAAACCCTAAACCATAAAACCTAAGCCCTAAACCCTATACCCTAATCCCTAAACCATAAACCCTAAAACAAACCCTAAACCCTGATCCTTGAACCCTACACCCTAAACCCTAAACCCTAAACTAAACCAAACACTTAATCCTAAACCCTAAACCCTAGACCCTACACCCTGAACCCTTAACAATAAACTCTAAACTGCAAACCTTAAACCATATACCAAATACACTAAACCCTAAACCCTAAACTCTAAACCCTAAACACTAAACCCTATACATTAAAACCTAAACCCTAAACCCTAAACTCTAAATGCTAAACCCCAAACCAAAAACCCTAAACCGTAAACCCTAAACCATAAATACTAAACTTTAAACCCTAAAATCAAAACCCTAAACCCTAACCCTAAACCCTAAACCCTATAACCCAAAACCAACACCGTAAACCTTCAACCCTAAAACATAAGCCCTAAACCC
Source organism: Solanum pinnatisectum (assembly GCA_035578085.1). Taxonomy (NCBI): domain Eukaryota; kingdom Viridiplantae; phylum Streptophyta; class Magnoliopsida; order Solanales; family Solanaceae; genus Solanum; species Solanum pinnatisectum. The sequence goes on from JAWPEI010000017.1 coordinate 1,292,796, forward strand.
AAAATCGAAAACCCTAAACCCTAAAATTTAAACCAATAACCAAAATAATAAACTCTAAACTCTCACCCGTAAACCCTAAAACATAAACCCTAAAACCTAAACCCTAAATTTCAAACCCTAAACCTTAAATCCTAAATGTTAAACCCTCAATCCAAAAATTTAAATCCTAAACCAGAAAATTTAAAACCTAAACCCTAAACCCTTAACCATAAATTCTAAACTCTAAACCCTAAACCAAAAACCATAAACTCTAAACTCTAAACCCTAGCCCTAAATCCAAAACCCTAAACCCTCAACCTTAAATCATAAACCATAATCCCTAAACCCTAAACGTACAACTCAAAACTTATACCCTAAATCCTAAACCCTAAACCCAAAATCATAAACACAAAACCCTAAAAATTAAACCCTAAAACCTGAAATTATAAACTACAAACGTTGAACCATAAACCCTAAACCTTAAACCCTAAAATCTAAACCCTAAATTTAAAACCCTAAACCCTAAATGTTAAACCCCAAACCCTAAACTTTAAACACTAAACCCCAAACCCTAAACTTTAAACACTTAAATTTAAAACCTAAACCCTAAACCCTTAACTAAAAACTCTAAACCCTAAACCCAAAAACCTAAAACCTAAACCCTAAATTTAAAACACTAAACCCTAAACCCTAAACCCTATACCCTCAAACCAAAACCCTAAACACTAAACCCTAAACCTAAACCATAAGAACTAAACATTAAATCATAAACCCTAAAACTTAAACCCTAAACCCTAAACCTTAAACCAAACCCTAAACCCCGATCCCTGAACCCAATATCCTACACCCTACAGCCTAAACATAAACATAATCCCAAAGTCCTAAACTCTAAAACCTAAACCCTAAAATTAAAACCCTAAACCCGAACCCTAAACCCTAAACCATAACCGCCAAACCCTAAACCCTAAACCTACAACACAAAACCTAAACCCTAAACCTTCAACTCAAAACCCTAAACCCCAAACCCTAAACCCAAAATTATAAACTAGAAACCCCAAAATTTAAACCCTAAACCTAAAATTATAAACTCCAAACTCTCACTCGTAAACCCTAAACCTTAAACCCTAAAACCTAAACCCTAAATTTAAAACCCTAAATCCTAAACCTAAACACTAAACCCATAAACACTAAATCCTAAGCCCTAAATTTAAAACCCTAAACACTTCCCTAAACCCTTAAACATAAACCCTAAACTCTAAAGCCAAAATTCTAAACCCTATACCCTAAACTCTAAACACTAAACCTTAAACCTAAACCATAAGAACTAAACCATAAACCATAAACACTAAGCCCTAATCCATAAACCCTAAACCCTAAACCAAATCCTAAATCCTAAACCCAAAACCTTGATCCCTGAACCCTAAATCATAATCCCTGAACCCTAAACCCTACACCCTAAACCCTTGATCGTAAACCCTAAACTCTAAACCAAACCCTTAATCCTAAACCCTAAACCCTAAACTCTAAACCCTACATGCTAAACCCTTAACCATAAACTCTAAACTGTAAACCCTAAACCGTATACCCTATACCCTAAACCCTAAACATTAAACCCTAAATCCTAAACCCTAAACCCTAAACTCTACACCCTAAAATCTAAACCCTAAATGTTAAACCCTAAACCTAAAACCCTACACCCTAAAGCCTAAATTCAAAACCCTAAACCCTAAACATAAACATAAACCCTAAATCCTAAACTCTAAACCCTAAACCCTACAATCAAAATCCTAAACCCTATGCCTTAAACCACAAACCCTAAACTTATAACTCAAAACCTAATCCCAGAACCGTAAACCCAAAATAGTAAATCGTCAACCCTAGAATCTGAACCCTAAACCCAAAATTATTAATTCTAAACTCTCAATCGTAAACCCTAAACCTTAAACCCTCAAACCTAAACCCTAAAGCCTAAACCTTAAACCCTAAACACTAAACATAAATACTAAACCCTAAACCCTTAACCATAAACCCTAAAGTGTTTAGTTTCCGAGTTGTAGGTTTAGGGTTTAAGGTTTAGAGTTTACAGTTTATCGTTTAGGGTTAGGGTTTAGGGTTTTGATTTTAGGGTTTAGGTTCTTTTAGCCAAGCTTCTTCAAGTAGAAGAATGTCTTCGGCAATACCTTCTTCTTTTCAAACCCGGGAGGAGGATGACGATAGCATTAGCCAACCTGACCATAGAAAACTTCATGGTGTAAATTTCTCCCAAACCATTCCTAAGGTTTATTATGAAGAAGAGACTTTGGGAAGTCCTACTGCTAGTGATATGAAACCTGTTCATCAAAGAAAAGATTCCGTCGGACTGCTTACTTCTGATGAAGAAGACTTTATCCCCAGTAAAAAGAAATTGCATTCTTGGTGGAAAGCCCCTGAACATAAGCAAAAGGTAGATTGGTATAAAGCTACCTTCACTGTGGAACAACGAACCTCTTTCAGAGATAAGTGGTTCAAAGATATAAAAAGATTCAAAACTGAAATAGAGTTTTTTAAATGGTTCGAAGCTTCTGGACAAATTGATGATAAACAGTCATCCCTTCAGGTCCTTATCAACAAATGGTACACCAAAGAATAGGTGGTTGAAAGTGTTACTCCTCCTCTAGAAGGGCTTAGCATCCCTTACAGGAAAGAAATCCTTAAGGCGGCACCTTTTAAAAAACCCATAGAAAAGGAATCAGCCTTGATAACAGCTGGAGACCTTAGTAAAGTTTTTGAACAAAACAATTATACCAACCAGGTTCTCCATGTGATATCTCAACAAATTGAGGAACATAAAGGAGATAATTTCAGAGGAATTAGTCAGATAGCTGATAAACCTAGCTCTTCTAAAGTTAGTCCTCAGATCGAGACTAAACCTATTTTTAAGATTCCGAGTTCTCTAAAGAAGACTTCCCTAAACTTTCCAAAGAGTTTAGCCATTCCAATGAACTGCTAGACAGAATAAATGAGCAATTGTCTAAGCTTAATATTACACAAGGTAATAAGCTTAGAACATTGTTAGAAAGGCACCCTAACAAAAGGAATTATTATCCTAGATCTTCCTTCCCTGATGTTCAATTTGAGGAAGATGTTCTCCATCCAGCATCTGATGCAGATGGTTCAAGTTTGACTGAATGGAATATAGATGGTATGGCTGAAGGTCAAATTTATTCTAAGCTCCAAGAAATGGGAATGAATATCACCGCATATAAAATGAAAGGTGCTGGTGATAAGGAAGCTGCTAACATGATTATTGCAGGATTTACAGGAACCCTTAGAAACTGGTGGGACAATTACCTTATGGATCAAAATAGGGTTGATATCCTTGGTGCTGTAACCACTAAAGTAGGTGTAAAGATTGAAGAAGGAACGAGTGTCCCTTCAGAAATTGTCTATGAGGATGCTACTGCTACTTTGCTCTATAGCATAGCAAAACATTTCGTGGGAGAACCGCGTCTTTTCCAGGATAGAAGTTTAGAAATCTTGAATAATTTGTACTGCAAAAAATTGACAGATTTCAGATGGTACAAAGACATGTTTTTGAATAAGGTCATGATAAGGTCTGATTGCAATAATGATTATTGGAAAGAACGCTTTATCAGCGGATTACCTACTCATTTCGCTGAAAAGGTTAGATCAAAAATAAGAGATAGATGCGAAGGAAAGATTCCGTATTCTCAACTGGCATACGAAGATCTTATCAGTATTATTAATGTTGTAGCTATGGAGCTATGTACTGATCTTAAGTTAAAGGAACAACTTAAGAAAGATCAAAAAACTACATATGCTGAACTTGGTAGTTTTTGCCAAGATTTTGGATTTCCATTACTTAAACCTCCATCTACTAGGAAAGCAGGAAAAAGAGAAAGAACAACTGGAAAATATAAAAGAAAATCTTCCAGGAAAGGAAGAGAACCCCGAGAAAAATCCAAAAGGAAAGGGAAGAGGCAAACCTCTAAAGAATCTTCTTCAGAAGACACACGCTGGACATGTGGTAAAAAGGGTCACAGGTCTAATAAGTGTCCCAGAAATAAGAAGAAAAAGAAGAAGATTAACCTTCTGGAAGTTGATGAAGAAATTAAGCAAAAACTCTTTTCTATCATCGAAGAAGAAGAAGCATCTGATTCAGAATATTCTTCATCTGAAGAAGAAAGTGACGATGAAGAATTTCTTAATGTTGCCCATAATTCAGAATCTGAAGAAGAAGAGTAAGAATGCAATTGCAATGGTGCATTTTGCCTATGTGATAGCAAAACTATCCACGTTATCTCTGAGAAGACTGCTGAAACCCTCTTCTCTACTATTGAGCATATTCAAGATGAAGATGCTAGGAGAAAATACCTCCTTGAACTGCAGAAATTGGTTACTAGGCAAAAGGAAGAAAAGCCTAAAGTAACTCCTTTTAGCATGAAACAAATCATGAACAGATTTGATTCCAAAAAGGAAGAACCTTCAGTAGAAGAACTTAGAAGAGAAATCAATTCTCTTAAAGAAGATATGAAAGGAATTAAGTCCAGACTTAATAAGATTGAGATCGAAGCTATCACTAAAAAACTTCTCAAAGAAGTTAGAAAGGATGAAGAATCCTCTAAAGCTGCTATGGCTTCGGATAATGAAGAACATGAGGAAGATGCGGATAGCGAAGCAGGTATCCATGCTATTACCAAAATTAGACCTCAGAGTTCTCATATTATGATTAAACTTGTTATTAATGATCATTTAACTCTTAACAAGATTGCTTTGTTAGATAGTGGTGCAGATCGAAATTGCATTATTGAAGGATTAATTCCTACTAAGTACCTTACCAAAGGGACTACCAAATTATACAGCGCCACAGGTGAACGTATAATTATTGATTATAAGTTATTTGATGCTCATATTTGCAATAATGGTATATGCCTTAAAAATGATTTTGTTATAACTAAAAATATTAACGAAGAAATTATTTTAGGTATACCATTTATTACTCAAATAAAACCTTATATTTCTGATTTTGATTCCATCAAAACTAAGATCTTAGGAAAAGAAATTTCATTTCCTTTTATTAAAACTCTTTCTCACGAAGAAAGCAAATTTTTACATAAACAAACTGCTTTTAGAATTAATCTAATTTCCAATCAGATTTGTTTTCTTAAAGAAGATATAAAAATTAAGAAAATTGAGCAAATTTTAAAAACCCCGGGAATGGTAACTAAGATTGCCAATTTGCAAAAAACTTTTGAAAAAGAAATTTGCTCTGAATTTCCAAATGCATTTTGGGCCAGAAAAGCCCATACTGTTGATCTCCCTTATATTGATGGATTCAATGAAAAGGCCATTTCTACGAAAGCTAGGCCCATTCAAATGAATCATGATTTAATGGAAATTTGTAAAAAGGAGATTAATACTCTTTTGGAAAACAATATTATCAGGCCCTCTAAGTCTCCGTGGAGTTGTTCAGCCTTTTATGTCAACAACGCTGCTGAGAAGGAGAGAGGCTCTCCTCGACTAGTTATTAATTATAAACCTTTAAACTCTGTTTTAAAATGGATTAGATATCCGATTCCTAATAAAAGGGATCTTTTAAAAAGAACTTTTAAAGCCAATATTTATAGTAAATTTGACATGAAATCAGGTTTTTGGCAAATACAAATTTCCGAAAAGGATAAATACAAAACTGCTTTCAATGTCCCGTTTGGACAATATGAATGGAACGTTATGCCTTTTGGGCTTAAGAATGCCCCTTCAGAATTTCAAAATATTATGAATTCTATCTTTAATCATATTAGTCATATTTCAATTGTTTACATTGATGATGTACTAATCTTTTCTGAGGACATTGATTCTCACTTTAAACATTTAAATATATTCTTTAAAATTGTTAAACATAATGGTCTGGTGGTTAGCGCCAAAAAGATTAAACTTTTTCAAACTAGAATAAGATTTCTTGGTCATGATTTATATCAAGGCACTTATAAACCCATTTGCAGAGCCATTGAGTTTTCTGATAAATTCCCTGATATCATCTTAGACAAAACTCAGTTACAAAGATTTTTGGGTAGTCTTAACTATGTTGCGGACTTCATCCCAAAGGTAAGACAGGTTTGTAAACCATTATATGACAGGCTTAAGAAAATACCTGTTCCATGGACAAAAGAACAAACCTCCGCAGTTATTAGGATTAAAGAAATGGTTAAGAGTTTGCCTTGCTTAGGTATCCCTAATCCGGATTCTCTTATGATTGTTGAGACTGATGCTTCAGACATCGGTTATGGAGGGATTCTCAAGCAAAAGAGAACACCTGAAAGTCATGAGCAATTAGTTCGTTTTACTTCCGGAGTCTGGAATTCCGCTCAGAAAAACTATAGTACTGTTAAAAAGGAAGTTTTAGCTATTGTCCTTTGCATTACTAAGTTTCAGGATGATTTAATTAATAAGGAATTCTTGCTTAAGGTAGATTGTAAATCTGCTAAGGAAATTCTACAAAAGGATGTTAAAAATCTTGTTTCCAAACAGATATTTGCTAGATGGCAAGCTTTATTGTCGAGTTTTGATTTCCAAGTTGAATATATCAAAGGGAAGAAAACTCTCTCCGGATTTTCTAACAAGAGAATTTTTGCAGGAAAAACATAAGGCCGTCATAAGGCCGTGGATTTGGAACAAAAGGCCCTTTCCAAGAAAAGGAAAAGAAATCCCACAAGAAGCCTTCACTTTCTCCTTTGCAATCAAAGCCATCACCGAATTTCTAATAAATTTTCAGCTCTTGCTAGCCTACCTCCTATCAATCCTTCTCGTGTCATAAGTCCTTTTCCATCGCTACCACCTAGCGCATCATCTTCCAAATTCCTTGATTCTTAAGAAACCCTTTCTTAAAGAATCAGAACCATGTTCATTTTCTCCATCAGGAAAACCTAGATTTTCCTCCCCCCAAACTAAAGACTCATATACAATGAAAGCTCCAGAAAGCTTTAAAGAAGCAGTCTCTCCTTCATCAAACAAATCCAAAGAACGCGAAGTTTTTGACATTGTTACTTTGCAGGTTAATCCTATCCTTGCACTTGACAAGGAATTTGAAGGATACGAAGTCAAGCACTTACTAAAGCCCTGTTATACAAACAGGAATTATGTGGATACAGAGAATCCACTAAAGACTAGAAAATATTATGAGTTTATTTTGGTTGATACAGGATCCATAGAAGTGGAACATAAACTCAACCATGATTCAGATCCGCATAGCATTGCATATTCCAAATTCACTATTAAAAGAGTTTTTTCTCCATTCGACTGGATAGTCGATCATTTACATACTCCAGTCAATCTTTCAAGAGAACATAGGCCTCAAACCTATAATTGGTATGATTATAAAAATGCATGGTTTAACTTTCTATACTTAAGGCCAACCACGCACACCTGGTTTGTCAAGTATAGCCCCGAATTTTCAAAATCGGTTATCCCTAGATGGTTCTACGAGTGGTGGAACTGTTTTGGAGGAAACCAAAAGGTTTTGCCAAAATTATTTTCAGATAAATATAATCGATTTCAAACCAACAAGACATCTCTACTTTGCCAGAAAACATTAAATTGTGTAAATATTTCATCCAAAAAAGGGTATCTTTTATTATCAGTTGGACTTTTTCAGTTCAGGTATTTGACAGGATTAAATATCTCTCAAAAGAGATACTCATCAAAGGATGGTCTCCAGCTCCCAAAGAAGCTGTTCAACGATCTTCTACAGCCTCTACAAGTGGCAAAAGATCATCTTCCAAAAATGATTTGAAGAAAAGGCTCCAAAAGGCCTTGTCAGACTTAGATGAGGACAAATCCAATGAAGAAACAAATTTTTGCACTGCTAGAAGAAGCCTCGTCCCAAAGTGATGATAATGGAGATATGTTAAGGCCAAAAGCTTTAGCACTATCTTATTTAGATCCTTTTTATGATTAGTTTAATAATCCAGTAGAGGATGTTAAAATCCGGAATTACTGACCTTTTGAATAGAGACTCAAAGAGTCGGAATTATTAAAAGGGTAAGAGATGAGACTCAAAGAGTTGGAATATCTCTTGATTATTAAATTATTCAGTGGAGCCAAAAGGAATCCCACTACAGTGTAGCCGCCACTACTTTCCAAAAAAGAAAAGCAGATGGCCGACAACTTTAATAAAGCAGGAATCTCTTTTCAAAAGGAAGATGCCAGACAAGATTAAAGAAGATGCTTTCTCCAACCAATAGGAAAAAAGCACCTATTCTCCAATCACCCTTCAGAAGTCTATATAAGACTCACTTCTAAAAAGAAGAAGGGATCAGAAATTTCACACTAGAATTTTCTTTTAGCCTTTGAAATTTGGTTGTAATGTTTCCTTCGTTTTCGTTTGCTTGGATCTTTTCTTCCGCTTCCGTTGCAGTTTGAATAAAATTATGAGTTCTTGTATACCTCTCTCTTGTTTACTCTTGTTTATACTTGTCTTTTACTGTTAAATGCTACGATCGTTTTGAATGCTTTCATTCAAAATGATCATTTTGAATGGTATCAGAGCCATGTTAGGCATATTTAGCATGTTAATAGTAATGTTAATTATAGCCATGAATGGCTAAATCTTTATGCCAGGACTGTACTTATGAAATGTTAATTAGTTACTTAGCAATTTAGCAAAGTTATCACCTTGTTATACAATATGAATTTGCAATTCTTTAACTGTAAAAATGGAGTTCATGCATGGTGATTAAGGAAAGGTGTTGAGAATGTTTCAAGTAGTTGCGATGCCGACAGGCGGTCGTTAAGCCGATGAGACAGGCGTGTAGACTGCAAGGTACTTTACTTGAAAATCTCTTGTAAAATCCATAGTCCTTAATGTAAAATCCGAGTATGAATCCATAGTTACTATAGAAGAATTCGAAATCTTATGTTGTATGACTAGTTGATATCTTTACTAGAATGCTTAGTTTCTTTTTATCGTATCATTAGTATAGTCTAATGGCATTCTCTCTCTATGGATAATAGACAACATACTGTTAATTCTGTTAATATATCTATTTCTAAAACAGAAAATGATTTACAAAATTGGTCTATCCCTAAAGAGCCATTTGAAAAGATTTACCAGTTAGGTAATTTTTCCATGTTTAAAAAATACAATATTAAAACTTGTGAGTCAACTATTGCTATCAATAATTCGCTTGAAACTATTAAATTGTTGTTATCTGCTGATATTGATAGATATAGGAAGGAATTTAAATTTCTTCATATTGGACTTGTGCAAGTTGCTGTTAAACCTCTTTTCCGTAAAGGCTTGAATATTCCTATTTGTCTGCTTCTTAGAGATGATAGACTACTTAATTTTGATGATTCTCTGTTAGGAGTATTAGAAAGTAATCTAGCTTATGAACCAGTTTACTTTAACTGTTATCCTAATTTTACTGTTGATATTCATGATCCTAATATTATTGATACTTTGACACTTAATGTCAAAACTAAGAACATGAATAGTAAAATAGATACCAGAGAAATTGCTGTAATATACCGGGTATATTACAAGCTTATGAAAACCACAATAGCCCCAAAGGCTATTGCTTCTAGTGTTAAAGGAGTCACTATGCTTATGGAAGCTAACCAAGAGCATAGTACTACTTTTGTCCCTAGACTTCTTAAGTGGACTGATATTTTAGCTGATGAAGAATGGAAATTTGATTCCATTACGAATCCTTTACCCCTTCAACCTGAGACTTTGCAGTTAGATAGGGTTATCCAGTTCCCTGACGGATATATTAACCTTAAGTTTTTAAGATCCAGTTCTTTTAGCCAAGCTTCTTCAAGTAGAAGAATGTCTTCGGCAAGACCTTCTTCTTTTCAAACCCGGGAGGAGGATGACGATAGCATTAGCCAACCTGACCATAGAAAACTTCATGGTGTAGATTTCTCCCAAACCATTCCTAAGGTTTATTATGAAGAAGAGACTTTGGGAAGTCCTACTGCTAGTGATATGAAACCTGTTCATCAAAGAAAAGATTCCGTCGGAGTGCTTACTTCTGACGAAGAAGACTTTGTCCCCAGTAAAAAGAAATTGCATTCTTGGTGGAAAGCCCCTGAACATAAGCAAAAGGTAGATTGGTATAAAGCTACCTTCACTGTGGAACAACGAACCTCTTTCAGAGATAAGTGGTTCAAAGATATGAAAAGATTCAAAACTGAAATAGAGTTTTTTAAATGGTTCGAAGCTTCTGGACAAATTGATGATAAACAGTCATCCCTTCAGGTCCTTATCAACAAATGGTACACCAAAGAACAGGTGGTTGAAAGTGTTACTCCTCCTCTAGAAGGGCTTAGCATCCCTTACAGGAAAGAAATCCTTAAGGCGGCACCTTTTAAAAAACCCATAGAAAAGGAATCAGCCTTGATAACAGCTGGAGACCTTAATAAAGTTTTTGAACAAAACAATTATACCAACCAGGTTCTCCATGTGATATCTCAACAAATTGAGGAACATAAAGGAGATAATTTCAAAGGAATTAGTCAGATAGCTGATAAACCTAGCTCTTCTAAAGTTAGTCCTCAGATCGAGACTAAACCTATTTTTAAGATTCCTGAGTTCTCTAAAGAAGACTTCCCTAAACTTTCCAAAGAGTTTAGCCATTCCAATGAACTGCTAGACAGAATAAATGAGCAATTGTCTAAGCTTAATATTACACAAGGTAATAAGCTTAGAACATTGTTAGAAAGGCACCCTAACAAAAGGAATTATTATCCTAGATCTTCCTTCCCTGATGTTCAATTTGAGGAAGATGTTCTCCATCTAGCATCTGCTGCAGATGGTTCAATTTTGACTGAATGGAATATAAATGGTATGGCTGAAGGTCAAATTTATTCCTTTTGGATTTTTCTTGGGGTTCTCTTCCTTTCCTGGAAGATTTTCTTTTATATTTTCCAGTTGTTCTTTCTCTTTTTCCTGCTTTCCTAGCAGATGGAGGTTTAAGTAATGGAAATCCAAAATCTTGGCAAAAACTACCAAGTTCAGCATATGTAGTTTTTTGATCTTTCTTAAGTTGTTCCTTTAACTTAAGATCAGTACATAGCTCCATAGCTACAACATTAATAATACTGATAAGATCTCCGTATGCCAGTTGAGAATACGGAATCTTTCCTTCGCATCTATCTCTTATTTTTGATCTAACCTTTTCAGCGAAATGAGTGGGTAATCCGCTGATAAAGCGTTCTTTCCAATAATCATTATTGCAATCAGACCTTATCAAGACCTTATTCAAAAACATGTCTTTGTACCATCTGAAATCTGTCAATTTTTTGCAGTACAAATTTATTCTAAGCTCCAAGAAATGGGAATGAATATCACCGCATATAAAATGAAAGGTGCTGGTGATAAGGAAGCTGCTAACATGATTATTGCAGGATTTACAGGAACCCTTAGAAATTGGTGGGACAATTACCTTACGGATCAAAATAGGGTTGATATCCTTGGTGCTGTAACCACTAAAGTAGGTGTAAAGATTGAAGAAGGAACGAGTGTCCCTTCAGAAATTGTCTATGAGGATGCTACTGCTACTTTGCTCTATAGCATAGCAAAACATTTCGTGGGAGAACCGCGTCTTTTCCAGGACAAACCCTAAACTTATAACTCAAAACCTAATCCCTGAACCGTAAACCCAAAATAGTAAATCGTCAACCCTAGAATCTGAACCCTAAACCCAAAATTATTAATTCTAAACTCTCAATCGTAAACCCTAAACCTTAAACCCTCAAACCTAAACCCTAAAGCCTAAACCTTAAACCCTAAACACTAAACATAAATACTAAACCCTAAACCCTTAACCATAAACCCTAAAGTGTTTAGGTTCCGAGTTGTAGGTTTAGGGTTTAAGGTTTAGAGTTTATAGTTTATCGTTTAGGGTTAGGGTTTAGGGTTTTGATTTTAGGATTTAGGGTTTAGAGTTTAGGATTTAGGGCTTAGGATTTAGTGTTTGGAATTAGGATTTAGAGTTTAGGGTTTAGGGTTTAGGGTTAGGGCTTCGAGTTTAGGGTTAAAGGTTTAGGGTTTAGGAATGAGGGTTTAGGGTTTAGATTTTAAGGTTTAGGCTTTAGTTTTTGAGTTGTATGTTTAGGGTTGAAGGTTTAGGCTTCAGGGATTAGGGTTTAGGAATGAGGGTTTAAGGTTTAGGGTTTAGTGTTTAGTTTTTGAGTTATAGGTTTAGGGTTTACGATTTAAAGTTTGGAGTTTATGCTTAGTGTTTAGATTTAGGGTTAGGTTTTAGGGCTTAGGGTTTAGGGTTTAGAGTTTAGGGTTTAAGGTTTAGGGTTTAGAGTTTAAGTTTCAGGGTTTAGGGTTTAGGGTTTAGAGTTTAGGGTTTAAGGTTTAGGGTTTAGAGTTTAAGTTTCAAGGTTTAGGGTTTAGGGTTTATAGTTTATCATTTAGGTTTAGTAATTACAATTTAGGGTTAGGGTTTTGGGTTTAGGGTTAAGATTTAGGGTTTAGGGTGGTTTAGGGTTTAGAGTTCAGGGCCTAGGGTTTGTGGTTTAGGTTTAGGATTTAAGGTTTATGGTTTAGGTTTAGGGTATAGGACTTAGGATTAAGGGTTAGGTTTTAGGATTTAGGGTTAGGGTTTACGGTTTAGAGTTTAAGGTTTATGGTGTAAGGTTTAAGGTTTTCAATTTATTATTTAGGGTTTGGGTTTAGGGTTTAGATTTGTGATTTAGGGTTTAAGGTTTACGTTTATGGTTATGGTGTAGGGTTTTGGGTTTAGGCATAAGGGTTTAGGGTTTAGGTTTTAGGTTTTAAGATTTTGGGTTTAGGGTTTTGGGTTTAGGTTTTAGGGTTTAGGGTTTAGGTTTTAGGTATAAGGGTTTATGATTTAGGGTTTAGGTTTTATAGTTTAGGGTTTAAGGGTTAGGGTTTAGGGTTTGAGGTTTAGGGTATAGAGTTTATGGTTTAAAGTTTATGGTTTAGGGTTTAAGGTTTATGGTTTATGGTTTAGGGTTTAAGGTTTAGGGTTTTTGGTTTAGGGTTAGGTTTTAGGGTTTAGGGTTTAGCATTTAAGGTATAGGGTTTAGGGTTTATGGTTTGTGGTTCAGGGTTTAGAGTTTATGGTTTAGGATATAAGATTTAGGTTTTGGTTTAGGGTTTAGGGTTTAGATTATAGGGTATAGGGTGTAAGGTTTAGGATTTAGGGTTTCAAGTTTAGGGAATAGGGTTTATGGTTTAGGGTTTATGTTTAGGGTTTAGGTTTTATGGTTTAGATTTTAGGGTTTAAAGTTTAGGGTTTAGTGTATCGGGTTTAGGTTTTAGTGTTTAGGTTTTAGGGTTTAGGGTTTAGAGTTTAGGTTTTGAGTTGTTTGTTTAGGATTTTAGGTTTAGGTGTTAGTATTTCTGTTTAAGGGCTTAGTGTTTGGAGTTTAGTGTTTTGGGATTAGGGTTTAGGGTTTAGGGTTTAGGTTTGGGGTTTGCATTTAGGGTCTATGATTTATGGTTTAGGGTTAGGCTTTAGGGTGTAGGGTTTAGGGTTTAGGGTTTAAGGTTTTGAGTTTAGGATTTAGGGTTTAAGGGTTAGGGATTAGTGTTTATAGTTTGATTTAGGGTTTAGGGTTTAGGCTTCGGGTTGTGGTTTAGGTTTAGGGTTTAGGGTTTAGGGTTTAGGGTTTAATGTTTAGAGTTTAGAATTTAGTTTGTATGGTTTAGGGTTTATGCATAAGGGTTTAGGGTTTAGGTTTTAGGTTTTAGGTTTTAAGGTTTTGGGTTTAGGGTTTTGGGTTTAGGTTTTAGGGTTTAGGGTTTAGGATTTAGGTCTATGGATACGGGTTTATGGTTTAGGCTTAGGTTTTAGAGTTTAGGGTTTCAAGTTTAGGGTTTAGGATATAGAATTTATGCTTTAAAGTTTATGTTTTAGGGTTTAAGGTTTATGGTTTAGGGTTTATGCATTAGGATTTCAGGTTTAGGGTTTATGGTTTAGGGTTAGGGTGTAGGATTTAGGATTTGAGTTAGGGTATAGGGATTAGAGTTTAAGGTTTAGGGTATAGGGTTTACGGTTTATGATTTATGGTTTATGGTTTAGGATTTAGGGTTTGGTTTAGAGTTTAGGGTTTAGGGTTTAGGGTATAGGTTTTAGGTCTTAGGTTTTATGGTTTAGGGTTTATTTCTTATGGTTTAGGTTTAGGGTTTAGGGTTTAGAGTATAGGATTTATGGTTAAGCATTTAGGGAAGTGTTCATGGTTTAGTTTTTAGGTTTTAGGGTTTAGGGTTTAAAGTTTAGGGTTCAGGGTTTAATATTTTGGGTTTATGGTTTAGGGTTTACTATTAGGGTTTTAAATTTAGTGTTTTGGTTTTAGGGTTTACAGTTTAGAGTTTAGAGTTTATAATTTAGGGTTTAGGGTTTAAATTTTAGGGTGTAGGGTTTAGGGTTTAAATTTTAGGGTGTAGGCTTTAGGGTTTAAGATTTAGGGTTTAGGGTTTAAGGTTGAAAGTTTATGGTTTAGGGTTTAAATTTTTGGGTTTTGGGTTTAGGGTTTAGGGTTTAGAGTTTAGGATTTACGGTTTAGGGTTTAGTGTTTGGATTTAGGGTTTAGGGCTTAGGATTTTGGGTTTAAGGCTTAGGGTTTAGGGTTTAAAGATTAGGATTTAGGGTTTAGGGTTTAGGGTTTAGGGATTAGGGTTTAGGGTTTAGGGTTTAGTATTTAAGGTATACGATTTAGGGTTTAGGGTTTATGGTTCAGGGTTTATAGTTTATGGTGTAGGATTTATGATTTAGGTCTTAGTTTAGGGTTTATGGTTTAGGGTTTAGGTTATAGGGTGAAACAAAACGGAATGTACCGGATTTTTAGCACGTACAACCATCAAACCAGAGACCAAAGCAGGGCTCGACAAAACGGAAAGTATCATAGTACGTCGTCCTTCCCTGAAATGGAACTTTCATGCTGGAGCAAGAACTAGCATGAAAGTCGATCTATTACGACCAGCGCGGTTGTTCCTATTTCATTTTCTTCTTCCAAGCCCTTCTTAGAAAGCACTCACTGAGTTACTTACGGAATCTCAAATCTCTCTCGACGCCGAGAATTCTTTATGTGTCCAGGTCGATTAGAGGTTCGGGGGTTTATGGTTTTAGTTTTAGGGTATAGGGTTTATAATTAGGGTTTAGGGTTTAGATTTTAGGGTTTAAAGTTTAGGGTTTAGGGTATCGAGTTTTAAATTTAAGGTTTAGGTTTTAGGGTTTAGGGTTTATGGGGTAGGGTTTAGGAATTAGGGTTTAGGTTTTAGGGCTTAGGTTTGGAGTTGTATTTTTAGGATTTAAGGTTTAGGTGTTAGTATTTAGGGTTAAGGTTCAGGGTTTGGAGTTTAGTATTTTGGGTTTAGTGTTTAGGTTTAGGGTTTTGCTTTTAGTTTCTAGGATTTAGGGTTTAGGGTTAGGCTTTAGGGTGTAGGGTTTAGGTTTTAGGGTTTAGGATTTAAGGTTTTGAGTTTAGGATTTAGGGTATAGGGATTATGGATTAATGTTTACAGTTTAATTTAGGGTTTAGGGTTTAGGCTTAAGGTTGGGGTTTAGGTTTTAGGGTTTAGGGTTTATTGCTTAGAGTTTAGGATTTAGTTTTTAGGGTTTAGGGCTTAGGGTTTAGGGTTTAGGGTTTAGAGTTTAGAGTTTAGGGTTGATGGATATGGGTTTATGGTTTAGGGTTTAGGTTTTAGAGTTTAGGGTTTAAGGTTTTGGGTTTAGGGTATAGAATTTATGGTTTAAAATTTATGGTTTAGGGTTTAATGTTTATGGTTTAGGGTTTATGGTTTAGGATTTAAGGTTTAGGGTTTATGCTTTAGGGTTAGGGTTTAGGGTTTAGGGTTTAGCATTTAAGGTATAGGGTTTAGGGTTTATGTTTTATGGTTCTAGGTTTAAGGTTTAGGATTTAGGGTGTAGGGTTTATGGTTTAGGATTTATAATGTAGGTTTTAGTTTAGGGTTTAGGGTTTACCCTATAGGTTTTAAGGTATAGGTTGTAGGGTTTAGGGTTTCAAGTTTAGGTTATAGGTTTTATAGTTTAGGGTTCAGGGTTTATGTTTAGGGATTTATACTGTAGGTTTTAGTTTAGGGTTTAGGGTTTAGTTTATAGGGTATAGGGTTTAGGGTTTAAGGTGTAGGATTTATGGTTTAGGATTTATAATGTAGGTTTAAGTTTGGGGTTTAGGGTTTAGTTTATAGGGTATAGGGTTTAGGGTATAGGGTGTAGGGTTTCAAGTTTAGGTCATAGGTTTTATGGTTTAGGGTTTAGGGTTTAGGGTTTAGAGTTTTGGGTTTAAAGTTTAGGGTTTAGGGTATAGGGTTTTAAATTTAGGGATTAGGTTTTAGGTTTTAGGGTTTAGGAATTT
Organism: Solanum pinnatisectum; assembly: GCA_035578085.1. NCBI lineage: Eukaryota > Viridiplantae > Streptophyta > Magnoliopsida > Solanales > Solanaceae > Solanum > Solanum pinnatisectum. Next base: position 1,309,131 of record JAWPEI010000017.1, read on the forward strand.
GGGTTTAGGTTTCTAGTTGTATGTTTAGGATCTAAGGTTTTGGTCTTAGTATTTAGGGTTAAGGGCTTAGGATTTGGAGTTTAGTATTTTTGGTTTACGGTTTATGGTTTTGGTTTAAGGTATTGTATTTAGGGTCTAGAATTTATGGTTTAGGGTTTAGGGTTTAAGGTTTTGTGTTTGGGATTTAGGGTTTAGGGGTTAGGGATTAGTGTTTACAATTTGATGTAGGGTTTAGTGTTTAGAGTTTAGGCTTAGGGTTGGGGTTTAGGTTTTAGGTTTTAGGGTTTAGGGTTTAATGTTTAGAGTTTAGGATTAAGTGTTTAGGGTTTAGGATTTAGGGTTAGGGTTTAGGGTGTAGATTTAGGGTTTAGGATTTAGGGTTTATGTTTATGTTTAGGGTTTAGGGTTTAGGGATTAGGGTTTGGATTTAGGGTTTAGGGTTTAGGGTTTAACATTTAGAGTTTAGGATTTAGGGATTAGGGTTTAGGGTTCAGTATTTAAGTTTTAAGGTTTAGGGTTTAGAGTATTGGGTTGTAATTTAGAGTTTTTGGTGAATGATTTAGGGTGTAGGGTATAGGGTTCAGGTTTTAGGGTTTAGGGTTTAGGATTTAGGGTTTGGTTTAGGGTTTAGGGATTAGGGTTTAAGGTTTAAGGTTTAGGGTTTACGGTTTACGGTTTAGGGTATAGGGTTTAGTGTCTAGGGTTTAGATTTAAGGGCTTAGGGTTTATGGTTTATTTATTATGGTTTAGGTTTAGGATTTAGAGTTTAGAGGTTAGAGTTTATTGTGTAGGGTATAGGGTTTAGGGTCTAGAGTTTAGGATTTATGTTTAAGGGTTTTGGGAAGTCTTTAGGGTTTAGATTTTATGTTTAGGGTTTAGGGCTTAGGGTTTACGATTTAGAGTTTAGAGTTTATAATTTAGGGTTTAGGGTTTTAATTTTAGGGTTTAGTGTTCAGGATTTAATATTTAGGGTTTAGGGTTTAGGTTTCAAGTTGTAGGTTTAAGGATGAAAGTTTATGGTTTAGGGTTTAAACTTTAGGATTTAGAGTTTAGGGTTTAGGGTTTAGGGTTTAGGGTTTAGGGTTTAGGGTTTAGGGTTTAGGATTTAGGGTTTAAGGTTTAGGGTTTAGGGTTTAGGGTTTGAGCTTAGGATTTATGGCTTAGGGTTTAGGGTTTAAAGATTAGGGTTTAGGGTTGAAAGTTTAGGATTTATGGATGAGGGTTTAGGGTTTAGGGTTTAGTTTTTGAGTTGTAGGTTTAGGGTTTAGGGTTTAGATATTTGGATTTATGGTGTAGGGTTTAGGGTTTAGAGTTTGGATTTAGAGCTTAGACTTTAGGTTTAGGGTTAGGTTTTAGGGTTTAGCTTTTACGGTTTAGATTTTAGGGATTAAAGTTTAGCATTTAGATTTTTGGGATTAGAGTTTTGAATTTAGATTTCAGGATTTAGGATTTAGGATTTAGGGTTTAGGGTTTAGGGTTTAATATTTAGGGTTTAGAGTTTAGCATTTAGGGTTTAAGGTTTATGGTTTATGGTTGAAGGTTTAGGGTTTATGGTTTAGGTTTTGGGTTTAGGGTTTGGGGTTTAGGATTTTGGTTTTGAGGTGTAGGTTTAAAGTTTAAGGGTTTAGGATTTGAGGTTTAGGGTTTAGGGTTTAGGATTTAGGATTTATGGTTTAGAGTTTAGGGTGTAGGATTTAGAGTTTAGGGTTTGGGTTTAGGTTTTATGGTTTTGGATTTGAGGTTTTGGGTTTAGGTTTAGGGTTTGGAATTTAGGATTTAGGGTTTAGGGGGTTAGGTTATAGTGTTTAGAGTTTTAATTTACGATTTAGGGTATAGGCTTAAGGTTTAGGGTTTAGGGTTTAGGGTTTAGGATTTAGGGTTTAGGATTTAGGGTTTATGGTTTGGAGTTTGGTTTTAGGGTTTGGAGTTTGGTTTTAGGGTTTAGGGTATATGGTTTAGGAGTTAGGGTTTAGGGTTTAGGGTTTAGGTTTAGTGTTTAGGATTTAGGGTTAGGGTTTAGGGTTTAGAGTTTTTGGATAAGGGTTTAGGGTTTAGGTTTTAGGTTTTAGGGTTTAAGGTTTAGGGTTGAGGGTTTAGAGTTTTGGGTTTAGGGTTTATAGATAAGGGTTTAGAGTTTTGGGTTTAGGATATATGGTTTAGTGTTTAGATTTTATGGTTTAGGGTTTAAGGTTTATGGTTTAGGGTTTATGGTTTATAGTTTAAGGGTTAGATTTTAGGGTTAGGGTTTGGGTTTATGGTTTATGGTTTAGGTTTAGGGTTTAGGTTTTAGTGTTTACAATTTACTCTTTAGGGTATAGGGTTTAGGGTTTAGGGTTTATGGTTAAGGGTTTAGGATATAGGTTGTAGGATTTAGGGTTTAGGATTTAGGATTTAGGGTTTGGAGTTTAAGGTTTAATGTAAAGGGTTTAGGGTTTAAGGTTACGAATTTAGGGCTTAAGGTTTATGGTTTATGGTTTAAGGATTATGGTTTACGGTTTAGGCTTTAGGATTTAGGTTTAGATAATAGGATATAGGGTTATGGTTTACAGTTTTAGGGTTTTGGGTTTACGGTTAAAGGTTTAGTGTTTTGAGTTTAGGATTTAGGTTTTAGTGTTTATGGTTTAGAGTTTTGATTTAGGGCTTAAGGTTTAGGTTTAGGGTTAGGGTTTAGGGTTTAGGGTTTAGGGTTTAGGATTTATGATTTTGGGTTTAGGGTTTAGAATTTAGGGTTAGGATTTTGGGTTTAGAGTTTATGGATAAGGGTTTGTGGTTTAGGATTTAGGTTTTAGAGTCTAGGGTATATGGTTTAGGTTTATGGTATAGGGTTTATGGTTTATGGTTTATGGTTTATGGTTTGGGGTTTAGTCTGTGGGGTTTAGGGTTTAGAGTTTAGCATTTAGGGTATATGGTTTATGTTATAGTGTTGAAGGTTTAGGGTTTGGGGTTTGGGGTTTAGTGTTTAGGGTTTAGGGTTTGGGTTTTAGGTTTTAGGTTTTGAGTTGTAGGTTTTGGGTTTAAGGGTTTAGGATTTGAGGTTTAGTGTATAGGGCATAGGGTTTAGGATTTAGGATTTATGGTTTATGGTTTTGGGTTTAGGATTTAGGATTTAGGGTTTAGGATTTGAGATTTAGGGTTTAGGATTTGAGGTTTAGGGTTTAGGGTTTTGGGTTTGGAATTTAGGATTTAGGATTTAGGGGTTAGGGTTGAGGGTTTAGAGTTTGGATTTAGGGTTTAGGTTGTAGGTATATGCTTAGGGTTTAGGGTTTAGGTTGTAGGCATATGCTTAGGGTTTAGGGTTTAGTGTTTAGGGTTTAGGGTTTAATGTTTAGAGTTTAGGATCTAGGGTTTATTGTTTAAGGTTTAGGATTTAGGGTTAGGGTTTATGGTTTATGGTTTAGAGTTTGGTTATAGGGTTTGGGGTTTAGCTTTAGGGTTAGATTTTAGGTTTTAGGGTTTAGGGTTTAGGTTTAGTGTTTACGATTTAGGGTTAAGGTTTAGGGTATAGGGTTTATGGTTTATGGTTTAAGGTTTAGGGTTTTTAGTTTAGGATTTTGGGGTTTAGGGTTTAGATTTGTGATTTAGGGTGTAAGGTTTAGGTTTTGGGTTAGGGTTTAGGGTTTAGGGTTTAGGGTTTATGGATAAGGGTTTAGGGTTTAGGTTTTAATGTTTAGGGTTGATGGTTTAGAATTTTGGGTTTATGGTTTATGGATAAGAGTTTATGGTTGAAGGTTTAGGTTTTAGATTTTAGGGTTTAAGGTTTATGGTTTTGGGTTTTGGGTTTAGGTTATATGGTTTAGGATATAGGGTTAATAGATAAGTGTTTAGTGTTTAGGTTTTAGGGTTTAGGATTTAGGGTTTAAAGTTTATGGATAAGGGTTTAGGGTTTAGGTTTTAGGGATTTGGGTTTAGGGGTTAGGTTTAGGGTTTAGCATTTAAGGTCTAATATTTAGAGTTTAGGGTTAGGATTTAGTATTTAGGATTTAAGGTTTAGAATTGAGGATTTGGGATTTAGAATTTAGGGGTTAAGGGTTAGGGATTACAATTTGGATTTTGGGTTTAGGGTTTTACATTTAGAGTTTAGCGTTTAGGTTTAGGGTTTAGGATTTTGCATTAGGGTTTAGGGTTTAGGGTTTGTATTCAAGGTTTATGTCTATATTTAGGGTTTAGCGTTTAGCATTTAGGGTTTAGGGTTTAATGTTTAGAGTTTAGGATTTAGGGTTTATTGTTTAAGGTTTAGGATTTAGGGTTAGGGTTTATGGTTTATGGTTTATAGTTTGTTTATAGGGTTTAAGGTTTAGGTTTAGGGTTAGATTTTAGGTTTTAGGGTTTAGGGTTTAGGTTTAGTTTTATGATTTAGGGTTAGGGTTTAGGGTATAGGGTTTGTGGTTTATGGTTTAAGGTTTAGGGTTTTTAGTTTAGGATTTTGGGGTTTAGGGTTTAGATTTGTGATTTAGGGTGTAAGGTTTAGGTTTTGGGTTAGGGTTTAGGGTTTAGTGTTTATGGATAAGGGTTTAGGGTTTATGTTGATGGTTTAGAATTTTGGGTTTATGGTTTATGGATAAGAGTTTATGGTTGAAGGTTTAGGTTTTAGATTTTAGGGTTTAAGGTTTATGGTTTTGGGTTTAGGGTTTAGGTTATATGGTTTAGGATTTAGGGTTAATAGATAAGTGTTTAGCATTTAGGTTTTAGGGTTTAGGATTTAGGGTTTAGAGTTTATGGATAAGTGTTTAGGGTTTAGGTTTTAGGGATTTGGGTTTAGGGGTTAGGTTTAGGGTTTAGCATTTAAGGTCTAAGATTTAGAGTTTAGGGTTAGGATTTAGTATTTAGGATTTAAGGTTTAGAATTGAGGATTTGGGATTTAGAATTTAGGGGTTAAGGGTTAGGGATTACAATTTAGATTTTGGGTTTAGGGTTCTACATTTAGAGTTTAGCGTTTAGGTTTAGCGTTTAGGATTTTGGGTTAGGGTGTAGGGTTTAGGGTTTATATTCAAGGTTTATGTCTATATTTAGGGTTTAGGGTTTAGTGATTGGATTTAGGGTTTAAGGTTTGGTTTTAGGAATTAGGGTTTAGGGTTTAAGGTCTAGAGGTTAGGGTTTAAGTTTTAGGTTTTAGGGTTTAGGGTATATGGTTTAGGGATTAGGGTTTAGGGTTTGGAATTTAGAGTTTGTGGCTAAGGGTTTAGGGTGTAAGGTTTAGGATTCAGGGTTTAGGGTTTAGGATTTAGGTTTTGGTTTAGGGTTTAGAGTTTAGGGTATTGGGATTAGGGTATAGGGTTTAGAATTAGGGTTTAGAGTTTAGGGTTTAAATTTTAGGGTTTAGGGTTTAGGGTATAGGGTTTTGGGTTTAGGGTTTGCAATTTAAAGTTTATGGTTAAGGGTTTAGGGTTTAATGTTTAGGATTTTGGGTTTAGGGTTTATGGAATAGAGTTTAGGCTTTAGGCTTGAGGGTATACGGTTTAGCATTATGGATTTAGAGTTTAGGGCTTAGGTTTTATGGTTTAGGAGTTCTTATGGTTTAGGTTTAGGGTTTAAAGTTTACAGATTAGCGTTTAGGGTATATGGTTTAGGGTTTCGGGTTTATGGTTTGGGGTTTGAAATTTAGGGTTAAGGTTTTAAAATATAGGTTTTAGGGATTAGAATTCAGGGTCTAGTTTTAAGGTTTAGGGTTTAGGGTTTAAGGTTGAGGGTTTAAGTTTTAGGGCTTACGGTTTAGAGTTTAGAATTTATAATTTAGTGTTAACGATTTAAATTTTAGAGTTTTGGGATTAGGGTTTAGGTTTTGGGGTTGAATGTTTAAGGTTTAGGGTTTAGGTTTTGAGTTGTAGGTTTAGGGTTTCGAGTTTAGGGTTTTGGGTTAGGGTTTAGGGTTTTGATTTAGTGTATAGGGTTTAAGGTTTAGAGTTTAGGATTTAGGGTTTAGGGTTTAAAGTGGTTTAGGGTTTAGGGTTTAGAGTTTAGAGTTTAGAGTTTAGGGTTTAGAGTTTTGGGTTATGATTTAAGGTTTAGGGTTTAGGTTGAACTTTTTAAGTTTAGGGTTTACGAATTAGGGATGAGGGTTTTAGGATTTAGCATTTAGTTTTTGAGGGTACCAAAGTACAAGAAAGAATGATTCCTAGAAACAAGAACCAGCAGCAACAAGATGACAACTCAAACCACATCAGAATAGAGCTTAACTAGCACAAGTGACAACAAACTCACTCACAAAATACAATAAAGTCTCTAACCTTCCAAGAAATCTAAAAGGGACAACTTTAACTATGAGAATCAGTTTAAGCAATGAAAACTAAAACCATCTCTCACAACAACCATCACAGTCTAAAACCATCTCTCACAACAACCATCACAGTTCAAAGTAGTAAAACAATAGGGGAAAAAAGTACACAACTACAACACAAAAATCACTAGAGTCCTCCTTTAACACTACAACACTCGTGCAACAAAAAATATAAAAAAAATTTAGGTATAGAAGATGAAAGGAGACAATGAGTGACAAAAACTAAGTACAAACTAAACTTTCAAAGATTCAAGATAGTAAAATAAGTTCAAAATTTGTTTATCAAGAACACCAACTCAACTAGAAGAAAAACAATATGCAGACTATTAACAGAGAATGTGAAATACAAAATACCTTTTGAAGAATCTAATCATGAGCTGACCCTGACGAATGTGGAAGATTTGTGCCTCTTACAGCTTGTGCACTACTTGCATCAACAGGTGAAGCAAGGTTAGATCCAACACACCCTGGTATATCTTGAAAATTCAATCCAGGATTATTTTGCAGCAATTGAGTGAATAAAAGTCGCATTTCTTCTCTCAATTCTTCCTTTAGAGAAGTGATTTCATTGGCATGCTTTTGTTTTAGATTGTTAATTTCCTCATCTTTCTTCAAAGAACTTGTTGTTACTGATCTACCATAGTACCTAAGTCGACCAGGTTGCTCCTTTCCAAACACTGCCCTAAATGCATCATCACCGCTTCCCATTTTGGCGATTCTGAAGTTCAGCCTGTTGAATAAAATTGGCATCCATAGTGAACTGTAAGTACTATTTCATTTCCAATCCTATGATATCGATCAAGAACTAAAAAAAATTAACAACTTTTCCTAGCAAACAATTCAGCGACATCGACAAAGAATTGATAGATCCTCGTACTTGCACAAGAAGAAGAAGAAGAAGACATAAGTGATAAAATGCAATGGAGTCAAACTCCCCACAATATATAAATTTTAAGTCTGAATCAAATTCACTACTAATCCTCTTTAAAAAACTTACTATTGCAACTTGGGTATCAGCCTGTATTTCCTTTCCCGTCTTGGTACGAGTTGCAATAAACATTTCAGTCTTTGATGGTTCTTCGTTGTTGTCTTTGGCTGCACGCTACAAATTATATCAAAAGAAATTAAAAAAACATCAATATGTTCTAATAAAGTACAAAAAAAATGAAATTTAGATTTTCGAAGAAATGTCAACTAAGTATTACCAATGCCACGCGTACTCTTGCAAAATTAATAGGTCCCATTCGATGCCTCCACTTTTGTTTTTTCCTGTTTTGAGAATTCATCTCGCATATGGCCTATTATTAAATAAAAAGAGATAATTGAATTGATAAATAAAAAAAAGAATATATATGATGCAAAATATGTCGATGAGTAGAATTGCACTATTTTAGCCTTACTTGAACAGTTGGGTGTTTCCAATACTCGATCAGCTGACGGAATTGATTATCTGGAATGCCATCAGGACGTTTTGCTAGCATATCCTCAAGGGTACTGTTTTTATCAAAACATTTCTCTTTAATTTTTTGCTTGTGTCGCCTCCAAGCATCACGAAGACCAGTCATTACCCACTTCTTTCCTTCTACTGGAATTAGAAATTTGGACTATGCAAAATAAAATATATTTAGCTTCCGTAAGTAAAAACAAATAATTAAATATGCAATCTCAAAAGTGATTGTTCTTACATTGATATATTCCCACATGCGCTTTTTAGTATCATTTGGCACCGCATGCCAACTAGTGTACATCAAGCTGATGAATCTAGGATTCCTTGTAATTGTTCCTATAAAGTTGCTTAATTTTGACACTATCTTATTAGTTGGTCCCATTGCTTGTCCGTTATCAAATGTCACCTCCTTTCTTTCATCCAAATTTCTTGTGTGAATATCCTTACATGTTGTTTGTCCTCGAACTTTTTTTGGCTTCGATATTTCTAGATTGATGTAACAGAAAGGAAATAAGATATTTCTTTTATAACGAGTAATAAATCTTACAAGGTTTAAGACATACCTTTTGTACTACAATCAAAAGCTATTTCTATGATATTTCTTTTATTGTTTCTATGATCTCTACTTCTAAGCAATCCAGTTCCTCTAATGTGATTACTTTTTAACACAAACGACGGAAGAAGGAACTAAGACGAATCAAAGGAATAGCCACATGATCAGGAAGAATGCTTTTAATTGGTATTGGAAGCAAGTAATGCAACATGAAATGAGCATCATGGGTTTTATAATTAGACACTTTTCTTTCATCCAAGTGCACACACCTAGATATATTAGAGGCACTACCATCAGGTAGCTTGGCTGTCTTTAAAACTCCATAAAAAATTGATTTCTCTCCATTTGTCATTGAGAAGCACGCCTTTGCAAACTTTGTTCTCTTACTATCTTCTGTATCTTTTGGATGAAGGTTCTTCCTGATTCCCATATCTTTCAAATCATACCGGGCTTTTGCATGATCCTTTGTTTTGCCAGAAATATCCAAAAGAGTTCCAAGTATGCTATCAACTATGTTCTTCTCTATGTGCATTACATCAAGGTTGTGGCGTAACAAGTTGTGCTGCCAATAAGGTAATTCAAAAAAAATTGACCTTTTTTTCCATGGGCCATCAATTGATCTCTTTCTCTTCTTTCCAAACACATTTTCAAAATCATGTAAGCTATTAAGCACATCAGTTCCCTTTAAGAAAGGTGGAGGAGGCCTGAATTCAGTTTTTCCATTGAAAGATCTTTTGTTAGATCTCCATGGATGATCCATGGGTAGAAAAACACGATGATCCATATAACACATTTTCCGACTATGTTTAAGATAGCGAGAATTAGTGCCATAGTTACAACAAGGGCAAGCAAACTTTCCTTTTGTACTCCAACCAGATAACATAGCATATGCAGGAAAGTCATTGATTGTCCACATAAGAGCTGCCCGCATTTGAAAATTTTGATTTCGTGAAGCATCATATGTTTCAACCCCAGAATCCCACAATAATTTTAACTCATCTATCAATGGTTGTAAGTAAATATCAATGTCATTTCCAGGTGATCGCGGCCCAGGTATAAGTAAAGAAAGTATAGAATATTCAGATTTCATGCACATCCAAGGCGGCAGATTATACACCATCAACATAACTGGCCATGTGCTATGTGATATACTCATGGTTCGAAATGGATTGAATCCATCACTTGACAAGCCAAGTCTCACATTGCGACAATCTAGTGCGAAATCTGGATGCAACCTATCAAAATCTTTCCATGCTAGACCATCAGCGGGATGCCTTAACTTTCCATCTTTAGAACGCTCCTTGTCATGCCACCTCAAAGAATCTGCCATCTTTGAGCACATAAATAGCCTTTTGAGTCTAGGAATTAATGGAAAGTGTCTCAAAGTCTTTGCTGAAACTCGATGTTGTTTTTTTGAAGGCTCAAGCTCACTATCAACTTCAGGAGATTTAATATATCGTGAAGCTCCACAAGTATGACAAAATTCATCATCCTTATGATCATTCCTGAACAACATGCAATCATTGGGACATGCATCAATTTTCTCATAATCAAGATCAAGATTCTTAACCATAGACTTGGTTTTATTGTAAGACGGAGGAATGTTCAACTCGGGCATCGCCTCTTTTAATAACTCTAAAAGAGAAGTGAATGATTCATTGCTCCATCCATGTAGACACTTCAACAAATATAAACGAAGTGTGAATGATAATTTAGAGAATCTTGTACAACCAGGATATAATTCTTGGCTTGCCTCTTCAACTAAGTTATAGAATTTCTTGGCATCTTCATTTGGACCATCACAAACTCCTTCAGGCTATGCAACATCTCTAAATTGATCATTCAACAACCCATCAATATCATCACGCGAGTAATCCATATCATTGTCAACATTCAACTTGATATCCCATTCCCCGTGATTGATCCATCTAGTATAGCCTTTAACAAATCCATAGCATATTAGATGATCATACACTACATTCCTTCGAGTCCAACGAATATTACAACATTTTGCACATGGACACTGAATTTCCTCTCCTTGAGGATCTCCATAAGAGTAAGCAAAATCTAGAAATGATTCAACACCATCAATATACTCTTTGCTATACCTTGCTAAATTCATCCAATCCTTGGATGGGATATTTGAATTCCTAGAAGAAGAAATTAATATTTAATCTTTCAGTAACAATCATTAAATCATTAACTACTTCACAAATATGCAAAAGTATAAAACTACAGAAAAAATATAGTTACATAATGGATTTGCAAATCCACATCCAAATTAGAAACCCAAATTAGAAATCAAATTAAGTAAAACACACAATCCCTTCAAAGTTCACATTTGGAGCTTCTTTGCTGCCTTTTTTTGAAAAGTTCACAGTAAAATCACTTGATGAACTAGTGGACTATGAAGCACAATAACGAGGCTCAAAAGATAATGATTCATTCCCTACCTATTTTTATTAGTTGGAGTTTATGGAAAAAATAGATGCGCAGCTAAATATGGAGGGCAACAGTCCAGTATAGTAAGGGTGAAGTTCTTAATTTTCAAAGATATCAAACACATTATCACCAGTCTTTCCATATCTTAACTGGCCAAACAGCTGGACGTAACTGATATTACTCATGGAGAAATGCAGGCAGGAAGTAAAAATTACAGCAGTCAAATGAGACAGAACTGCAAGCAGCTATCCAGGGAATCACAAACTGGACGTTATTCATTAATACAGTAAACCTCCTTGGAAAATGCAGCATCTAGTACAAAAACTCTAGCAACTCATTTGTGAGTTTGAATTCTTTCAGTGCAAACATATTTATAGGGAAGCAAACTAAATAGTTGACTAACTCTCCAAATGGAATCACAAACTGGACGTTATTCATCAATACTACACAGAAAAACAATACCCTATACTGCTAAGGGTAGCTATTTCTTGGAAAAAATGGAGATGACAAACTTCAGGATGAAGAAGTTCAAGAGAATTAAGCACCCACCTTAAGCAGCCACCTTGAGCCCTCGAATCATCAGAATCAAAATCATATGTTATGAAATGATCAGAATCATAGTGAGTTTCGAGTTTCGAGTACCTTGTTACCATTCTTATTTCTAATATATACATAATAATAAATACATAATTGTATGTCATTATTTCAAGGATGAAATATACTCATTTTATTGTTAAGAGATTAGAAATACCTTGATTTTGGCGTTTGCATAATATTACTTTCCTCACAGCAAAATCTGAAATAGCTGAGAAGATTTCTTGGTTTAGAAAAAAAATTTGATCAAAATGTGCATATGCAAAAGTATAAAACTACAGGGAAAAAAATATAGTTACATAATGGATTTACAAATTACAATCCACATCCAAATTAGAAACCAAATTAAGTAAAACACACAATCCCTTCAAAGAAACTCCTAATAGAAACAACCTCCACTATCACCAACCAAATATACAGTAAAAGAGCAACAAGCCAAAAACAGAAAAATAGAAAAAAAATAAAAATTCAACCTAAAAAAATTAAAATTATTTAACTCATATTTATCCAATTCTTTTTCCCCCTTTTACTTCATCTCTACTCAAGTTGTTATACTGTATAACAACAATATAAAGAAAATGATACTAAAATACACATAGAAAATGACTTCAGAAACCACCATCATAACAATTAATACGCAACCTGACAATAATGATGTCTCAGGTTGGAACTATTACATGTTGAAACTTACTCAAGGGTGATGGGAACAAATGCAGACATCTTGATGGACCATACCATCAAAAAACATTATTACTAATACTCACTGATGCATAATAGTTTTATACAGGCAGCAGGACAAGTTTGAGTGTCTATTTATATGTTATCCCAGATATACATTACATGGATTCATGTGTTGCTTCCTCTTTGTAACTGACATTGCCTCCTCCTATTTCTCTGGTACCTTAAATGCTTTTTGTTTCAATCTTATCTACTTTGCAGCAATAATAGTTTTATATAGGCAGCAAGTCATCTTATTTCTTTTTAAAGGAAAAATACAAACTGCAGCATGCTATTATTGCATAAATTTGTGGAAAAATGCCTTTTACTATGTATTCTAGCAGATTTCAGATTCAGTGAAGTATATGTATTAATCGAGAGCACATAGGATATGCTTGGAACATAAAAACAGGAATATTCCTAAGCATATAAATTGAGCTGATAAGGATAAACAAAATGAGGAAGTTTCTTTCTTTATAAGAAGACAAAATGAGACTGTTTAAGACTAAAATAGTCACTTTTCTACAGAACATGCCTTCAGTTTTAATTGGATAGTTGTACAAAAGTTCATCAACAAAATTAATGTTTCATCTACTCAGGTTCAAAATCATTTGCAAGCCAATATCAGAAAGGGAAACTTATAAGACATATAATGACGACTAACCAACTAAAACAGTTTGTGTTCCTAGCTATATAACATGTCTGAAGTTTTCATTTGATAGTTGTACCAAAGTCTTTCAACTAAACTCATGTTTGATCCATCCATCCGTTCTCAAGATTACAAGCTCACACCAAGTTGTAGGTTAGTGAACTCCAATTCTCAAGGTGGAAAAAGGGGAAGATGACACACATTGATTAAACTACTCCAAATTTACAAAAAGATAGAAACATGATGAATCAGGTGTCTACTCACAAGGCTAATAAGGACATAGTCCCTGAACCAGCTTCCTACACTATTATCCAATCATTTGTTGCTCGACAAAGACAAAATCAAGCTAAAAATGATATTCCTATTTACCTTGCGACTCATATTATCACTACCAAGCAATTACTGACGGCTGGAGCCACAACTACACACACAAATCAGCAACCAAATCAGGAGAAGGCAAATGAGATATGAGATAAGCAGTGGCAAGTTTGAAAGAAGGAGAACTACAGGCAGAACCAACACACTTTGGGAAGAAACAGTCAAGTAAGACACTTAACTCTACTATTTCTATTCATAATAACTATAATGATCTTGTTGTGCAGGATCAAACCAACAGCCAAGAAGAACAAGAAAACCACCTTCACAATTTGATACATCAATAAAGGAAATACATTAACAAACAAAATAAGGATGATTTGAATGAAGAACAACTAGACAAAGTTGAGGAAAATACAGTTGAGATGTTCCAGAAGAGAGAAAGAGACAGAAAAGCCTTAAGTAACAAACAAAATACCTCAACTATCACAAACCAAATATACAATAAAAGAGCAGCAACAAGCTAAAAACAGAAAAAGAGAAAAAAAAATTCAACCTAAAAATATAAATTTAAATTATATAACTCATATATATCCAATTCTTTTTTTCCCCTTTTACTTCATCTCTACTCAAGTTGTTTGTACTGTATAACAACAATATAATTCTGGCAAATACATTCATACAACTTCCCATTAAACGACGATGTTGAAACATCTAAAAGAGCATACAAGTTCGAACATGAGTACAATAAGATTATGAGACATATTGAGAGCATAACAGAGAAGTTCAAGTTTTCCATAGTTGATACTACATACAATTCTACAATATGCTTTGGAATTAGCTTAGAGGAGTTTATATTAAAAGTTAAAACAACCTATTAACGATAGATATTAACTCACTCAAATGCTTCCGAGTAGTAATTCCCTCTGTTTCAGCTGCTGAATATGCCAAAGGTTCACGATTTTTGGCACTTTCTTCCTATACTTTGGAATTTCAGCTGTAAATCTTGATTTGTTCCATTCCAACAACCCCAAAGTAATCAATTTCTTCTTATTCTCCTCTTCTAAACACAAAACAAAAATTCAGTCAATTGACAAAAAGACTGTTTTTAGTACTACATTATTTGTAGAGTAACTACTTACGCTTGACGAAATCTGTATTAGGGAGAAGAGAATCGTAGGTATCGCTAGCTTCAGCTCTTTAGTTTTCAGAGAAAATGACTTAGCTTCAGCTCAGTTCTTCAGAGAAAGACGACCTAGCTTCAGCTGGTACATTCAACATTTAACAGAATAAAAAAGGTAGACTGTCAAAGATAATCAACCCATTTATACGTAATACAACTACAAGCTAGAGTCCTAAAAATCAACAAAATTCGTATCAACAACACAAGAATATCAAAACCCTAAGTTAAAATTTAGAATTTCAAAGATACACCAGAACATCAGAACCATAAAGCTAGAATTTACACTTTTAAAGATAGAATTTCTTACCTGATAAACTCTATTCCAACAACCCTAAAGCTTTAAGACGTGAGGCAAGTTCATCTGTGAAGCATTTTGTTCAATTTTCAACAAGAAATCTGATGGAAAAGCTCTTCAACAAGGAATCTGTGAGGAAATCGTGTTCTTTAACTCTTCAATCTTCAACAAGGAATCTGTGAGATGAAAATCGTGTTCTTCAGTTCTTCTTGAGAGAAAGCGTATTGTTCTTCAATTCTTCAGCTGAAAATCGTGTTCTTCAACTGAAGTTTAACGGAAATTTGTGAGGAAAATCATATGTGTTCTTCAATTCTTCTTGAGAGAAAAGCCAATTTCTTCAGGATCCTCAACTGAAAATTGCGTTCTTCACTGAAGTTTGAGGGGAAATGGAAACTTCAGTTGAAATTTTAGGGAAATAGTTTTATTTTAATTTCTTTAGCTGAAACCTTTAATGTTTTATTTTTTTGGCCCAATAAAAATTGGAGGGAGAACAAGTTTTAATGTTAAAATGTTGGAGGGAATATTTATAATATTTTAGTGAAAACACTAAGGCCACATTTGTAATGTGTTGTTTTTACAATTATAAAAATAGGATACTTTAAAAGTGTGGCCATTAATATAAATAGTTGTTGCCAATTATAACAACACTTATAAAGTGTAGCTTATACCATTAAAGAGTACACTTTAGAAGTGTTGCTAATATTATTGAATCTAAAAGTTAAAAACTTGGGCTACGCTTTAAAAGCGTCCCCAAAAGTATTTTAGGCAACACTTTACTAGCGTTGTCCAGATTTAGTGTGGTCGTAGGCCTAAAATGGTGTAGTGAAAGGAGGGGTCCCCAAATCAACCACTTGAGCTTTGCAGATGATATCATTATATTCACTTCAGGAAGCAAGCATTTATTGAAGCTTATCATGCAGACTTTGGCTACATATGAGAGAGTTTCAGGCCAGCTTATCAATAAAGCCAAATGTCATTTCCTTCTTTATCCCAATGCTTTTAGAACTACAAGTGACAGAATTAGGAAATCTACTGGCTTTCATCAAAAACAAGCTCCTATCACTTACCTGGGATGCCCTTTATTTATTGGCAGGCCTAAACTCATTTACTTCTCTGAGCTCATCAACAAGATAGTGAATAGGGTTAGAGGTTGGCAGTCCAAAATGCTGAACTATGGAGGCAAGGCAACACTGATCAAACATGTGCTGCAATCCCTCCCTATCAACATTCTGTCAGCCATCTCTCCTCCCTCAAGTATCATCAAGCAGATTCAAGATATCATGGCAAATTTCTTTTGGGGATGGAGGAATGATAGGAAGAAGTACCATTGGTCCTCTTGGAGAAACTTGAGCTTCCCCTATGATGAAGGAGGCATAGAAGTCAGGCTCATGAAAGATGTTTGTCAAGCCTTCCAATTCAAGCATTGGTGGACTTTTAGATCCAAGCAAACACTTTGGGGGGATTTCTTGAGAGCAAAATATTGCCAAAGATCTAACCCTATAAGTAAAAAGTGGGATATTGGTGAATCCCAAGCTTGGAAACTAATGATGAGGAATAAACACACTGTGGAAAACCACATTCAATGGAAGATTAGAGATGGATCTAGTTCCTTCTGGTGGGATAACTGGTTAGGTGTAGGCCCCCTGACTCATTACACCACTGACAGCAACACATTTAACAATAAGAGGATCTCAAATTTTATGCAGGATGGACAGTGGAAGATGAGGAAGGTACTGCAGCTAGCCCCTCAGCAGCATGTTCACAGAATATTGTCTATGCAGATTCTGCTTCAGCATGGCCAAAAGGATCAGGCAGTGTGGTAACTCAATACCAATGGCAATTTCTCTGTTTCTTCAGCTTGGAATATTATTAGAGAAACCAGAAGCAAAACCAAAATCAATGCAAAAACATGGCAGAAATACATCCATTTCAAGTGTTCTTTCCTGCTGTGGAGAGCTATCAGGAACAAGCTTCCTACAAATGAAAAGCTGGCTAGTTTTGGAATAGAACCAAATAATTGTTGTTGTTGTTATTCTCTAGGAGCAGATACTATTGAACATACTTTCAACACAGGAAACTTTGCCATGAGAGTCTGGAAACATTTTACTATCTCTCTTTAGGCATTGCGACTAATTATTTACCTTTGAGAAACATGATTATGAGATGGTGGAGTGCTACCTACAACAATGAAGCACATAAACTTATCCTTCAGGCCATACCAATCTTTACTTGTTGGAACTTGTGGAAAAACAAATGTGCTAATAAATATGGAGGAAAAAAGACCAACATGACAAGAGTGAAATATTTGGTCACCTTGGACATCTTTAAGCTACTGCAGACAGCTTTCCCGTACATCAGGTGGCCTATGGAATGGAGTAGATTATGTACCCTCATTGAGAAATGCAACCATGATATCAAAATTACTATAGTACAGTGGACCAAACCTCCTATCAAATGGGTTAAACTGAATACGGATGGCAGTGCGATTCTAGGTAGCAAAGGAGCAGGAGGGGTTCTCAAAAGTAATACTGGAGATATGATCTTTGCCTTTTCAGCTCCTCTTGGGGAGGGAACCAATACTCAGGCTGAGGTGGAAGCTGCTGTCTTTAGCCTCACTTGGTGTGCTCATTTAAATTATAAAAATGTTATCTTAGAAGTGGACTCCCAACTTATTGTGGACTACATTAAGAACAACACTAGAGCTCCTTGAAATGTAGCATCCCAGCTGCAGCAACAACAACAACTTATTAGCCACTTCACTCATTTTAAATGTAATCATACTCTTAGGGAGGCTAACTATGTTGCTGATTCAATGGCAAAACACAGTCACCAGACAACCAGCCCACAGGTACTTTTCAGCATCCAACAACTCCCAAAGTTGGCAGCTACTTATCTTCACCAAGATCTAGCAAGTATAGCAAATTTCAGAAGAAGAGAATTGAAGAGAATCAAGGAACCCCCCGTGAACCTTATTCAGATCAAGGGGACCTAGGAAGAAGAATAAACTCCTTCAGGCCCCTCTTTGAGATGGTTTCCTGGCATCTCTAGTTGCTTGACTTTCTTTACGTTTGGTTAGTTTTCTTTCCTTACTTGTAACGGGAGAGTCTCCCTCATTTACGCTTTCCTCGAATCATTGTATCGAGAGGAGTCCTCTCGTATAGGTACATAGACGATTGGTTCCTTTCGTTTTGGAGGAAGGGTTGGAGAACCTACTATGTGAATTAGTAGGCTACCAATCCCTGCACCACCATGAACTTGAGGTAAGGTTTATGTTCCCCTCGTTGTATTTTCTTTCTATATCTATGATAAGACCTGGGGGAGTTGCTAAGCCCCTGACCCACCCAAGGGCCATTAAAATTTAAAAAAAAAAATCTTTAACCCTAAACCCCAAATTGTAAACCCTAAACCTTAAACCCTATACTCTAAATGCTAAACCATAAACCCTATACCAAAAAACATAAACCCTAAACCCAAAACTCGAAACCCTAAACCCTAAACCCTATACCTTAAACCCAAAACCCTAAAACCTAAATTCTAAACTTTATATGTTAAACCCTAAACCCTAAAAGCTATATACTAAACCCAAAATCCTAAAACCTATCCCTAAGTGTCAACCCTAAACCCTAAATCAAAACTCTAAACTCTAAACCCTAAATCCTAAATCCTAAAATCTAGACCCTAAACCCTTAACAATATACCCCAAACCCTAAACCCTAAATTCTTAACGCTATACCCTAAACTGTAACCCCTAAAACTTACACCCAATATCCTAAACTCTAAACCCTAAATCGTAAACCCTAAACTCTAAACCCTAAACTTAAAACCCTAAACCCTAAACCCTAAACCCAAAAACCTAAATCCTAAACCCTAAATACTAAACTCTAAATACTAAACCCTAAATACTAAACTCTAAATACTAAACCCTAAATCCTAAAACCTACCCCTAAACCTAAACCATAAACACTAAATCCAAACTCTATACCCTAAATCTTAAAACCTAAAATCTAAACCCTAAACCCTTAACCCTATACCCTAAACCCTCAACCCTAAACCCTAAACCCTAAACCTCTAAACCATTAACCCAAAAATTGAAACCCTAAACCCTTATCCCTTACCATAAACACTAAACTCCAAAGCCTAAACCACAATCTCTAAACCCTAAAGACTAAACCTTAAACCCTAAACCCTTAACCCTATACCCTAAACCTTAACTTTAAAACCCTAAACCCTAAACACTAAATCCTAACCCTAAACAAAAACCCTAAACCCTAAATCCAAACTATAAATTCTAAACCCAAAACCCTAAACCCTTCACCCTTTGTCCTAAACCCTTAACCCTAAACCCTAAACTATAAACCCTAAAGTTTAAACCCTGAACCCTAAACCCTAAACCCTAAACCTTAAATCATAAAACATAAACCCTAAACACTAAACCCTCAATCCAAAAATGGAAACCCTAATAAATATACCCTAAACCCTAGACCCAACACCCTAAACCCTAAATCCTAAACTCTAAATGTTAAACCCTAAACCATAAACACTAAATACTAAACCCTAAATCCTAAAGCCTACATTTAAAATTATAAACCCTAAATCCAATCTCTAAACACAAAACCCTAAATCCTCAATGCTAAAATCTAAACCCTAAACCCTTAACCCTAAACCCTAAACCCTAAGCCCCTAAACATTCAACCCAAAAACTTAAACACTAAACCCTAAACCCTTAACCATTAAGTATAAACCCTAAACTCAAAACCGTAAACCATAAACCCTAAACCATAAACCCTAAACCCTAACCCCTAAACCTTAAACCTTAAACCTTAAACCCTAAACCCTAAACCCTAAACCCTAAACTTTAACATTAAACCCTAAACCCAAAAACCTAAAACCTAAACCCTAAACACTAAATCCTAAACACTAAACCCAAAACCCTTAACCATAAACCCTAAACTCTGAAACCAATACCCTAAACCCTAAACTCTAAACCCTATACCGTAAACCTAAACGATAAACCCTAAAACCTAAAACCTAAACCCTAAATGATAAACCCTAAGCCCTAAACTGTAAACCATAAACCTTAAATCGCATACCCTAAATACTAAACCATAAATCCTAAACCCTAAACCATAAAAAATAAATGCTAAACCCTAAACCCTTAACCCTTAACCCTAAACTCTAAACTATAAACCTTAAACCTTAACTCCTATACCCTAATCCCTAAACCCTAAACCATAAACCCTAAACCCTACACCCTAAACCCTAAATCCTTAACCCTAAACCTTAAAACCTAAACCCTCAACCCTAAACCCTAAATCCAAAACACTAAACTCTAAACCCTTAGCCATAAACCCTAAACTCTAAACCCTATAACGTAAACCTAAATCATAAACCTTAAAACCTAAACCCTAAAACTTACACGATAAACCCTAAGCCCTAAACTCTAAACCATGAACCTTAAATCACATACCCTAACTCCTTAACCCTAAATCCTAAACCCTAAACCCTAAATCCTAAACCTTAAACCCTAAACCCTAAACCCTTAACCCTAAACCCTAAATTGTAAACCTTAAACCTTAAACCATACACCCAAAACCCTAAACCCTTAACCGTAAACCCTAAATCGTAAACCCTAAACCTTAAACCCTATATCCTAAACCCTAAACCCTAAACCCTTAATCCTAAACCCAGAACCATAAACCCTAAAACCTAAACCCTAAACCACATAACCAAACCCTAAATCCTAAACCTTAAACCCTAAATGCTAACCATAAACCCTAAACACTAAACCCTAAACCATAAACAATAAACCTTAAACACTAAACCCTAAACTCTAAACCCTCAACCCTAAACCGTTAACCCTACATCCTAAAATCTAAATGTTATACCCTAAACCCTAAACCCTAAACACTAAAACCTAAAACCTAACCCTAACCCTAAACACTAAATTCTAAACCCTAAACCCTAAACCCTACACCTAAACCTTAAACTTCAAACCCTAAACCATAAACCATGAATCTTAGACCCTAACCCTAAACCCTAAACCCAAGACCTATAACTAAAAACCTAAACCCTACTCCCTAAATCCTGAACTCTAAACCCTAAATCCTAAACCCAAAAAGCTAACCCTAGACCTTAAATCCAAACCCTAAACCCAAAAACCTAACCCTAGACCTTAAATCCAAACCCTAAACCCAAAAACCTAACCCTAGACCTTAAAACCAAACCCTAAACCCTAAACCGTAAACCCTAAACCCTAAACCTTGAACCCTAAACTATAAACCCTAAACCCTAAACCATAAACCACATAACCTAAACCCTAAACCCTAATCGTAAAACCTAAACCCTAAACCAAACCCTAAATCCTAAACCTTAAACCCTAAACCATAGGGCTAAACCCTAAACACAAAACCCTAAACCATAAACCATAAACCCTAAACACTAAACCCTAAGCTCTAAACCCTCAACCATAAACCCTTAACCCTACATCCTAAAATCTAAATGTTATACCCTAAACCCTAAACACTAAAACCTAAAACCTAACCCTAACCCAAAACACTAAACCCTAAACCTTCAACCCTAAACCCTAAACCCTACACCCTAAACCTTAAATCTCAAACCCTAAACCATAAACCATGAACCTTAAACCCTAACCCTAAACCCTAAACATATAACTAAAAACCTAAACCCTACACCCTAAATAGTAAATCCTAATCCCTAAGCTATAAACCTTAAGCCTTAAACCATACATTCTAAATCCTATAATCTCAATCCTAAAATCTAAACGTTAAATCCCAACCGTAAACCCTAAAAGCTTACCCTAAACCTAAACCCTAAATCCTAAATCCATACTATAAACCCTAAACATTAAACCTTAAACCCTAAAACCTAAACCTACAAGCCAAAAACAAAACCCTGAACCTTCAACCCTAAATCATAAACCCTAAACACTAACCCTAAACCGTATACCCTAAAACCTAAACCCTTACCACAAACCCTAAACCCTAAACGCCTAACTCTAAACCCTAAACCATATGCCGTCAACCCTAAACACTAAACCATAAATCCTAGATCGTAACCCTAAACCCTAAATCCAACCTCTGAACCCTAAACCCTATATCCTAAACCCTAAATCCTAAACACTAAACCCTAAACATTGAACCCTAAATTGCAAACCCTAAACCTTCAACCTTCAACCCTAAACAACAAAACTAATCCCAAAACCCAAAACGCTAAATCCATACTCTAAACCCTAAACCCTAAATCCTAAACTCTCAACCCTAAACCCTAAACCCTAAACTATAAACCCTAAAACCTTAACCCTAAACTATAAACCCTAAACCCTAAACCCTAAACCACATACCCTAAACCCTAAACCCTAAACCATAAACCAAACCCTAAATCCTAAACCTTAAGCCCTAAACCATAGGCCTAAACCCTAAACACAAAACCCTAAACCCTAAACACTAAACCCTAAGCTCTAAACCCTCAACCATAAACCCTTAACCCTACATCCAAAAATCTAAACGTTATACCCTAAACCCTAAACACTAAAACTTAAAACCTAACCCTAACACAAAACACTAAATTCTAAACCCTAAACCCTCAACCCTAAACCCTAAACCCTACACCCTAAAGCTTAAACCTCAAACCCTAAACCATAAACCATGAACCATAAGCCCTAACCCTAAACCCTAAACCTATAACTAAAAACCTAAACCCTACACCCTAAATCCAAAATCCTAAACCCTAAGCCATAAACCTTAAGCCTTAAACCCTACATTTTAAATGCTATATTCTAATTCCTAAAATCTAAACGTTAAATCCCACCCGTAAACCCTAATACCTTGCCCTAAACCTAAACCCTAAACCCTAAATCCATACTCTAAACCCTAAACATTGAACCCTAAATTGTAAACCCTAAACATTGAACCCTAAATTGTAAACCCTAAACCTTCAACCTTCAACCCTAAACCATAAAACTAATCCCAAAACCCAAAATGCTAAATCCATACTCTAAACCCTAAACCCTATATCGTAAACTCTCAACCCTAAACCCTAAACCCTAAACCCTAAACCCTAAACCCTAAACCTTAAACCCTAAACCCTAAACCCTAAACTATAAACCCTAAACCCTAAACCCTAAGCCACATACCCTAAACCCTAAACTCTAAACCCTAAACCAAACCTTAAATCCTAAACCTTAAGCCCTAAACCATAGACCTAAACCCTAAACACAAAACCCTAAACCATAAACCATAAACCCTAAACACAAAACCCTAAGCTCTAAACCCTTAACCATAAACCCTTAACCCTACATCCAAAAATCTAAACGTTATACCCTAAACCCTAAACACTAAAACTTAAAACCTAACCCTAAACCAAAACACTAAATTCTAAACCCTAAACCCTAAACCTTCAACCCTAAATCCTAAACCCTACACCCTAAACCTTAAACCTCAAACCCTAAACCATAAACCATGAACCATAAGCCCTAACCCTAAACCTTAAACCTATAACTAAAAACCTAAACCCTACACCCTAAATCCTAAATCCTAAACCCTAAGCCATAAACCTTAATCCTTAAACCCTACATTCTAAATCCTATACTCTAAATCCTAAAATCTAAACGTTAAATCCCAACTGTAAACCCTAAAACCTTTCCCTAAACCTAAACCATAAACCCTAAATCCATACTCTAAGCCCTAAACATTAATCCTTAAACCCTAAAACCTAAACCTACAAGTCAAAATCAAAACCCTTAACCTTCATCCCTAAATCCTAAACCCTAAACACTAACCCTAAACTGTATACCCTAAAACCTAAACCCTTACCACAAACCCTAAACCCTAAACGCCTAACTCTAAACCCTAAACCATATACCATAAACCCTAAACACTAAACCCTAAATCCTAGACTGTAACCCTAAACCCTAAATTGAAACTCTAAACCCTAAACCCTATATCCTAAACCCAAAATCCTAAACACTAAACCCTAAACTTTGAACCCTAAATTGTAAACCCTAAACCCTAAACCTTCAACCATCAACCCTAAACCATAACACTAATCCCAAAACCAAAAATGCTAAATCCATACTCTACACCCTAAATCCTAAACTCTCAACCCAAAACCCTAAAATCAAAACACTAAACTCAAACCCTAAACTCCTAAATCTAAACCATAAATCCTAAACCATAAACCCTAACACTAAACCCTAAACACAAAATCTACAACTTGAAACCTAAACCCTAAAACCTAAATCCTAAACCCTAAACCCTAAGCCTTAAACCGTAAGCCCTAAACCTAAACCCTAAATCCTAAACCCTAAATCCTAAACCCTAAACCCTAAACCCTAAGCCATAAACCTTAAGCCTTAAACCCTACATTTTAAATGCTATATTCTAATTCCTAAAATCTAAACGTTAAATCCCAACCGTAAACCCTAATACCTTACCCTAAACCTAAACCCTAAACCCTAAATCCATACTCTAAACCCTAAATATTGAACCCTAAATTGTAAACCCTAAACATTGAACCCTAAATTATAAACCCTAAACCTTCAACCTTCAACCCTAAACCATAAAACTAATCCCAAAACCCAAAATGCTAAATCCATACTCTAAACCCTAAACCCTATATCGTAAACTCTCAACCCTAAACCCTAAACCCTAAACCCTAAACCCTAAACCCTAAACCTTAAACCCTAAACCCTAAACCCTAAACTATAAACCCTAAACCCTAAACCCTAAGCCACATACCCTAAACCCTAAACTCTAAACCCTAAACCAAACCTTAAATCCTAAACCTTAAGCCCTAAACCATAGACCTAAACCCTAAACACAAAACCCTAAACCATAAACCATAAACCCTAAACACAAAACCCTAAGCTCTAAACCCTTAACCATAAACCCTTAACCCTACATCCAAAAATCTAAACGTTATACCCTAAACCCTAAACACTAAAACTTAAAACCTAACCCTAAACCAAAACACTAAATTCTAAACCCTAAACCCTAAACCTTCAACCCTAAATCCTAAACCCTACACCCTAAACCTTAAACCTCAAACCCTAAACCATAAACCATGAACCATAAGCCCTAACCCTAAACCTTAAACCTATAACTAAAAACCTAAACCCTACACCCTAAATCCTAAATCCTAAACCCTAAGCCATAAACCTTAATCCTTAAACCCTACATTCTAAATCCTATACTCTAAATCCTAAAATCTAAACGTTAAATCCCAACTGTAAACCCTAAAACCTTTCCCTAAACCTAAACCATAAACCCTAAATCCATACTCTAAGCCCTAAACATTAATCCTTAAACCCTAAAACCTAAACCTACAAGTCAAAATCAAAACCCTTAACCTTCATCCCTAAATCCTAAACCCTAAACACTAACCCTAAACTGTATACCCTAAAACCTAAACCCTTACCACAAACCCTAAACCCTAAACGCCTAACTCTAAACCCTAAACCATATACCATAAACCCTAAACACTAAACCCTAAATCCTAGACTGTAACCCTAAACCCTAAATTGAAACTCTAAACCCTAAACCCTATATCCTAAACCCAAAATCCTAAACACTAAACCCTAAACTTTGAACCCTAAATTGTAAACCCTAAACCCTAAACCTTCAACCATCAACCCTAAACCATAACACTAATCCCAAAACCAAAAATGCTAAATCCATACTCTACACCCTAAATCCTAAACTCTCAACCCAAAACCCTAAAATCAAAACACTAAACTCAAACCCTAAACTCCTAAATCTAAACCATAAATCCTAAACCATAAACCCTAACACTAAACCCTAAACACAAAATCTACAACTTGAAACCTAAACCCTAAAACCTAAATCCTAAACCCTAAACCCTAAGCCTTAAACCGTAAGCCCTAAACCTAAACCCTAAATCCTAAACCCTAAATCCTAAACCCTAAACCCTAAACCCTAAGCCATAAACCTTAAGCCTTAAACCCTACATTTTAAATGCTATATTCTAATTCCTAAAATCTAAACGTTAAATCCCAACCGTAAACCCTAATACCTTACCCTAAACCTAAACCCTAAACCCTAAATCCATACTCTAAACCCTAAATATTGAACCCTAAATTGTAAACCCTAAACATTGAACCCTAAATTATAAACCCTAAACCTTCAACCTTCAACCCTAAACCATAAAACTAATCCCAAAACCCAAAATGCTAAATCCATACTCTAAACCCTAAACCCTATATCGTAAACTCTCAACCCTAAACCCTAAACCCTAAACCCTAAACCCTAAACCCTAAACCTTAAACCCTAAACCCTAAACCCTAAACTATAAACCCTAAACCCTAAACCCTAAGCCACATACCCTAAACCCTAAACTCTAAACCCTAAACCAAACCTTAAATCCTAAACCTTAAGCCCTAAACCATAGACCTAAACCCTAAACACAAAACCCTAAACCATAAACCATAAACCCTAAACACAAAACCCTAAGCTCTAAACCCTTAACCATAAACCCTTAACCCTACATCCAAAAATCTAAACGTTATACCCTAAACCCTAAACACTAAAACTTAAAACCTAACCCTAAACCAAAACACTAAATTCTAAACCCTAAACCCTAAACCTTCAACCCTAAATCCTAAACCCTACACCCTAAACCTTAAACCTCAAACCCTAAACCATAAACCATGAACCATAAGCCCTAACCCTAAACCTTAAACCTATAACTAAAAACCTAAACCCTACACCCTAAATCCTAAATCCTAAACCCTAAGCCATAAACCTTAATCCTTAAACCCTACATTCTAAATCCTATACTCTAAATCCTAAAATCTAAACGTTAAATCCCAACTGTAAACCCTAAAACCTTTCCCTAAACCTAAACCATAAACCCTAAATCCATACTCTAAGCCCTAAACATTAATCCTTAAACCCTAAAACCTAAACCTACAAGTCAAAATCAAAACCCTTAACCTTCATCCCTAAATCCTAAACCCTAAACACTAACCCTAAATCAGATACCCTAAAACCTAAACCCTTACCACAAACCCTAAACCCTAAACGCCTAACTCTAAACCCTAAACCATATACCATAAACCCTAAACACTAAACCCTAAATCCTAGATCAGAACCTAAACCCTAAATTGAAACTCTAAACCCTAAACCCTATATCCTAAACCCAAAATCCTAAACACTAAACCCTAAACTTTGAACCCTAAATTGTAAACCCTAAACCCTAAACCTTCAACCATCAACCCTAAACCATAACACTAATCCCAAAACCAAAAATGCTAAATCCATACTCTACACCCTAAATCCTAAACTCTCAACCCAAAACCCTAAAATCAAAACACTAAACTCAAACCCTAAACTCCTAAATCTAAACCATAAATCCTAAACCATAAACCCTAACACTAAACCCTAAACACAAAATCTACAACTTGAAACCTAAACCCTAAAACCTAAATCCTAAACCCTAAACCCTAAGCCTTAAACCGTAAGCCCTAAACCTAAACCCTAAATCCTAAACCCTAAATCCTAAACCCTAAAACCTAACCCTAGACCTTAAATCCAAACACTAAACCCAAAACCCTGAAACCTAACCCTAGACCTTAAATCCGAACACCAAACCCTAAACCATAAACCCAAAACGCGTAACTCTAAATCCTAAACCATATACCATAAACACTAAACACTAAACCCTAAATCCTAGACCGTAACCCTAAACCCTATATCCTAAACACTAAACCCTAAACTTTGAACCCTAAATTGTAAACCCTAAACCCTAAACCTTCAACCTTCAACCCTAAACCATAAAACTAATCCCAAAACCCAAAACGCTAAATCCATACTCTAAACCCTAAACCCTAAATCCTAATCTCTAAACCCTAAACCCTAAAATTAAAATACTAAAACCAAACCCAAAACTCCTAAACCTAAACCATAAATCCTAAACCATGAACCCTAACACTAAACCCTAAACACAAAATCTACAACTTGAAACCTAAACCCTAAAACCTAAATCCTAAACCTTAAACCCTAACCCTAAAACCTATCCCTAGACCTTCAACCGAAACACTAAGCCCTAAACACTAAACCCTAAACCCTAAACCCTATACCCTAAACCTTAAACCCTAAACCCTAAACACTAAACCCTAAACCCTAAACCATAAACCCTAAACACTCAACCCTAAATTCTAAGCACTCAACCCTAAACCCTTAACCCTACATCCTAAAATCTAAATGTTATACCCTAAACCCTAAACCCTAAACAATAAAACCTAAAACCTAACCCTAACTCAAAACACTAAATTATAAACCCTCAACCCTAAACCTTCAACCCTAAACCCTACACCCTAAACCCTACACCCTAAACCTTAAACCTCAAATCCTAAACCATAAACCATGAACCTTAAACCCTAACCCTAAACCCTAAACCCTAAACCTATAACTAAAACCCTAAACCCTACACCCTAAATCCTGAACTCTAAACCCTAAATCCTAAACCCTAAACCCTAAACCTTAAACCCTAAACCCTAAATCCTAAACCACATACCCTAAACCCTAAACCCTAACCAAAAAACCTAAACCCTAAACCAAAACCTAAATCCTAAACCTTAAACCCTAAAGCCTAATCCTAAACCCTAATCACTAAACCCTAAACCATAAACCATAAACCCTAAACACTAACCCTAAACTCTAAACCCTCAACCCTAAACCCTTAACCCTACATCCTAAAATCTAAATGTTATACCCTAAACCCTAAACCCTAAACACTGAAACCTAAAACTTAAGCCTAACCCAAAACACTAAATTCTAAACCCTAAACCATAAACCTTCAACCCTAAACCCTAAACCCTACAACCTAAACCTTAAACCTCAAACCCTAAACCATAAACCAATTAATTTTCTTAATATTTTTCTCTCTCTAAAAATCTCTCTAAAAAATTTGATCTCAAAAATTAGAAAGAAACAGCCACTGTCAGAATGGCCACAGAGCCGCCGGTAATGGAGCTCCGGCCGCCGAACCAAGCTCACTCAACATGCAACAAACCCCAGTTGGGCGCTTCACCAGAATCATCCATAAACTCTTTGAAATTGCGGCGCATTGAGGCGATCCAAGTCGCGATCTCAGAGGAAGAGTTGGACTGGGCTCAAAAAATTGTGTCTCTTGAACAAACAGGAATGATTCGTATGAATTTGTCTGCAAATCATGAGTCTACATCTAAGGATCTCTATGTAGGCCAAAAATTAGACGATTCTAACGTTAGAATAGAAAGATCAGTTAAGGCAATTTTTGGGGAAATCTTATCAGAATCGCCTTCACTGCGCCATCAATTTTGAGCAGTCTCCGATGAGAGAAATGAAGTGATAACAACTGGGGAATCATCTCCAGGACAAGGAGTACATCCTATAACGAATTCGAATCATTTGGATGGTGTAATCTCCAGCGACAAGAATTTTGACAAAGTCACCAGAGCTACGACCAAGCACAATGATGAATGTTTACATCAGAGGAATCCTAGTGATGAGAAGAACAATACTAAGGTAATGGACCACGGAATTCATCAACAAACTAATGTTAGCCTATCTTTCAATTTGTAGGATCAAGTCGCAACTAAGAATGCTGACTACAACAAGGACATGGAAGCTGATTCAGTTGGTATAGCTAGGAACATGCAGCAGAAGAATGTCCAGGATATGGAGCACAATTCAAACAGAAGGATGGAGGCAACACCACGAGAACAAGAAATGTCGATCACAAAAGGAACAAAGGATACTAATCTGCAGGGGAATTTGAATGGAAATTAGGCTGATCCATTGAGGATTGATCCAAGTTTCTTGCAGAAGGGTAATGCCAAAATTGCAAGAGTTACAAAAGGCCAGGATGCTAAAGGAGAAAAGGCGATATGGAAGGTGAAGGAAAAAGATCTGGGTAATGAGGAGGAAATGAAGAACAAGTCTTTGCAAACTACTGCGTCTGTAAGAGATGTACAAGCTGAGAAAACTACTCATCAGGGATAGTATATGGAACCTAAGATCCCTCCTCCCATCAAAGTTTCCTCTAACTTTGATATTTATCGGCCTGGCCAACACAGAACTAATCAGAACAATCCTGAACAGAACCAAAACAAGCCATTGGTCATTTCCGCTTCCATGAGAACCAGCAACAACCAAATCCCGGACCCTGCTCCACCTACTGTCACCCAGTCCTTAGCAACCAGACTTCGAGCTAACCAAATCAAGAATGCTACTCCTATTGATATCTCTTCACCTATCATTTCCACTAGACAAGGTTATCCGTCTATAACTTTCTATGAAGAAGACTTCATGCAAAAGATGCCAGGAAGATGCAAATTCACTTTAGTTGGTAAGTTTAGTAATGCCATGCCCAAAATGGAGATTATTAGGAAAAGTTTTATCTCCCAAACTCAACTCACTGGAGGAGTTAAAATTGCTCACTTTAACTCGAGGCACATTTATATTGACTTGGACAATGAGGCTGATCACAGTTCAGTTTGGACTAAGCAAAAGATGTACATTGCTGGGCATTCTATGAAGCTGCAGATGTGGCCTCCGACCTTTAAACCTGCTGAGAAAACTCCTATAGTTCCTATCTGGATTATCCTACTTGAGCTTCCTTGGCATTACTACTATATGGATATTCTTACTCCGCTGCTGTCTCCTATTGGGAAGGCCCTGTATTTGGACTCTACCACTATGCACAAAACTAGGGGGAGTGTTGCTAAAGTAAGAGTTCAAATTGATCTCACTAAAACATGTGTGGATGGGATTTTCAGAAAAAGATCCTACCCTTGGTAAATGGCAGATAATTGAATTTGAAGATGTTCCCTCTTATTGCCTTTACTGTAAACATCAAGGACATATCCTTGGGGAATGTCCTGTGAAGGAAAGAGATGAAGAGATTAGAAAAAAGAAGGAAATGGAAAATATCAAGAAAGGTCAAGACAAATAGCTGGACCACAATACCAAAGGTCATCAATAGAATGAGAAAGGTAAACAACCCATATTATCCAACAGACAAACTAATCTTGCAGGACCAGCTAGAAAGGATACAACACACAAGGAGGATCAATGGAAAATTCAAAATAAAAGAAGGAATAAACACCACCAACCAAATTAGGAACAAGGTAAAAACCAAACTTCAACTTTGCAGGTACTACCGGCATACACCTCCATAATGAATCAGTCAATGCAGAGAACAAGTAATAATCCTACAGCCCCTATTATTGTCTCTGAGAAGTCTGATGATTAGGCTTGCACTCCCCCTTCCCCTGTTATTGTAAAGGATGATGCTCATCCTATCCCATCCCCTGTGCCCCCCTTTATTGCTGGTGATGAAGCTGTTGGAGGGAGGACGATAGTGAAGGAGAAGCCTACTAACCTGCAGGAAGGGGAACCAAAGGGAAGGAAATTGCCTCAATCTATACAGAAGAGTCAAAGGACTGACCAGCAGACCCAGGTTACCACTCAAAAGTAGGATCATCAAAGCATTAAAGGAGAGCAACAGGTTCAAAGAAAGGAAATGGAGAATAAACAAATCAGAGGATCTATGGCTAAAGATATGGGTAACAAAGCTGGTTCTAGTAAACAGACTGAGACCCCTCAAAGCAAGAACAAACCTAGCAAAAAAAAGAGAGAAGCTGGAAAGAGGAAAAAGGTTGAACAACAACAACAGGATCAGGACCAGAATGATAGCACACCTGAGGGATTAAGTCCTTGCAAGGACTTCATAATGGTGGATCAAATTATGGATGTAATCCCTCTAAAGGCTCAATACAACACTCACACACCAGGAAAACCCCTTAATCAGGCCAAGACTGGTGTCAGAGATGAGTATAAAGTGCATAACTCAGAGGATGAAATAGAGGAAGACAATCAGATGGTTCAGGTTGATGATGAAGATGATGAGAACAGTGAACTGCTGATAAAAGCCTTCAGTCCCAACAATGACAAAGAACTGGATAAAGAACTACACCAGATTACCAACAAACAAGGCCTCTCTCCCAAAGGTATGCAATTGGGAAAACTGCTTCTCAAGAAACTCAGAACTACCATTCCCGTGGATCGCAGAAGACCAAACACTAGACTCTTCACCTCTAAATCATCCCAATGATCAATACAATCATATGGAATGTTAGAGGAATCAATACCCAAGGTGTTATTGAAAGACTCAAAAATCTCAAAATTCTCCATCAACTGTCTATGATAGCTATTCTTGAGCCTTTTCGCATAAAGGTCCGATTGACAGTTTAAAAGTATGCTTGCCATGGATCAGTCATTCAGAATATCAATGGAAAAATTTGGTTATTTTGGGGCGTTGACATCACCAGTAAAATATTGGAAGTCGATGAGCAACAAATCACTTGTGATATCAACCATTCTCAAGCTCCCGTAACTACATCAAAACCTTTGTATATGCCAAATGCAAAGATTATCTCGTAAGGCCTCGTGGGATAGACTTTTCCATATTCTCGACACTAGAGACTATACCTCGGTGTCTTTGTTGGAGACTATAATGTTATAAGCGATCGAGGAAAAGCTGGGTGGCATTCCTTATAATATGAAGAAAAGTCTGGAGTTTATTGGTGTCATTGAAGCTTGTGGGCTTTTGGATCTAGGCTTTAATGGCCCTAGGTTCACTTGGTCTAACCAGAGAGGGATCAACAGCAGGATTTGGAAGAGGCTGGACAGAGCTATGGTTAATGATAGATGGTTACAAGACATACCACATACTAACATCACTCATCTTCCTTCTGTGGGATCTGATCACTGCCCATTCCTCATGGAGATCCAAGCCAGGCCTCATGATTATATTAAATATTTTAGATTTCTCAACTATTGGGCAGATCAACCCTCATTTACAGATACTGTTACAAGGTGTTGGGAAAGGCCTATAGAAGGACAACCTATATGGATTTTCCATCAAAAGATGAAGAGGCTGGCTTCTACTCTTAGTACTTGGTCTAAAGAGCAATTTGGAGACATATATGCTAAGGTTAAAGACTTTGAAGAAAGAGTCAAGGTTGCAGAGGAAACGCTTATTCATAACAATACTGAAGAGTAGAGAGCTGAACTCCACTGCATTAATGCAGAATATATTAAATACATGAAGCTGGAGGACTCTATCCTCAAACAAAAATCTCAACTGCAATGGTTTAAGGAAGGGGATGGAAATTCTAAATATTTTCATGCCCTGATTAGAGGAAGAAGGAGGAGGCTGTTCATTCACAAAATCCTCGATGAAAATGATGAGTGGATACAAGGATTAAACCTCCTGACACTTGGGTGAAACTTAATACTGATGGGAGCACCTTGGGCAACCAAGGCAGCATAGAAGGAGGGGTATCATCATAAACCATAAAGGAGAGATTATCTTTGCCTTTTCAACCCCTTTTGGGACTAGAACAAACAACCAAGCCGAGGTGGAAGCAGCTATTTTTGGCCTAACATGGTGTGCTCAACTGAAACACAATAATGTGATCCTCGAAGTTGATTCACAGTTACTTGTTCACTGGTTGAAGAACATTGCAGCAACTCCTTGGCAGTTCGATTCCCATATTCAGAAGCTTCAACAAATAGTCACACAATTCAACCAATTCAAATGTATTCACATCTATAGGGAGGCCAACTTTGTTGCAGATTCTCTTGCCAAACATAGTCACAAGACTACCAGCCCACAAATTTATTTCAAGAGTCAGCAACTTCCCAAAGTGACAGCAGCTTATCTCCAACAGGACCAGGCAGGTATGGCAAGCTTCAGAAGAAGAAAGAAGAAGAGAATTAAGGAACTACCATGACACTCTCTAGGAGAGAGAAGTCACAGAAAGGAGCCTGAACTCCTTGAAGTCTTCTCTGATGGTTATAACCATCTTTCCTGCTATGATTCTCTTGTTTACTAGGATAGAATTTATTTCTTGAATTGTAAAGGGAGAGTCTCCCTCATTTAAGTTTTCCTAGAATCCTTGTACCGAGAGGAGTCCTCTCACATAGGTGCGTAGGTGATAGGTTCCTGCTTTTGTTTGGGGAAGTATTGGAGAACCTGCTAATTATAGTAGGCTACCAATTCTTGAACCACCATGAAGTGGAGGTAAGGTTTATGTCCCCCTCTATGTATATTTGCTTTTTATATATATGATAAGGCCTGGGGGTGATGCTAAGCCCCTAACCCCTCCAAGGGTCGTTCAAATACAAAAAAAAAAACCATAAACCATGAACCTTAAACCCTAACCCTAAACCCAAACTCTAAACCTATAACTAAAAACCTAAACCCTTTGTCTATGAAGATGCTATTGCTACTTTGCTCTATAGCATAGCAAAACATTTCGTGGGAGAACCGCGTCTTTTCCAAGATAGAAGTTTAGAAATCCTGAATAATTTGTACTGCAAGAAATTGACAGATTTCAGATGTTACAAAGACATGTTTCTAAATAAGGTCATGATAAGATCTGATTGCAATAATGAATATTGGAAAGAACGATTTATCAGCGGATTACCTACTATGTTAAGGCCTAAAGCTTTAGCACAACCTTACTTTGATCCATTTAATTATATTAATCATAGAATGGATCAAAGTAAGATTGTGCTAAAGCTTTAGGCCTTAACATATCTCCATTATCATCGCTTTGGGAAGATGCCTCTTCTAATAGTTGTAAGGTTGTTTCATCATTGACTTTGTCATCTTCCAAGTCGGATAAGGCATGCTAGAGCCTCTTCTTTAAGTCATCTTTAGATGATGATTTTTTATTACTTGTAGAAGTTGGTGAAGGATGTGAAGCTTCTTTGGGAGCCGACGACCATCCTTTAATGCATATCTCTTTTGATAGATATTTGATCCTGTCAAATACATGGATAGAAAATGTCCAACTAATAATAAAAGAAATTTTTTTTGACAAAATACTTGCACAATTTAATGTGCTCTGGGAGAGTTGAAATATCCTTTTCAGTTTGAAACTGATTGAATTTATCCAAAAATAGTTTTGGCAAAACTTTTTGACTACCTCCAAAATAGTTCCACCATTCATAGAACCATCTGGGGATGATAGATTTTGAAAATTCTGGACTATATTTGACAAACCATGTGTGAGTGGTTGGCCTTAAATATAGAAAGTTAAACCAAGCATTTTTATAGTCGAACCAATTAAAAAGCGCGGGTCAATGCTCCCTGGAGAGATTAATGGTGGTATGAAGATGATCCACCAGCCATTCAAATGGAGATAAAACCCTTTTAAGTGTAAATTTTGAATAGGCAATGCTATCTGGATCTGAATCATGACTGAGTTTATGCTCCACTTTAATGGAACCTGTGTCAACGAGAATAAATTCATAATATTTCCTGGTTTTTAGTAGATTTTCTGTATCCCCATAATTCCTATTGGTATAACACGGTTTAAGCAGATGCTTAATCTCATAATTATCAAATTCCTTGTCAAGGGCAAGGATAGGGTTAACTTGCAAAGTAACCATATTAAAGACATCTCGTTCTTTAAGTTTATTATGAGTTGGAGAAACAGGAGAAACCGCTTCTCTAAAGCTTTCAGGAGCTTTCATTGTATAATAGTCTTTTGTCTGAGGGGAGGAAAATCTAGGTTTTCCTGATGGAGTAAAGGAGCGACGTTCAGATTCTTTAGAGAATGGTTTCTTAAGAATCAAAGGGTTTGACGAGGATGAGCTAGGTGGTAGCGATGGAAAAGGGGTTATAGCATATGGAGGATTAATGGAAGGCAGACTTGCAAGAGCTGAAAACTTGTTTGGGCTATTCAGTGATGGCCTAATTGCAAATGGAGAAGCTGATGGCTTTTTTTCAGTCTCTCTTCCCTTTTCTTTGAAAGGGCCTTTTGTATCAAATCCTGGCCTCATGATTGGCCTCATGATTTTCCCTGCAAAAAATTCTCTTGTTAGAAAATCTGGGAGAGAGTTTTCTTCTCCTTTGATATATTCTACCTGAAAATCAAAACTAGACAATAAGGCTTGCCATCTAGCAAATATTTGTTTAGAAATCGGATTTTTAACATCCTTTTGTAAAATTTCTTTTGCAGATTTACAATCTACTTTAAGCAAAAATTCTTTATTAATTAAATCATCTTGAAACTTAGTAATGCAAAGGACAATAGCGAGGACTTCCTTTTTAACAGTACTATAGTTTTTCTGGGAGGAATTCCAAACTCCGGAAGTAAAACGAACTAATTGTTCTTGGCTTTCTAGTGTTCTCTTTTGCTTGAGAATTCCTCCATAACCGATATCTGAAGCATCAGTCTCAACAATCATAAAAGTGTCTAGATTAGGAATACCAAAGCAAGGCAAACTCTTAACCATTTCTTTAATCTTAATAACAGTGGTGGTCTGTTCCTTTGTCCATGGAATAGGTATTTTCTTAAGCCTATCATACAATGTCTTACAAACCTGTCTAACCTTTGAAAAAAGTCTGCAACTTAATTAAGACTACCCAAAAACCTTTGCAATTAGGTTTTTTCAGTAATAACATCCGGGAACTTATCTGAAAACTCAATGGCTCTGCAAATAGGTTTATATGTGCGTTGATATAAATCATGACCAAGAAATCAGATTTTTGTTTGGAAAAGTTTAATCTTTTTGGCGCTAACCACCAAACCATTATGTTTAACAATTTTAAAGAATATATTCAAATGTTTGAAATGAGAATCAATGACCGCAGAAAAGATTAACACATCATCAATATAAACAATTGAAATATGACTAATGTGATTAAAGATGGAATTCATAATGTTTTGAAACTTCGAAGGGGCATTCTTAAGCCCAAAAGGCATAACGTTCCACTCATAATGTCCAAATGGGACATTGAAAGCAATTTTATATTTATCCTTTTCGGAAATCTATATTGGCCAAAATCCTGATTTCATATCAAATTTACTATAAATATTCGCTTTAAAAGTTCTTTTTAAAAGATCCCTTTTGTTGGGAATTGGATATCTAATCCATTTTAAAACAGAGTTTAAAGGTTTATAGTTAATAACAAGTTGGGGAGAGCCTCTCTCTTTTCCCGCCGCGTTGTTGACAGAAAAGGCTGAACAACTCCAAGGAGACTTAGAGGGCCGGATAATGTTATTTTCCAAAAGAGTATTAATCTCCTTTTTACAAATTTCCATTAAGTCATGATTCATCTGAATGGGCCTAGCTTTTGTGGAAATGGCCTTTTCGTTGAATCCATCAATATAAGGAAGATCAACAGTATGGGCTTTTCTGGCCCAAAATGCATTTTGAAATTCAGAGCGAATTTCTTTTTCAAAAGTCTTTTGTAAATTAGCAATCTTAGTTACCATTCCCGGGGTTTTTAAAATTTGCTCAATTTTCTTAATTTTTATATCTTCTTTAAGAAAACAAATCTGATTAGAAATTAGATTAATTCTAAATGCAGTTTGTTTATGTAAAAATTTACTTTCTTCCTGAGAAAGAGTTTTAATAAAAGGAATGAAATTTCTTTTGC
Source organism: Solanum pinnatisectum (assembly GCA_035578085.1). Taxonomy (NCBI): domain Eukaryota; kingdom Viridiplantae; phylum Streptophyta; class Magnoliopsida; order Solanales; family Solanaceae; genus Solanum; species Solanum pinnatisectum. The sequence goes on from JAWPEI010000017.1 coordinate 1,346,079, forward strand.
TAAAATTTTTATTTTGATAGAATCAAAATCAGAAATATAATGTTTTATTTGAGTAATAAATGGTATTCCTAAAATAATTTCTTCGTTAATATTTTTTGTTATAACAAAATCATTTTTAAGGCATATACCATTATTGCAAATATGAGCATCAAATAACTTATAATCAATAATTATACGTTCACCTGTGGCGCTGTATAATTTGGTAGTCCTTTTGGTAAGGTATTTAGTAAGAATTAATCCTTCAATAATGCATTTTCGATCTGCACCACTATCTAACAAAGAAATTTTGTTAAGAGTCAACTGATCATTAATAACCAGTTTACTCATAATATGAGAACTCTGAGGTCTAATTTTGGTAATAGCATGAATACCTGCTTCGCTATCTGAATCTCCCTTATGTTCTTCACTATCTGAAGCAACCGCCTTAGAGGTTCCTTCATCATTTCTAACTTCTTTGAGAATTTTTTCTGTAATTGCTTCAATCTCTATCTTATGAAGTCTGGACTTAATTCCTTTTATTTCTTCTTTAAGAGAATTGACTTCTCTTCTAAGTTCTTCAATTGAAGGTTCTTTCTTTCTGGAGTCAAATCTGTTCATGATTTGCATCATGCTAAAAGGAGTAACTTTAGGCTTTTCTTCCTTTTGCCTAGTAACCAATTTCTGCAATTTCCTGTCTTCTTCATCTTGAATATGCTCTATCGTAGAAAAGAGAGTTTTAGCAGTTTTCTCAGCGATGACTCTGATAGTTTTACTATCACAAAGACAAAATGCGCCATTGCAATTACACTCTGACTCACTTTCTTCAGATTCTGAATTATGAGCGACATTGAGAAACTCTTCATCATTTTCTTCTTCAGAAGAAGAATATTCTGAGTCTGAAGCTTCTTCTTCTTCAATGATGGAGAAGAGCTTTTGCTTGACTTCATCATCAACTTCAAGAAGATTAATCTTCTTTTTCTTCTTCTTATTTCTGGGGCACTTATTAGATCGGTGACCCTTTTTACCACATGTCCAGCATGTGTCTTCTGAAGAGGATTCTTTAGCAGCATGCTTCTTTCCTTTTTTCTTGTATTTCTCACGGGGTTCTCTTTCTTTTCTAGAAGATTTTCTTTTATATTTCCCCGTAGTTCTTTCTCTTTTTCCCGCTTTCCTAGCAGAAGGCGGTTTTAACAACGAAAATCCAAAATCTTGGCAAAAACTTCCAAGTTCTGCATATGAAGTCTTCTGATCCTTTTTAAGCTGATCCTTCAGCTTAAGATCAGTGCAAAGTTCCATTGCAACCACATTAATAAGACTGATGAGATCTCCGTATGCCAGTTGGGAATACGGGATTTTCCCTTCGCATCGATCTCTAATTTTGGATCTAACTTTTTCAGCGAAATGAGTAGGTAATCCGCTGATAAATCGTTCTTTCCAATAATCATTATTGCAATCAGATCTTATCATGACCTTATTTAGAAACATGTCTTTGTACCATCTGAAATCTGTCAATTTCTTGCAGTACAAATTATTCAGGATTTCTAAACTTCTATCTTGGAAAAGACGCGGTTCTCCCACGAAATGTTTTGCTATGCTATAGAGCAAAGTAGTAGTAGCATCTTCATAGACAATTTCTGAAGGGACCCTAGTTCCTTCTTCAATCTTTACACCTACTTTAGTGGTTACAGCACCAAGATATCAGCCCTATTTTGATCCGTTGGCATAGCAAAACATTTCATGGGAGAACCGCATTTTTTCCAAGATAGAGGTTTAGAAATGCTGAATACTATGTACTGCAAGAAATTGACAGATTTCAGATGGTACAAAGACATGTTTCTAAATAAGGTCATGATAAGATCTGATTGCAATAATGATTATTGGAAAGAATGATTTATCAGTGGATTACCTACTCATTTCGCTGAAAACGTTAGATCCAAAATTAGAGATCGATGCGAAGGGAAAATCCCATATTCCCAACTGGCATACAGAGATCTCATCAGTCTTATTAATCTGGGTGCAATGGAACTTTGTACTGATCATAAGCTGAAGGATCAGCATAAAAAGGATCAGAAGACTTCATATGCAGAACTTGGAAGTTTTTGCCAAGATTTTAGATTTCCGTTGTTAAAACAGCCTTCTGCAACGAAAGCGGGAAAAAGAGAAAGAACTACAAGGAAATATAAAAGAAAACCTTCTAGAAAAGAAAGAGAATCCTGTGAGAAATACAAGAAAAAAGGAAAGAAGCATGCTGCTAAAGAATCCTCTTCAGAAGACACATGCTGGACATGTGGTAAAAAGGGTCACCGATCTAATAAGTGCCCCAGAAATAACAAGAAGAAAAAGAAGATTAATTTTCTTAAAGTTGATGATGAAGTCAAGCAAAAGCTCTTCTCCATCATTGAAGAAGAAGAAGCTTCAGACTCAGAATATTCTTCTTCTGAAGAAGAAAATGATGAAGAGTTTCTCAATGTCGCTCATAATTCAGAATCTAAAGAAAGTGAGTCAGAGTGTATTTGCAATGGTGCATTTTGTCTTTGTGATAGTAAAACTATCAGTGTCATCTTTGAGAAAACTGCTGAAACTCTCTTTTCTACAATAGAGCATATTCAAGATAAAGAAACCAAGAGAAAGTATCTCCTTGAATTGCAGAAATTGGTTACTAGACAAAAGGAAGAAAATCCTAAAGTTACTCCTTTTAGCATGAAGCAAATCATGAGCAGATTTGACTCCAAAAAGGAAGAACCTTCAGTTGAAGAACTTAGAAGAGAAGTCAATTCTCTTAAAGAAGAAATGAAAGGAATTAAGTCCAGACTTCATAAGATAGAGATTGAAGCTATTACAAAAAAACTTCTCAAAGAAGTTAGAAATGATGAAGGAACCTCTAAGGCGGTTGCTCCAGATAATGAAGAACATGAGGGAGATTTGAATAGCGAAGCAGGTATTCATGCTATTACCAAAATTGGACCTCAGAGTTTTATGATTAAACTGGTTATTAATGATCATTTGACTCTTAACAAAATTGTTTTGTTAGATAGTGGTGCAGATCAAAATTGCATTATTGAATGATTAATTACTACTAAATACCTTACCAAAGGGACTACCAAATTATACAGCGCCACAGGTGAACGTATAATTATTGATTATAAGTTATTTGATGCTCATATTTGCAATAATAGTATATGCCTTAAAAATGATTTTTGTTATAACAAAAAATATTAACGAAGAAATTATTTTAGGAATACCATTAATTACTCAAATAAAACCTTATATTTCTGATTTTGATTCTATCAAAACAAAAATTTTAGGAAAAGAAATTTCATTTCCTTTTATTCAAACTCTTTCTAAGGAAGAAAGTAAATTTTTACGTAAACAAACTGCTTTTAGAATTAATCTAATTTCTAATCAGATTTGTTTTCTTAAAGAAGATATAAAAATTAAGAAAATTGAGCAAATTTTAAAAACCCCGGGAATGGTAACTAAGATTGCCAATTTGCAGAAGACTTTTGAAAAATAAATTTGCTCTGAATTTCCGAATACATTTTGGGCCAGAAAAGCCCATATTGTTGATGTCCCTTATATTGATGGATTCAACGAAAAGGCCATTTCCACGAAAGCTAGGCCCATTCAGATGAATCATGACTTAATTGAAATTTGTAAAAAGGAGATTAATACTCTTTTGGAAAATAACATTATCCGGCCCTCTAAGTCTCCTTGGAGTTGTTCAGCCTTTTATGTCAACAACACGGCGGAAAAAGAGAGAGGCTCTCCTGGACTTGTTATTAACTATAAACCTTTAAACTCTGTTTTTAAATGGATTAGATATCCAATTCCCAACAAAAGGGATCTTTTAAAAAGAAATTTTAAAGAGAATATTTATAGTAAATTTGATATGAAATCAGGATTTTGGGAAATACAGATTTTCGAAAAGGATAAATAAAAAACTACTTTCAATGTCCCATTTGCACAATATGAATGGAACGTTATGCCTTTTGGGCTTAAGAATGCCCCTTCGGAGTTTCAAAACATTATGAATTCCATCTTTAATCACATTAGTCATATTTCAATTGTTTATATTGTTGATGTGTTAATCTTTTCTGAGGACATTGATTCTCACTTCAAACATTTGAATATATTCCTTAAAATTGTTAAACATAATGGTTTGGTGGTTAGTGCCAAAAAGATTAAACTTTTTCAAACAAAAATTAGATTTCTTGGTCATGATTTATATCAAGGCACATATAAACCTATTTGCAGAGCCATTGAGTTTTCAGATAAGTTCCCTGATGTTATTACTGACAAAACCCAATTGCAAAGGTTTTTGGGTAGTCTTAATTATGTTGCAGACTTTATTCCCAAGGTTAGACAAGTTTGTAAGCCATTGTATGATAGGCTTAAGAAAATACCTGTTCCATGGACAAAGGAACAGACCACCGTTGTTATTAAGATTAAAGAAATGGTTAAGAGTTTGCCTTGCTTAGGTATTCCTAATCCAGACTCTTTTATGATTGTTGAAACTGATACTTTAGATATCAGTTATGGAGGAATTCTCAAGCAAAAGAGAACACCAGAAAGCCAAGAACAATTAGTTCGTTTTACTTCCAGAGTTTGGAATTCCGCCCAGAAAAACTATAGTACTGTTAAAAAGGAAGTCCTCGCTATTGTCCTTTGCATTACTAAGTTTCAAGATGATTTAATTAATAAAGAATTTTTGCTTAAAGTAGATTGTAAATATACAAAAGAAATTTTACAAAAAGGATGTTAAAAATCTGGTTTCTAAACAGATATTTGCTAGATGACAAGCCTTATTGTCTAGTTTTGATTTTCAGGTAGAATATATCAAAGGAGAAGAAAATTCTCTCCCAGATTTTCTAACAAGAGAATTTTTGCAGGAAAAATCATGAGGCCAGTCATGAGGCCAGGATTTGATACAAAAGGCCCTTTCAAAGAAAAGGGAAGAGAGATTGAAAAAAAGCCATCAGCTTCTCCGTTTGCAATTAGGCCATCATTGAATAGCCCAAACAAGTTTTCAGCTCTTGCAAGTTTGCCTCTCATTAATCCTCCATATGCTATAACCCATTTTCCATCGCTACCACCTAGCTCATCCTTGTCAAACCCTTTGATTCTTAAGAAACCATTCTCTAAAGAATCTGAACCTTGCTCCTTTGCTCCATCAGGAAAACCTAGATTTTCCTCCCCTCAGACAAAAGACTCTTATACAATGAAAGCTCCTGAAAGCTTTAGAGAAGCGGTTTCTCCTGTTTCTCCAACTCATAATAAACTTAAAGAACGAGAAGTCTTTAATATGGTTACTTTGCAGGTTAACCCTATTCTTGCCCTTGACAAGGAATTTGAGAATTATAAGGTTAAGCATCTGCTTAAACCATGTTATACCAACAGGAATTATGTGGATACAGAAAATCCACTAAAAACCAGGAAATATTATGAATTTATTCTTGTTGACACAGGTTCCATTGAAGTGGAGCATAAACTCAGCCATGATTCAGATCTAGATAGCATTGCCTATTCAAAATCTACAATTAAAAGGGTTCTATCTCCATTTGAATGGCTGGTGGATCATCTTCATACCCCCATTAATCTCTCCCGGGAGCATAGACCCCAGACTTTTAATTGGTTCGACTATAAAAATGCTTGGTTTAACTTTCTATATTTAAGGCCAACCACTCACACATGGTTTGTCAAATATATTCCAGAATTTTTAAAAATCTATCATCCCCAGATGGTTCTATGAATGGTGGAACTGTTTTGGAGGTAATCAATAAGTTTTGCCAAAACTATTTTTGGATAAATTCAATAAGTTTCAAACTGAACAGGATATTTTAACTCTCCCAGAGCACATTAAATTATGCAAGTATTTTGTCCAAAAAAGAATTTATTTTATTATTAGTCGGACATTTTCTATCCATGTATTTGACAGGATAAAATATCTATCAAAAGAGATATGCATTAAAGGATGGTCGCCGGCTCCCAAAGAAGCTTCACGTCCTTCACCAACTTCTACAAGTAATAAAAAATCATCGTCCAAAGATGACTTAAAGAAGAGGCTCCAGCAAGCCTTATCCGACTTGGAAGATGACAAAGTCAATGATGAAACAGCCTTACAACTATTAGATGAGGCATCTTCCCAAAGCGATGATAATGGAGATATGTTAAGGCCTAAAGCTTTAACACAATCTTACTTTGGTCCATTCTATGATTAATATAATTAAATGGATAATCCAGTAGAGGATATTAAAATCCGGAATTATTGACCATCTAAATAGAGACTCAAAGAGTCAGAATTATTTAAGAAGGTAAGAGATGAAACTCAAAGAGTTGGAATATCTCTTGATTAAAAATTTAATTAAATTAATTAAATATGGAATCCCACAACAGAAAAGATACTTTGGCGTGTTTCGGAGGTGGCCTACAACATTATAAAAGCAGACATCACTTTTTAAAAAAGGTAGATGCCCGACAAAAGAAAAACAGCCACTACTTTTCCAAAAGAAAAAGCAATGGCCGACAACTTTAAACCCACTCAAGATAAAGGAGATTCTCGTAGTAGCTAATCAGAATTTTCAGCATAGAATTTCTTATAGCCTCTTTCTTACCATTGTAATGTTTCCATTGGCACTTTTGGCTTGGATGTTTGCTTCCGTTGCTTGAATAAATTGTGAATTCTTGTATATCTTTCTTTCATTTAGTCGTTATACTTACTTTATGTTAATGTGTTATTACTGTTAAATGCTACGATCGTTTTAATAAATCCAAAACCCCAAAACATAACCCTAAACCCTAAACTCTAAACCCTAAACCCTAAACCCTAAACCTTAAAACCTAAACCCTAAACCATATACCCTAAACCCTAAACCCTAACCGAAAAACCTAAACCCTAAACCAAACCCTAAATCCTAAATCCATACCCTAAACCATAAACACTAAACCCTAATTCATAAACCATAAACCCTAAACACTAACCCTAAACTCTAAACCCTCAACCCTAAACCCTTAACCCTACATCCTAAAATCTAAATGTTATACCCTAAACCCTAAACCCTAAACACTAAAACCTAAAACCTAACCCTAACCCAAAACACTAAATTCTAAACCCTAAACCCTAAACCTTTAGCCCTAAACCCTAAACCCTACACCCTAAACCTTAAACCTCAAACCGTAAACCATAAACCATGAACCTTAAACCCTAACCCTAAACCCTAAATCCTAAACCTATAACTAAAAACCTAAACCCTAAGCCTAAATTCGAAACTCTAAACCCTAAATACTAGACCCTAAAACCTAACCCTAGACCTTAAATCCTAACACTAAACACTAAACACTAAACACTAAACACTAAACCCTAAACCCTAAACCCTAAACCACATACCCTAAACCACATACCCAAAAACCTAAACCCTAATCGTAAAACCTAAACCCTAAACCAAACCCTAAATCCTAAACCTTAAACCCTAAACCATAACCCTAAACCCTAAACCCTAAACTCTAAATGCTCAACCCTAAACCCTTAACCCTACATCCTAAAATCTAAATGTTATTCCCTAAACCCCAAACCTTAAACATTAAAACCTAACCCTACCCCAAACCCAAAACACTAAATTCTAAACCATAAACCATAAACCTTCAACACTAAACCCTAAACCCTACGCCCTAAACCATAAACATCAAACCCTAAACCCTAAACCATGAACCTTAAACCCTAACCCCAAACCCTAAACCCTAAACCTATAAATAAAAACCTAAACCATACACCCTAAATTCTAAATCCTAAATCCTAAGACATAAACCTTAAGCCTTAAACCCCACACTCTAAATCTTAAACTCTAAACCCTAAAATCTAAACGTTAAATCCCAACCGTAAACCCTAAAGCATAAACCCTAAAACCTTACCCTAAACCTAAACCCTAAACCCTAAATCCATACCCTAAACCCTAAACACAAAACACTCAACCCTAAACCCTTAACACTACATCCTAAAATCTAAATGTTATACCCTAAACCCTAAACCCTAAACACTAAAACCTAACCCTAACCCTAACCCAAAACACTAAATTCTAAATCCTAAACCATAAACCTTCAACCCTACACCCTAAACCTTAAACATCAAACCCTAAACCCTAAACCATGAACCTTAAACCCTAACCCTAAACCCTAAACCCTAAACCTATAACTAAAAACCTAAAGCCTACACCCTAAATCCTAAATCCTAAACCCTAAGCCATAAACCTTAAGCCTAAAACCCTACACTCTAAATCCTAAACTCTAAAGCCTAAAATCTAAACGTTAAATCCCAACCGTAAACCCTAAAGCCTAAACCCTAAAACCTTGCCCTAAACCTAAGCCCTAAACCCTAAATCCATACCCTAAACCCTAACATTAAACCTTAAACCCTAAAACCTAAACCTACAAGTTGAAATCCAAACCCTGAACCTTCATCCCAAAATCCTAAACCCTAAACACTAACCCTAAACCTTAAACCCTTACCACAAAACTTAAACCCTAAATGCCTAACTCTAAACCCTAAACCATATACCATAAACCCTAAACCACATAGCCTAAACCCTAAACCCTAATCGTAAAACCTAAACCCTACACCAAACCCTAAATCCTAAACCTTAACCCTAAACCCTAACCTTGAACCCTAAACCCTAAACCATAAACCCTAAACAATAAACCCTAAGTTTTAAACCCTCAACCCTAAACCCTAAACCCTTAACCCTACATCCTAAAATCTAAACGTTAACCCTAAACCCTAAACACTAAAACCTAAAACCTAACCCTAACCCAAAACACTGAATTCTAAACCGTAAACCTTAAACCCTAAACCATCAACCCTAAACCCTAAACCTTACACCCTAAACCTTAAACCTCAAAACCTAAACCATAAACCATGAACCTTAAACCCTAACCCTAAACCCTAAACCCTAAACCTATAACTAAAAACCTAAACCCTACACCCTAAATCCTAAATCCTAAACTCTAAGCCATAAACCATAAGCCTTCAACCCTACATTCTAAATCCTATACTCTAAGCCCTAAAATCTAAACTTTAAATCCCAACCGTAAAGCCTAAAGTCTAAACCTAAAACCTTAACCTAAACCCTAAATCCATACTCTAAACCATAAACATTAAACCTTAAACCCTAAAACCTAAACCTATAAGTCGAAATCGAAACCCGAAACCTTTATCCCTAAATCCTAAACCCTAAACACTAACCCTAAACTCTATACCCTAAAACCTAAACCCTAACCACAAACCCTAAACCCTAAATGCCTCACTCTAAACCCTAAACCATATACCATTAAACCCTAAACACTAAACCCTAAACACTAAACCCTAAATTATAAACCATAACCCTAAACCGTAAATCCAAACTCTAAACCCTAAACCCTATGTGCTAAACCCTAAATCCAAAACACTAAACCCTAAACTTTGAACCCTAAATTGTAAACCCTAAACATTCAACCTTCAACCCTAAACCGTAACACTAATCCCAAAACCCAAAACGCTAAATCCATACTCTAAACCCTAAACCCTAAACCCTAAAATCAAAACACTAAACCCAAACCCTTAACTCCTAAACCTAAACCTTAAATCCTAAACGATAAACCCTAACACTAAAACCAAAACACAAAATCTACAACTTGAAACCTAAACCCCAAAACCTAAATCCAAAACCCTAAACCCTAAGCCTTAAACCATAAACCCTAAATCCTAAACCCTAAAACCTAACCCTACACCTTCAACCCAAACACTAAACCCTAAACACTAAACCCAAAACCCTAAACCCTAAACCCTAAACCACATACCCTAAACCCTAAACCCTAACCATAAAACCTAAACCCAAAACCAAACCCTAAATCCTAAACCTTAAACCATAAACCCTAACCCTAAACCCTAAACCATAAACTATAAACCCTAAACACTAAACCCTAAACTCTAAACCCTCAACCCTAAACCCTTAACCCTACATCCTAAAATCTAAACGTTATACCCTAAATCCTAAACTCTAAACACTAAACCCTAAAACTCTAAACCCTAAACCCTAAACCCTAACCGTAAAACCTTAAACCCTAAACCCTAACCCTAAACCCTAAACCATAAACCATAAACCCTAAACACTAAACCCTAAACTCTAAACCCTCAACCCTAAACCCTAAACCCTACATCCTAAAATGTAAACGTTATACCCTAAACCCTAAACCCTAAACCCTAAACCCTAAAACCAAACCCTAACCCAAAACACTAAATTCTAAACCCTAAACCCTAAACCTTCAACCCTACACCCTAAACCCTACACCCTAAACCTTAAATCTCAAACCCTAAGCCATAAACCATGAACCTTAAACCCTAACCCTAAACCCTAAACCTATAACTAAAAACCTAAACCCTACACCCTAAATCCTGAACTCTAAACCCTAAATCCTAAACCCTAAATCCTAAACCCTAAAACCTAACCCTAGACCTTAAATCCAAATACTAAACACTAAACACTAAACCCTAAACCATAAACCCTAAACTTTAAACCCTAAACCCTAAACCCTAAATTTCATACCCTAAATCCTAAACCCAAACCATAAAAGCTAAACCCTCAACCAAACCCTAAATCCTAAACCTTTAACCCTATAGCCTAACCCAAAACCCTAAACACTAAACCCTAAACCATAAACCCTAAACCCTAAACACTAAACCATAAACTCTAAACCCTTAACCCTAAACCCTTAACCCTATATCCTAAAATCTAAATGTTATACCCTCAACCCTAAACCCTAAATACTAAAACCTAAAACCTAACCCTAACCCAAAACACTAAATTCTAAACCCTAAACCATAAACCTTCAACCCTAAACCCTAATTCCTACACCTAAACCTTAAACCTCAAACCCTAAACCATAAACCATGCACCTTAAACCCTAACCCTAAACCCTAAACCCTAAACCTATAACTAAAAACCTAATCCCTACACCCTAAATCCTAAATCCTAAACCCTAAGACATAAACCTTAAGCCTTAAACCCTACACTCTAAATCCTAAACTCTAAACCCTAAAATCTAAACGTTAGTTCCCAACCATAAACCCTAAACCCTAAAACCTAAAACCTTACCCTAAACCTAAACCCTAAACCCTAAATCCATACTCTAAACCCTAAACATTAAACCTTAAACCCTAAAACCTAAACCTATAAGTCGAAATTGAAACCCTGAACCTTCATCCCTAAATCCTAAACCCTAAACACTAACCATAAATCCTAAACCCTTACCATAAACCCTAAACCCTAAATGCCTAACCATAAACCCTAAACACTAAACCCTAAACCCTAGACCGTAACCTAAACCCTAAATTCAAACTCTAAACCCTAAACCCTATACCCTAAACCCTAAACTTTGAACCCTAAATTGTAAACCCTAAACCCTAAACCTTCAACTTCAACCCTAAACCATAACACTAATCCCAAAACCCAAAACACTAAATCCATACTCTAAACCCTAAATCCTAAACCCTAAACCCTAAATCGTAAACTCTAAACCCTAAACCCTAAAATCAAAACACTAAACCCAAACCCTAAACTCCTAAACCTAAACCTTAAATCCTAAACCATAAACCCTAACACTAAACCCTAAAACTTAAATCCTAAACCCTAAACCCTAAGCCATAAACCCTAAACCCCTTAACCCTAAAATATAAACATTAAATCCTAAACCCTAAAACCTTGCCTTAAACCTAAACATATATTCTAAATCAAAACTGAAAACCATAAATCCTAAACCCTAAATCCTAAAATTTAAGCCCTAAACCCTAAACGGAAAATACTAAATTCTAAACCCAAAACCTACAACTCGAAACCAACAACTTGAAACCTAAACCCGAAATGCCAAAACCTAAACCACCAACACTAAATCCTAAACCCTAAAGACTAAGCCCTAAACCCTAAACATATAATGCTAAATCCTAAACACTAAACCCTAAACTCTAAACCCTAAACCATAAACCTTAACCCCTAAACACTAAGCCCAAAGCCCTAAACCCTAAACACTAATACTTAACCCTAAAACCCTAAACCCTAAAGACTAAACCCTAACCATAAACCTAAACCTTAAAGCCCAAATCTAAACTCAAAACCTTAAACCCTAAGCACTAAACCCTAATTCCAAAATCGTAAACCCTAAACCCTAAAATTAAACCATAAACCCTAAATTATCAACTCTAAACTCTAAATGGCAAACCCACTACTCATAACCCTAGAACCAAAACCTTAAATAAAAAAACCCTAAACCCTAAACCCTAAACCGTAAACCCTTAACATTAAAACCTAACCCTAAACATTAAACCCTAAAAACTAAATGCCAACCCTAAATCCTAAACCTAAACCGTAAACCCTAAACCCTAAAATTTAAACCATAATCCCTAAACCCTTATCCCCTAACTTTAATCTCTAAACCCTAAACCCTAAACCCTAACACCTAAAACCTAAACCCTAAATTTAAAATCGTAAACACTAAACCCTAAACCCGTAACCATAAACCCTACACCCTCAACCTAAACAAAAAATCATAACCCCTAAACCCTAAACCATAAACCCTAAGCTTTAAACTCTAAATCCTAAACCATAAACCCTATACCCTAAACACTAAATGGTAAACAAAACCCTAAAGCCTAATACCCTACACCCTAAATCTGAACCATAAATCGTACACCTAAACCCTTAACCATAAAGCCCAAACTGTAAACACTAAACCCTAAACCCTAAAGCCTAAACACTATACCCTAAAACCTAAACACTAAACCCTAAATTCAAAATGCTAAACCCTAAACCCTAAACCCTAAAACCTAAACCATAAACGTTAAATTCAAACTTTAAAACTTAAACCCTAAACCATAAAACATAAATTCTTAACCGTAAACCCTAAACCCTAAACTCTAACCCTAAACCTAAATCCTAAACACAAATCCCCAAACCCTAAACCCTAAACCTTCAACCCAAAAATTTAAACCCTAAACCCTAAACCTTTAAACCTTAACAATAAACCCTAAACTACAAACCCTAAACCGTAAATCCTAAACACTAAACCTTAAACCCAATACCCTAAACCCTAAACCTAAATTCCTAAATTCTAAACCTTAACTAAAAAACCCTAAATGCTAAACCCAAGACTCTAACCCTATTATAAACCCTAAACCCAAAATCCAAACTCTAAACCCTAAACCCCAAACCCTTAATCGTAAACCCTAAACCCTAAACCTAAACACTTAACCCTAAACCCTAAATCCTAAACCCTAAAACCTAACCCTAGACCTTAAATCCAAACACTAAACCCTAAACACTAAAACCTAAACCCTCAACCCTAAACTCTAAACCGTAAACCCTAAACCCTCAACCCTAAACTCTAAACCGTAAACCCTAAACCCTTAACCTTAAATCCTAAACCCTAAAACACATACCCAAAACCCTAAACCCTAACCCTAAAACCTAAACCCTAAACAAAACCCTAAATCCTAAACCTTAAACCCTAAACCCTAAACCCTAAATCCTAAACACTAAACCCTAAACCATAAACCATAAACCCTAAACACTAAACTCTAAACTCTAAACCCTTAACCCTAATCCCTTAACCCTAAATCCTAAAATCTAAATGTTATACCCTAAACCCTAAAACCTAAACACTAAAACCTAAAACCTAACCCTAACCTAAAACACTAAATTCTAAACCTTAAACTATAAACCTTCAACCCTAAACCCTACACCCTAAACATTAAACCTCAAACCCTAAACCATAAACCATGAACCTTAAACCCTAACACCAAACCCTAAACCCTAAACCTAGAACTAAAAACCTAAACCCTAGACCCTAAATCCTAAATTCGAAACCCTAAGCCATAAACATTAAGCCTTAAATTCTACACTGTAAATCCTAAACTCTAAACCCAAAAATCTAAACGATAAACCCCAACCGTAAAACCTAAAGCCAAAACCCTAAAACCTTACCCTAAACCTAATCCCTAAACCCTAAATCCATACTCTAAAACCTAAACCTTAAACCTTCAACCCTAAAACCTAAACCTAGAAGTCAAAATCAAAACCCTGAACCTTCAACCCTAAATCCTAAACCGTAAACACTAACCCTAAACCCTAAACCCTTACCACAAACCCTAAATCCTAAATGCCTAACTCTAAACCCTAAACCACAAACCATAAATCCTAAACACCAAACCCTAAATCCTAGACCGTAACCCTAAACCCTAAATCCAAACTCTAAATCCTAAACCCTAAATCCTAAACACTAAACCCTAAACTTTGAACCCTAAATTGTAAACCCTAAACCCTAAACCTTCAACCTTCAACCCTAAACCATAACCCTAAACCCAAAACCCAAAACCCTAAATCCATACTCTAAACCCTAAACCCTAAAATCAAAACACTAAACCCAAACCCTAAACTCCTAAACCTAAACCTTCAATCCTAAACCATAAACCCTAACACTAAACCCTAAACACAAAATCTACAACTTGAAACCTAAACCCTAAAACTTAAATCCTAAACCCTAAACCCTAAGCCATAAACCCCAAACCCTTAACCCTAAAATCTAAACATTAAATCCTAAGCCCTAAAATCTTTCCATAAACCTAAACATAAATTCTAAATCAAAATTGAAAATAATAAATCCTATACCATAAATCCTAAAATTTATCCCCTAAACCCTAAACGGAAAATCCAAAATTCTAAATACAAAACCTACATTTCGAAACCTACAACATGAAACCTAAACCTGAAACACCTAAACCTAAACCACCAACCCTAAATCCAAAACCCTAAATACTAACCCTAAAGTCTAAGCCCTAAACCCTAAACCGTAAAGGCTAAATCCTAAACACTAAACCCTAAACTCTAAACCCTAAACCATAAACCCTAACCCCTAAACCCTAAGCCCTAAACCCTAAACCCTAAACACTAATACTTAACCCTAAAATCCCAAACCCTAAAGCCTAAACACTAACCCTAAACCTAAACCATAAAGCCTAAAGCTAAACTCAAAACCCTAATCCCTAAACCCTAAACCTTAAACCCTCAATCCTAATTCCAAAACCGTAAACCCTAAACCCTAAAATTTAAACCATAAACCGTAAATTATCAACTCTAAACTCTACATGGCAAACCCACTAACCTAAACCCTAGAACCTAAACCCTAAATAAAAAACCCTAAACCCAAAACCCTAAACCATAAAACCTAAACCTAAACCCTAAATCGTTAACATTAAAACCTAACCCTAAATGTTAAACCCTAAAAACTAAATCCAAACCCTAAACCTTAAACCCTAAACCCTAAACACTAAACCCTAAAATTTAAACCATAATCCCTAAACCCTTAACCTTTAACCATAAACTTTAATCTCTAAACCCTAAACCCTAACACCTAAAATCTAAATCCTAGATTTAAAACCGTAAACACTAAACCCTAAACCCTTAAACTTAAACCCTAAACCTAAACAAAAAACCATCACCCCTAAACCCTAAACCCTAAACCACAAACCCTAAGATTTAAACTACAAATCCTAAACCATAAACCCTATACCCTAAACACTAAATGGTAAACCAAACCCTAAATCTTAATACCCTTAACCCTAAATCTAAACCATAAACCGTACAACTAAACCCTTAACCATAAAGCCTAAACTGTAAACCCTAAACCCTCAATCTTAAACTCAAAATGTTAAAACCTAAACCCTAAACCCTAAGCCCTAAAACCTAACCCTAAACCTAAACCCTAAACCTTAAATCAAAATTCTAAACCCTGAACCCTAAACCCTAAACCCTAAACCTTCAACCCAAAAAATTAAACACTAAACTCTAAATCCTAATCTCTAAAGCCTAAACCCTAAACCCTAAACCCTAAACCATAAACCCTTAACCCAAAACCCAAAACCTAAACCCTAAACCCTTAATCTTAAATCCTAAACTCTAAATGTTAAACCCTAAACCATAAATACTAAAACTTAACCATAAACCTAAAGTCTAAACCCTAAACATTAAACATAAACTTAAACCCTAAATATAAATACTAAACCCTAACCCTAAATACTAAACCATAAATTCTAAACAATAAACACTAAACTCTAAACCCTAAATTATAAACCCTAAACACTAAACCTTAAAACCATAAACCAAAAACTACCCTAAATCTATACTCTAAACCCTAAACCCTAAACCCTTAACCCTAAATCCAAAACTCTAAACTCTAAACCCTTAACCCTAAATCCAAAACTCTAAACCCTAAACCCTAAAATCAAAACCCTAAACCCTAACCCTAAACCCTAAACTCTTAAACCTAAACCTTAAACCGTAAACAATAAACCCTAAACCCTAAACCCACAACTTAAAACCTAAACGCTTAACCCTAAATCCTAAATCCTAAACCCTAAGCCATAAACTTTAAACCTTAAACTCCAAACCCTAAATCCTATACCCTATACTCTAAACCCTAAACCCTAAAATCTAAATGTTAAACCCTAAACCCTTAACCCTAAAACCTTACCCTAAACCCTAAATCCAAACAAAAAAAACCCATCAACCATAAACCCTAAACTCTAAAGCCTATAAAGTTTCTTAAACCATCAACCCTAAAACCTAAACCGTAAACCATAACCAATAAGCCCTAAATTGTAAACCCCTAAACCCTAAACCCTAAACCACATACCCTAAATGCTAAACACTAAACCCCAAACCCAAAACCTTAAACCTTTAATACTAAACACTAAATTGTAAAACCTAAACTCGTAACCCTAAACCCTAAATTCTAAAACTTAAACCCTAAACCCTAAACTCCAAACCTAAACACAAAACTCAAAACCCTAAACCCTACAGCCTATACCCTAAACCCACAACCCTAAATCCCAAACCCTAAATCCTAAACTCTAAATGTTATACCCTAAACCTTAAATTCTAAACACTAAAACCTTAGCCCTAAAACCTAATCTTAAACCTAAACCCTTAGCCCTAAAATCTAATCTTAAACCTAAACCCTAAACCCTAACACCTAAAACCTAAACCCTAAATTTAAAATCGTAAACACTAAACCCTAAACAACCCTACACCCTCAACCTAAACAAAAAACCATAACCCCTAAACCCTAAACCATAAACCATAAACCCTAAGCTTTAAACTGTAAATCCCAAACCATAAACCCTATACCCTAAACACTAAATAGTAAACGAAACCCTAAAGCCTAATACCCTAAACCCTAAATCTGAACCATAAACCGTACACCTAAACCCTCAACCATAAAGCCCAAACTGTAAACACTAAACCCTCAATCTTGAACTCAAAATGTTAAACTCTACACCCTAAACCCTCAAGCCTAAACACTATACCCTAAAACCTAAACACTAAACCCTAAACTCAAAACACTAAACCCTAAACCCTAAGCCCTAAAACCTAAACCATAACTGTTAAATTCAAACTTTAAAACTTAAACCCTAAACCATAAAACATAAATTCTTAACCGTAAACCCTAAACCCTAAACTCTAACCCTAAACCTAAATCCTAAACACTAATACCTAAACCCTAAACCTTCAACCCAAAAATTTGAACCCTAAACCCCAAACCCTAAACCTTTAAACCTTAACAATAAACCCTAAACTACAAACCCTAAACCGTAAATCCTTAACACTAAACCTTAAACCCAATACCCTAAACCCTAAACCTAAATTCCTAAATTCTAAACCTTAACTAAAAAACCCTAAATGCTAAACCCAATACTCTAACCCTATTATAAACCCTAAACCCAAAATCCAAATTCTAAACCCTACACCCCAAACCCTTAATCGTAAACCCTAAACCCTAAACCTAAACCCTTAACCCTAAACCCTAAATCCTAAACCCTAAAACCTAACCCTAGACCTTAAATCCAAACACTAAACCCTAAACACTAAAACCTAAACCCTAAACCCTAAACCGTAAACCCTAAACCCTTAACCTTAAACCCTAAACCCTAAAACCTAAACTATAAACCGCGAATCCTAAACCCTAAAACACATACCCAAAACCCTAAAACCTAAACCCTAAACAAAACCCTAAATCCTAAACCTTAAACCCTAAACCCTAAACCCTAAATCCTAAACACTAAACCCTAAACCCTAAACCATAAACCCTAAACACTAAACTCTAAACCCTTAACCCTAAACCCTTAACCCTAAATCCTAAAATCTAAATGTTATACCCTAAACCCTAAAACCTAAACACTAAAACCTAAATCCTAACCCTAACCTAAAACACTAAATTCCAAACCTTAAACTATAAACCTTCAACCCTAAACCCTACACCCTAAACATTAAACCTCAAACCCTAAACCATAAACCATGAACCTTAAACCCGAACACCAAACCCTAAACCCTAAACCTAGAACTAAAAACCTAAACCCTAGACCCTAAATCCTAAATTCCAAACCCTAAGCCACAAACATTAAGCCTTAAATTCTACACTCTAAATCCTAAACTCTAAACCCAAAAATCCAAACGATAAACCCCAACCGTAAACCCTAAAGCCTAAACCCTAAAACCTTACCCTAAACCCTAAATCCATACTCTAAAACCTAAACCTTAAACCTTAAACCCTAAAACCTAAACCTAGAAGTCAAAATCGAAACCCTTAACCTTCAACCCTAAATCCTAAACCCTAAACACTAACCCTAAACCTAAACCACCAACCCTAAATCTAAAACCCTAAATACTAACCCTAAAGTCTAAGCCCTAAACCCTAAACCGTATAGGCTAAATCCTAAACACTAAACCCTAAACTCTAAACCCTAAACCATAAACCTTAACCCCTAAACCCTAAGCCCTAAACCCTCAACCCTAAACAGTAATACTTAACCCTAAAATCCCAAACCCTAAAGCCTAAACACTAACCCTAAACCTAATCCATAAAGCCTAAAGCTAAACTCAAAACCCTAATCCCTAAACCCTAAACCTTAAACCCTCAATCCTAATTCCAAAACCGTAAAGCCTAAACCCTAAAATTTAAACCATAAACCCTAAATCATCAACTCTAAACTCTAAATGGCAAGCCCACTAACCTAAACCCTAGAACCTAAACCCTAAATAAAAAACCCAAAACCCTAAACCATAAAACCTAAACCTAAACCCTAAATCGTTAACATTAAAACCTAACCCTAAATGTTAAACCCTAAAAACTAAACCCAAACCCTAAACCCTAAACCTAAACCCCAAACCCTAAACACTAAACCCTAAAATTTAAACCATAATCCCTAAACCCTTAACCCTTAACCATAAACTTTAATCTCTAAACCCTAAACCCTAAACCCTAACACCTAAAATCTAAATCCTAAATATAAAACCGTAAACACTAAACCCTAAACCCTTAAACTTAAACCCTAAACCTAAACAAAAAACCATCACCCCTAAACCCTAAACCCTAAACCCTAAGATTTAAACTATAAATCCTAAACCATAAACCCTATACCCTAAACACTAAATGGGAAACCAAACCCTAAATCATAATACCCTTAACCCTAAATCTAAACCATAAACTGTACAACTAAACCCTTAACCATAAAGCCTAAACTGTAAACCCTAAACCCTCAATCTTCAACTCAAAATGTTAAAACCTAAACCCTAAACCCTAAGCCCTAAAACCTAACCCTAAACGTAAACCCTAAACCTTAAATCCAAATTCTAAACCCTGAACCCTAAACCCTAAACCCTAAACCTTCAACCCAAAAAATTAAACACTAAACTCTAAATCCTAATCTCTAAACCCTAAACCCTAAACCCTAAACCATAAACCCTTAACCCAAAACCCAAAACCTAAACCCTAAACCCTAAATCTTTAAATCCTAAACTCTAAATGTTAAACCCTAAACCATAAATACTAAAACCTAACCATAAACCTAAAGTCTAAACCCTAAACATTAAACATAAACTTAAACCCTAAATACTAAACCCTAAATATAAATACTAAACCCTAACCCTAAATACTAAACCCTAAACCTATACCCTAAACACTAAACCCTAAATCCTAAACACTAAACACTAAACTCTAAAACCTAAATTGTAAACCCTAAACACTAAACCTTAAAACCCCAAACCAAAAACTCAAAACCTAAACACTAAACCCTAAACCTTCAACATTCAACCCTAACCCCTAAGCCATAACACTAAACCCAAAACCCTAAATCAATACTCTAAACCCTAAACCCTAAACCCTAAACCCTAAATCCAAAACTCTAAATCCTAAACCCTTAACCTTAAATCCAAAACTCTAAAACCTAAACCCTAAAATCAAAACCCTAAACCATAAACTCTTAAACCTAAACCTTAAACCATAAACAATAAACCCTAAACCCTAAACCCACAACTTAAAACCTAAACCCTTAACCCCAAATCCTAAACCCTAAGCCATAAACTTTAAACCTTAAACTCTAAACCCTAAATCCTATACCCTATACTCTAAACCCTAAACCCTAAAATCTAAATGTTAAACCCTAAACCCTTAACCCTAAAACCTTACCCTAAACCCTAAATCCAAACAAAAAAAAACCATCAACCATAAACCCTAAACTCTAAAGCCTATAAAGTTTCTTAAACCATCAACCCTAAAACCTAAACCCTAAACCATAAACAATAAGCCCTAAATTGTAAACCCCTAAACCCTAAACCCTAAACCACATACCCTAAATGCTAAACACTAAACCCCAAACCCTAAACCCTAAACCCTTAATGCTAAACACTAAATTGAAAAACCTAAACCTTAAACCCTAAACTAATAACCCTAAACCCTAAATCCTAAAACTTAAACCCTAAACCCTAAACTCCAAACCCTAAACACAAAACTCAAAACCCTAAACCCTACAGCCTATACCCTAAACCCAAAACCCTAAATCCTAAACCCTAAATCCTAAACTCTAATTGTTATACCCTAAACCTAAAATTCTAAACACTAAAACCTTAGTCCTAAAACCTAATCTTAAACCTAAACCCTTAGTTCTGAAATCTAAACCCTAAATCCCTAACCCTAAAACCTAATCCTAAACCTAAACTCTAAACCCTAAATCCAAACTCTAAATCCTAAACTCTAAACCATAAATCCTAAACCCTAAACCATAAAACAAACCCTAAATCATAAATCCTAAATCCTAAACCCTGAACCCTACACCCAAAACCCTAATCCCTAAACCCTAAATCGCAAAACTTATACCTTAAACTCTAAACCCTAAACCCTAAACACTATACCCTTAACCCTAAACCCTAATCCCTAAATACTAAATTCTAATCCCTAAGCCTTAAACCCTGAACCCTGAACCCTAAAACCTAAATCCAAACTCTAAACCTAAACCCTAAACCCTAAACCCTAAACCCTAAATCCTAAAATCTTAACCCTAAACCCTAAACTCTAAACCCTAAACCTAAACCCTACACACTAAACACTACACCCTAAACCTTTAACCCAAAAACTTAAATCCAAGATCCTAAACCCTTAACCCTTAATGATAAACCCTAAACTTCAAACCCTAAACCATAAACACTAAACCCTAAACATTAAACCTAAACCCTAAACCCTAGAACCCAAACACTAACCATAAACACTAAACCTGAAATTCTTAACCATAAACCCTAAACTCTAAAACCTATACCCTAAACCCAAAACCCTTAACCATAAACCCTAAACTCTAAAAGCTATACCCTAAACCCTAAATTTTAAATCCTTTACTCTAAACCTAAATCATAAGCCCTAACCCTAAACCCTAAACCCTAAACCTATAACTAAAAACCTAATCCCTACACCCTAAATCCTAAATCCTAAACCCTAAGCCATAAACCTTAAGCCTTTAACCCTACACTCTAAATCCTAAACTCTAAAGCCTAAAATCTAAACGTTAAATCCAAACCGTAAACCCTAAAGCCTAAACCCTAAAACCTTACCCTAAACCTAAGCCCTAAACCCTAAATCCATACCCTTAACCTTAACATTAAACCTTAAACCCTGAAACCTAAACCTTAAACCATAAACAATAAACCCTAAACCATAAACCTTCAACCCTAAACCCTAATTCCTACACCTAAACCTTAAACCATAAACAATAAACCCTAAACCATAAACATTCAACCCTAAACCCTAATTCCTACACCTAAACCTTAAACCTCAAACCCTAAACCATAAACCATGAACCTTAAACCCTAACCCTAAACCCTAAACCCTAAACCTATAACTAAAAACCTAAACCCTACACCCTAAATCCTAAATCCTAAACCCTAAGCCATAAACCATAAGCCTTCAACCCTATTTTCTAAATCCTATACTCTAAGCCCTAAAATCTAAACTTTAAATCCCAACCGTAAACCCTAAAGTCTAAACCATAAAACCTTACCCTAAACCCTAAATCCATACTCTAAACCATAAACATTAAACCTTAAACCCTAAAACCTAAACCTATAAGTCGAAATTGAAACCCTGAACCTTTATCCCTAAGTCCTAAACCGTAAACACTAACCCTAAACCCTATACCCTAAAACCTAAACCCTTACCACAAACCCTAAACCCTAAATGCCTAACTCTAAATCCTAAACCATATACCATTAAACCCTAAACACTAAACCCTAAACTTTGAAACCTAAATTGTAAACCCTAAACCTTCAACCTTCAACCCTAAACCATAACACTAATCCCAAAACCCAAAATGCTAAATCCATACTCTAAACCCTAAACCCTAAACCCTAAAATCAAAACACTAAACCCAAACCCTTAACTCCTAAACCTAAACCTTAAATCCTAAACCATAAACCCTAACACTAAACCCAAAACACAAAATCTACAACTTCAAACCTAAACCCTAAAACCTAAATCCTGAACCCTAAACCCTAAGCCTTAAACCATAAACCCTAAATCCTAAACCCTAAAACCTAACCCTACACCTTCAAACCAAGCACTAAACCCTAAACACTAAAGCATAAACCCTATACGCTAAACTATAAACCCTAAACCACATACCCTAAACCCTAAACCCTAACCATAAAACCTAAACCCTAAACCAAACCCTAAATCCTAAACCTTAAACCACAAACCCTAACCCTAAACCCTAAACCATAAACTATAAACTATAAACCCTAAACACTAAACCTTAAACTCTAAACCCTCAACCCTAAACCCTTAACCCTACATCCTAAAATCTAAATGTTATACCCTACACACTAAACCCTAAAACCCTAAACCACATACCCTAAACCCTAAACCCTAAACCCTAACCGTAAAACCTAAACCCTAAACCAAATCCAAAATCCTAAACCTTAAACCCTAAACCCTAACCCTAAACCCTAAACCATAAACTATAAACCCTAAACACTAAACCCTAAGCTCTAAACCCTCAACCCTAAACCCTCAACCCTACATCCTAAAATCTAAACGTTATACCCTAAATCCTAAACCCTAAACACTAAAACCTAAAACCTAACCCTAACCTAAAACACTAAATTCGAAACCCTAAACCCTAAACCTTCAACCCTAAACCCTAAACCCTACACCTTAAACCCTAAACCCTACACCCTAAACCTTAAATCTCAAACCCTAAGCCATAAACCATGAACCTTAAACCCTAACACTAAACCCTAAACACAAAATCTACAACTTGAAACCTAAACCCTAAAACTTAAACCCTAAGCCATAAACCCTAAACCCCTTAACCCTAAAATCTAAACATTAAATCCTAAACCCTAAAACCTTGCCTTAAACCTAAACATATATTCTAAATCAAAACTGAAAACCATAAATCCTAAACCCTAAATCCTAAAATTTAAGCCCAAAACCCTAAACGAAAAATCCTAAATTCTAAGCCCAAAACCTATAACTCGAAACCTACAACTTAAAACCTAAACCCGAAACGCCAAAGCCTAAACCACCAACACTAAATCCTAAACCCTAAACACTAACCCTAAAGACTAAGCCCTAAACTCTAAACACTAAATGCTAAATCCTAAACACTAAACCCTAAACTCTAAACCCTAAACCATAAACCTTAACCCCTAAACACTAAGCCCTAAGCCCTAAACCCTAAACACTAATACTTAACCCTAAAACCCTAAACCCTAAAGACTAAACCCTAACCCTAAACCTAAATCTTAAAGCCCAAATCTAAACTCAAAACCCTAATCCCTAAACACTAAACCCTAATTCCAAAATCGTAAACCCTAAACCCTAAAATTAAACCATAAACCCTAAATTATCAACTCTAAACTCTAAATGGCAAACCCACTACCCATAACCCTAGAACCAAAACCTTAAATAAAAAAACCCTAAACTCCAAACCCTAAACCGTAAACCCTTAACATTAAAACCTAACCCTAAACATTAAACCCTAAAAACTAAATGCCAACCCTAAACCCTAAACCTAAACCATAAACCCTAAACCCTAAAATTTAAACCATAATCCCTAAACCCTTAACCCCTAACTTTAATCTCTAAACCCTAAACCCTAAACCCTAACACCTAAACCCTAAACCCTAAATTTGAAATCATAAACACTAAACCCTAAACCCTTAACCATAAACCCTACACCCTAAACCTAAACATAAAACCATAACCCCTAAACCCTAAACCATAAACCATAAACCCTAAGCTTTAAACTCTAAATCCTAAACCATAAACTCTATACCCTAAACACTAAATGGTAAACGAAACCCTAAAGCCTAATACCCTAAACCCTAAATCTGAACCATAAACCGTACACCTAAACCCTTAACCATAAAGCCCAAAATGTAAGCACTAAACCCTCAATCTTGAACTTAAAATGTTAAACTCTAAACCCTAAACCCTAAAGCCTAAACACTATACCCTAAAAGCTAAACACTAAACCCTAAACTCAAAATGCTAGACCCTAAACCCTAAACCCTAAAACCTAAACCATAAACGTTAAATTCAAACTTTAAAACTTAAACCCTAAAAAATAAAACATAATTTCTTAACCGTAAACCCTAAACCCTAAACTCTAACCCTAAACCTAAATCCTAAACACTAATCCCCAAACCCTAAACCCTAAACCTTTAACCCAAAAATTTAAACCCTAAACCCTAAACCTTTAAACCTTAACAATAAACCCTAAACTCCAAACCCTAAACCGTAAATCCTAAACACTAAACCTTAAACCCAATACCCTAAACCCTAAACCTAAATTCCTAAATTCTAAACCTTAACTAAAAAACCCTAAATGCTAAACCCAAGACTCTAACCCTATTATAAACCCTAAACCCAAAATCCAAACTCTAAACCCTAAACCCCAAACCCTTAATCGTAAACCCTAAACCCTAAACATTAACCCTAAATCATAAACCCTAAACCTAAACCCTAAACCCTAAATCCTAAACCCTAAAACCTAACCCTAGACCTTAAATCCAAACACTAAACCCTAAACACTAAAACCTAAACCCTAAACCCTAAATGCTAAACCGTAAACCCTAAACCCTAAACCTTAAACCCTAAACCCTAAAATCTAAACTATAAACCCCAAATCCTAAACCCTTAAACACATACCCAAAACCCTAAATCCTAACCCTAAAACCTAAACCCTAAACAAAACCCTAAATCCTAAACCTTAAACCCTAAACCCTAAACCCTAAATCCTAAACACTAAACCATAATCCATAAACCATAAACCCTAAACACTAAACTCTAAACTATAAACCCTTAACCCAAAACCCTTAACCCTAAATCCTAAAATCTAAATGTTATACCCTAAACACTAAAACCTAAAACCTAACCCTAACCTAAAACACTAAATTCTAAACCTTAAACTATAAACCTTCAACCCTAAACCCTACACCCTAAACATTAAACCTCAAACCCTAAACCATAAACCATGAACCTTAAACCCTAACACCAAACCCTAAACCCTAAACCTAGAACTAAAAACCTAAACCCTAGACCCTAAATCCTAAATTCCAAACCCTAAGCCATAAACATTAAGCCTTAAATTCTACACTGTAAATCCTAAACTCTAAACCCAAAAATCTAAACGATAAACCCCAACCGTAAACCCTAAAGCCTAAACCCTAAAACCTTACCCTAAACCTAATCCCTAAACCCTAAATCCATACTCTAAAACCTAAACCTTAAACCTTAAACCCTAAAACCTAAACCTAGAAGTCAAAATCGAAACCCTGAACCTTCAACCCTAAATCCTAAACCCTAAACACTAACCCTAAACCCTAAACCCTTACCACAAACCCTAAATCCTAAATGCCAACTCTAAACCCTAAACCACAAACGATAAATCCGAAACACTAAACACTAAATCCTAGACCGTAACCCTAAACCCTAAATCCAAACTCTAAACCCTAAACCCTAAACCCTAAACACTAAACCCTAAACCCTAAACTTTGAACCCTAAATTGTAAACCCTAAACCCTAAACCTTCAACCTTCAACCCTAAACCATAACCCTAAACCCAAAACCCAAAACCCTAAATCCATACTCTAAACCCTAACCCTAAAATCAAAACACTAAACCCAAACCCTAAACTCCTAAACCTAAACCTTTAATCCTAAACCATAAACCCTAACACTAAACCCTAAACACAAAATCTACAACTTGAAACGTAAACCCTAAAACATAAATCCTAAACCCTAAACCCTAAGCCATAAACCCTAAAGCCTTAACCCTAAAATCTAAACATTAAATCCTAAGCCCTAAAATCTTTCCACAAACCTAAACATAAATTTTAAATCAAAATTGAAAACAATAAATCCTAAACCCTAAATCCTAAAATTTATGCCCTAAACCCTAAACGGAAAATCCAAAATTCTAAATCCAAAACCTACAATTCGAAACCTACAACTTGAAACCTAAACCCGAAACACCTAAACCTAAACCACCATCCCTAAATACTAACTGTAAAGTGTAAGCCCTAAACCCTAAACCGTAAAGGCTAAATCCTAAACACTAAACCCTAAACTCTAAACCCTAAACCATAAACCCTAAACCATAAACCCTAAACACTAATACTTAACCCTAAAATCCAAAACCCTAAATACTAACCCTAAAGTCTAAGCCCTAAACCCTAAACCGTAAAGGCTAAATCCTAAACACTAAACCCTAAACTCTAAACCCTAAACCATAAACCCTAACCCCTAAACCCTAAGCCCTAAACCCTAAACCCTAAACACTAATACTTAACCCTAAAATCCCAAACCCTAAAGCCTAAACACTAACCCTAAACCTAAACCATAAAGCCTAAAGCTAAACTCAAAACCCTAATCCCTAAACCCTAAACCTTAAACCCTCAATCCTAATTCCAAAACCGTAAACCCTAAACCCTAAAATTTAAACCATAAACCCTAAATTATCAACTCTAAACTCTAAATGGCAAACCCACTAACCTAAACCCTAGAACCTAAACCCTAAATAAAAACCCTAAACCCAAAACCCAAAACCCTAAACCCTAAACCATAAAACCTAAACCTAAACCCTAAATCGTTAACATTAAAACCTAACCCTAAATGTTAAACCCTAAAAACTAAACCCAAACCCTAAACCCTAAACCCTAAACACTAAACCCTAAAATTTAAACCATAATCCCTAAACCCTTAACCCTTAACCATAAACTTTAATCTCTAAACCCTAAACCCTAACACCTAAAATCTAAATCCTAAATTTAAAACCGTAAACACTAAACCCTAAACCCTTAAACTTGAACCCTAAACCTAAACAAAAAACCATCACCCCTAAACCCTAAACCCTAAACCATAAACCCTAAGATTTAAACTATAAATCCTAAACCATAAACCCTATACCCTAAACACTAAATGGGAAACCAAACCCTAAATGTTAATACCCTTAACCCTAAATCTAAACCATAAATCGTACAACTAAACCCTTAACCATAAAGCCTAAACTGTAAACCCTAAACCGTCAATCTTAAACTCAAAATGTTAAAACCTAAACCCTAAACCCTAAGCCCTAAAACCTAACCCTAAACCTAAACCTTAAACCTTAAATCCAAATTAACCTTCTTGAAGTCGATGAAGAAATTAAGCAAAAACTCTTCTCTATCATTGAGGAAGAGGAAGCCTCCGATTGAGAATATTCTTCTTTCGAGGAAGAAAGCGATGACGAAGAATTCCTCAATGTCGCCCATAATTCAGAATCTGAAGAAGAAGAGTCAGAGTGCAATTGCAATGGTGCATTTTGCCTATGTGATAGCAAAACTATCTATGTTATCTCAGAGAAGACTGTTGAAACCCTTTTCTCTACCATTGAGCATATTCAAGATGAAGATGCGAGGAGAAAATACCTCCTTGAAATACAGAAATTGGTTACTAGGCAAAAGGAAGAAAAGCCTAAAGTAACTCATTTTAGCATGAAACAAATCATGAACAAATTTGATTCCAAAAAGGAAGAACCTTCTGTTGAAGAACTTAGAAGAGAGGTCAATTCTCTTAAAGAAGAAATGAAAGGAATTAAATCCAGACATCATAAGATAGATATTGAAGCTATCACAGAGAAACTTCTCAAAGAAGTTAGAAATGATGAAGGATCCTTTAAAGCTATTGCTTTAGATAATGAGGAAGAAGTGGATAGCGAAGCAGGTATCCATGCTATTACAAAAATTAGACCTCAGAGTTCTCATATTATGATTAAACTTGTTGTTAATGATCATTTAACTCTTAACAAGATTGCTTTGTTAGATAGTGGTGCAGATCGAAATTGCATTATTGAAGGATTAATTCCTACTAAGTACCTTACCAAAGGGACTACCAAATTATACAGCGCCACAGGTGAACGCATAATTATTGATTATAAGTTATTTGATGCTCATATTTGCAATAATGGTATTTGCCTTAAAAATGATTTTGTTATAACAAAAAATTTTAACGAAGAAATTATTTTAGGTATACCATTTATTACTCAAATAAAACCTTATATTTCTGACTTTGATTCTATCAAAACAAAAATTTTAGGAAAAGAAATTTCATTTCCTTTTATTAAACCTCTTTCTCAAGAAGAAAGTAAATTTTTACATAAACAAACTGCTTTTAGAATTAATCTAATTTCTAATCAAATTTGTTTTCTTAAAGAAGATATAACAATTAAGAAAATTGAGCAAATTTTAAAAACCCCGGGAATGGTAACTAAGATTGCCAATTTGCAAAAAACTTTTGAAAAAGAAATTTGCTCTGAATTTCCAATTGCCTTTTGGGCCAAAAAAGACCATACTGTTGATCTCCCTTATATTGATGGATTCAATGAAAAGGCCATTTCTACGAAAGCTAGGCCCATTCAAATGAATCATGATTTAATGAAAATATGTAAAAAGGAGATTAATACTCTTTTAGAAAATAACATTATACGGCCCTCTAAATCTCCGTGGAGTTGTTCTGCATTTTATGTAAACAACGCTGCTGAAAAAGAGAGAGCCTCTCCTCCACTTGTTATTAATTACAAACCTTTAAACTCTGTTTTAAAGTGGATTAGATATCCGATTCCTAATAAAAGGGATCTTCTAAAGAGAACTTTTAAAGCTAATGTTTATAGTAAATTTGATATGAAATCAGGTTTTTGGCAAATTCAGATTTCCGAAAAGGATAAATACAAAACTGCTTTCAATGTCCCGTTTGGACAATATGAATGGAACGTTATGCCTTTTGCGCTTAAGAATGCCCCTTCCGAAATTCAAAATATTATGAACACCATCTTTAATCATATTAGTCATATTTCAATTGTTTATATTGATGATGTGTTAATCTTTTCTGAAGACATTGATTCTCATTTTAAACATTTAAATATATTCTATAAAATTGTTAAACATAATGGTCTTGTGGTTAGCGCCAAAAAGATTAAACTTTTTCAAACTAAAATAAGATTTCTTGGTCATGATTTATATCAAGGCACTTATAAACCCATTTGTAGAGCCATTGAGTTTTTTGATAAATTCCCAGATGTTATCATAGATAAAACTCAGTTACAAAGGTCTTTGGGTAGTCTTAACTATGTTGCAGACTTCATCCCTAAGGTAAGACAGATTTGTAAACCATTATATGACGGGCTTAAGAAGACACCTGTTCCTTGGACTAAGGAACAAACCACCGCGGTTATTAAGATTAAAGAAATGGTTAAGAGTTTGCCTTGTTTTAGGTATCCCTAATCCAGATTCTTTTATGATTGTTGAGACTGATGCTTCAGACATAGGTTATGGAGGAATTCTCAAGAAAAAGAGAACTCCTTAAAGTCATGAGCAATTAGTTCGTTTTACTTCCGGAGTTTGGAATTCCGTTCAGAAAAACTATAGTACTGTTAAAAAGGAAGTTTTAGCTATTGTCCTTTGCATTACTAAGTTTCAAGATGATTTGATTAATAAGGAATTCTTACTTAACGTAGATTGTAAATCTGTGAAAGAAATTCTTCAAAAGGATGTTAAAAATCTTGTTTCTAAACAGATATTTGCTAGATGGCAAGCTTTATTGTCAAGCTTTGATTTCCAAGTTGAGTATATCAAAGGAGAAGAAAACTCTCTCCCTGATTTTCTAACAAGAGAATTTTTGCAGGGAAAAACATGAGGCCGGTCATATGGCCAGGATTTGGAACTAAAGGCCCTTTCCAAGAAAAGGGAAAAGACTCAGACAAGAAGCCATCAACTTCTCTGTTTGCAATTAGGCCATCATTGAATAGCCCAAACAAATTTTCAGCTCTGGCAAGCCTACCTCCCATTAATCCTTCATATGCTATAACCCCTTTTCTGCCGCTACCACCTAGTTCATCCTCGTCAAACCCTTTGATTCTTAAGAAACCATTCTCTTAAGAATCTGAACCTTGCTCCTTTGCTCCATCAGGAAAACCCAGATTTTCCTCCCCTCAAACAAAAGACTCTTATACAATGAAAGCTCCTGAAAGCTTTAGAGAAGCAGTTTCTCCTATTTCTCCAGCCCATAATAAACTTAAAGAACATGTAGTCTTTAATATGGTTACTTTGCAGGTCAACGCCCTCCTTGCCCTTGACAAGGAATTTGAAAATTATGAGGTTAAGCATCTGCTTAAACCATGTTATACAAACAGGAATTATGTGGATACAGAAAATCTACTTAAAACCAGGAAATATTATGAATTTATCCTCGTTGATACAGGTTCCATTGAAGTGGAACATAAACTCAGCCATGATTCAGATCCAGATAGCATTGCCTATTCTAAATTTACAATTAAAAGAGTTTTATTTCCATTTGAATGGCTGGTAGATCATTTGCATACACCCATTAATCTTTCCAGGGAGCATAGACCCTAAACTTATAATTGGTTCGATTATAAAAATGCTTGGTTTAATTTTCTATATCTCAGGCCAACCACTCATACCTGGTTTGTTAAGTATAATCCAGAATTTTCAAAATCTATCATCCCCAGATGGTTCTACTAATGGTGGAATTGTTTTAGAGGAAATAAAAAAGTTTTACCAAAGTT
This sequence comes from Solanum pinnatisectum, assembly GCA_035578085.1. Taxonomy (NCBI): domain Eukaryota; kingdom Viridiplantae; phylum Streptophyta; class Magnoliopsida; order Solanales; family Solanaceae; genus Solanum; species Solanum pinnatisectum. The sequence goes on from JAWPEI010000017.1 coordinate 1,377,519, forward strand.
ATTTTTAGATAAATTTGATCAGTTTCAAACTGAACAGGATATTTCTACTCTCCCTAAGCACATCAAATTGTGTAAATATTTTGTCCAAAAAAGGATTTCCTTTATTATCAGCTGGACTTTTTCTATCCATGTATTTGACAAGATCAAATATTTATCAAAAGAAATATGCATTAAAGGATGGTCTCCAGCTCCTAATGAAGCTGCTCAACGTTCTTCTCCAGCCTCTACAAGTGGTAAAAAATCATCGTCCAAAGATGACTTAAAGATATTTTGGCTTGTTGCGGAGATGGCCGACAACTTTATTAAAGGCAGCCACTACTTTCCAAAAGAAAAGCAGATGGCCGACAACTTTATCAAAGGCCGCCACTACTTTCCAAAAGAGATGGCAGACAACTTTAATAAAGAAGAAATCCACTCAAGATAAAGCAGATTCCTTCCAGAGCCAATTAGAAGAAGGCATCAAAATTATTTTATCTTCTCTTTGTCTATATAAGACGTTGCATTTTCTCATTGTATGGCATCAGAAACTTTAGCATAGAATTTCTTATAGCCTCTTTAGTACTATTGTAATGTTTCCCTTTGCACTTTTGGTTTGGATGTTTGCTTCCGTTGCTTGAATAAAATTGTGAGTTCTTGTATATCTTTCTCTCATTTACTCGTTTATATTCGTTACGGTTTAGGATTTAGAGTTTATGGTTTAGGGTTTAGTTTTAGGGTTTCATGTTTATTATTTAGCGTTAGGGTTTTTTTTTTTTTTTATTTTAACGACCCTTGGAGGGGTCAGGGGCTTAGCAACACCCCCAGGCCTTAGCATATATAGAAAAAAAGGATACGCAGAGGGGGACATAAACCTTACCTCCGCTTCAAGGTGGTGAAAGAGTTAGTAGCCTACTATTTAATAGCAGGTTCTCCAACTCTTCACCAAACAAAAACGGAACCTATCATCTACGCACCTATGTGAGAGGACTCCTCTCGATACAAAGATTCTAGGAAAGCATAAATGAGGGAGACTCTCCCCTTACAATTCAAAAACTAACAGTTCTATCCTAGCCAAGGGAGGTCCAACAGAAGGTGGATGATTGGAGATCACCCAAGAAAACTTGAAGGAGTTCGCTCCTTTCAATGTCTTCTTGTGTATTGAATAAATCATGGTGGTTCCTTTATCCTTTTCATTTTCCTTCGTCTGAAACTTGCCATGCCTGCCTGATCCTGTTGGAGATAAGCTGCCGTTAACTTGGGAAGCTGCTGGTTGCCGAAGTATATCTGTGGGCTGGTAATTTTGTGACTATATTTCGCAAGAGAGTCTGCTACAAAGTTTGCCTCCCTGAGAGTATGCATACATTTGAACTGGTTAAAGCGATTGATTGTGCATTGAAGTTTCTGCAACTGGGCACTGATCTGCCAAGGAGCTGCAGTGTTGTTCTTCAGCCATTCTACAAGTAGTTGTGAATCAACTTCAAGAATCACATTGTTGTAATTTAGTCGAGCACACCAAGTTAGGCCAAATATAGCTGCTTCCACCTCTGCCTGATTGTTTGTTCCTTGTCCCAAAGGGGCTGCAAAAGCACAGATAGTGTTCCCATTTTGGTCCCTGAGTATACCTCCAACTCCTATGCTGCCAGGGTTGTCCCGAGCACTCCCGTCAGTATTAAGCTTAACCCACCTGTCAGGGGGTCTAATCCACTTCACCATAGTGACCTTGGTATCATGGTTGCAAGTCTCAATGTAGGTGCATAGCCTTTTCCACTCCAATGGCCAAGTAATGTAGGGGAAAACAGTGTGCAGCAGCTTGAAGGTGTCCAAGACCACAAGGTATTTAACCCTTGCGATGTTGGATGGCTTGCCTCCATACTTCTTGTTACACCTATTCTTCCATAAGTTCCAACATATAAATATGGGGATAGATTGAAGAACAAGCTTGTGTGCTTCATTGTTATAATTAGTATTCCACCACCTCATGACCATGCTTCTGAGAGGCAAATAGTCTGTTTGGATCCTTAGTGCGACTGCAAAATATCTCCAAACATTCCTGGCAAAATTCCCCGAAATGAAAATATGCTCAATGGAATCAATTCCCGGGGAATGACAACAATAACAACCTTCAGGTTCTATCCCAAAGCTTGCCAGTCTCTCATTAGTAGGCAGTTTGTTTCTGATTGCCCTCCATAGCAAGAAGGAGCATTTAAAAGGGATATTCTTATGCCAAGTGTGAGTGTTGAATTTGGTTTTCTCTCTGGTTTCTCGAATGTTATTCCAAGCAGAGGATACAGAGAAGGAACCATTGGTATTAAGTGTCCAAATTGCCAGATCAGTCTGCCCAGGCTGCAGTTGAATCTGGGTAGAAAGAATGTTTTGTACCTGACTTTGAGGGGCTAACTGCATCACTTTTCTCCTGTTCCACTGGCCTTCCTCTATAAAATCAGCAACCTTGTCATTATTAAACCTGTTGCTATTACCTGTGAAGTGAGCCAAGGGGCCTACTCCTAACCAATTATCCCACCAAAAGGAGCTAGAACCATTTCTGATTTTCCACTGGATATGTCTTTCCACAGTGATTTTGTTCTTCATCATCAACCTCCATGCTTGGGATTCACCAGTATCCCACTTCTTGCTAATTGGATTAGATCTCTGGCAATACTTGGCTTTAAGAAAATCACCCCATAGGGTTTGTTTGGATCTAAATGTCCACCATTGCTTGAATTGGAATGCCTGACAAACATCTTTCATGAGTTTAACCCCAATTCCTCCTTCCTCATATGGAAAGCTTAAGTTTCTCCATGACGACCAATGATATTTTTTCTTATCCTTCCTCCATCCCCAAAAGAAATCAGCCATGATGTGCTGTATTTGCTTAATAACAGTGGAGGGAGGGGAGATTGAAGATAGAAGGTGGATAGGGATCGATTGCAATACATGCTTGATCAAAGTAACCTTGCCTCCATAACTAAGCATCTTGGATTGCCATCCTGTGATTTTGTTAACTATCTTGTTGATAAGATCAGAGAAATAGATAATCTTAGGCCTTCCAATAAAAATGGGACATCCCAGGTACATGAGAGGAGCCTCTTTCTGGTGGAAGCCAGTGCATTTTTTAACTCTTTCACTGGTATTTCTGAAGGCATTAGAATGAAGCAAGAAGTGACTCTTAGCTTTGTTGATCAGCTGACCAGAAGTTCCTTCATAAATACTCAGAGTATCCATAATGAGCTTGAGAGACTGCCTTCTTCCAGAAGTGAATATAATAATATCATCTGCGAAGCTAAGATGATTAATTTGAGGACCCCTGCTTTCCATATGGAAATTGTGATATAAAGGATTCTGCTGCAGTCTGTTCAGTGATCTGGATAACATCTCAGCACCTAAAATAAATAGGGCCGGTGATAAAGGATCACCTTGCTTGAGTCCTCTAGTGGAATGAAAGAAACCATGTCTCTTTCCATTAATAATAATGGAGTACCAATTGTTGGCCATGATTCTCCATACCATATCAATGAAAAACTCATCAAATCCCATCCTCCTGAGAACCAGACAAGTGTAGGACCAAGACACCCTGTCATAGGCTTTTGTCATGTCAAGTTTAATCACAACATTACTTCCTATGACAGGCTGCTTAATCTGATGGATGATTTCCTGGGCCAGCATAATGTTTTCAGTTATACTCCTCCCTCTTACAAAACCTGATTGATTAGGAGAGATCAGGTTTGGTAGGATAGGAGCCAATCTGAGACATAGAAGCTTAGAAATAATCTTGTTGGTGAAGTTACTAAGGCTGATTGGTCGAAATTCAGAAAGTTTATTAGGGTGCTTCACTTTTGGAAGAAGAACAAGACATGCATGAGAGATATATTTTGGAATCATATGACCATTGAAAAAGGAGTGAATAACTGCCAGTAGGTCATTCTTGATGACACCCCAACACTTCTGGAAAAAACAACCATTCATTCCATCTGGCCCTGCAGCTGAATTAGGATCCATTGAGAAAACCACCTCTTTAAGCTCCTCCATAGTAGGAAAGGCTCTCATTCTGTCATTATGTTCCTTCATGACCATCCTAGGAATGCAGTCCAGAGGGGTCTCATCAATATACTCATCCTCTCCAGTGAAGATGTTCTGGTAATATTCACAGGCAGCCTGTGCAACTTGTTCATCCCCTTGAATCCACTCATCATTATCCTTGAGGATTTTGTGAATAAACAATCTCCTTCTTCTTCCTCTAACCAAAGCATGAAAGTATTTCGAATTTCCATCCCCTTCCTTAAACCATTGCAGCTGAGTCTTTTGTTTAAGGATAGAGTCTTCCACTTTCATGAATTTAATGTATTCTGCATTTGTACAGTGAAGCTCAGCTCTCTGCTCTTCTGTATTATTATGAATAAGATTCTCCTCTGCCACCCTGACTCTTTCCTCAAACTCTTTAACCTTGGCATAAATGTCTCCAAATTACAGTCTTGACCATGTACTGAGGGTAGAGGCCAGTCTCTTCATCTTCTGATGGAAAATCCACATAGGATTTCCTTCTACAGGTCTGTCCCAGCACTTAGCAACTGTTTCTGCAAATGAAGGCTGGTCAACCCAGCAGTTTAAGAATTTGAAGTATTTAATGTGGTCTTGAGGTCTGGCTTGCATTTCCATGAGAAGTGGGCAGTGATCAGATCCTACAGAAGGAAGATGGGTGATGCTAGTGTGGGGCATATCTTGCAACCATCTATCATTAACCATTTAGGGTTTAATGTTTAGGGTTTTGGTTTAAGATATAGGGTTTAGGGTTTAGAGTTTATGTTTTTGGGTTAAGGGTTTAGGGTTTATAGTTTAGAGTTTGTTATTTAGGGTTTAGGGTTGAAGGTTTAGAGTTGTACATTTAGGGTTTATGGTTTAGGGTTAGGTCAAGGTTTAAGGGTTTAGGGTTTAGGATTTTGGGTTGAAGGTTTAGGGTTTAGGTTTTGACTTGTATGTTTAGGGTTTAGAATTAGGGTTTAGGGTTTAGGTTCTAGAATTTGAATTCAGGGTTTAGGATTTAGGCTTAGGATTAGGGTATATGTTTAGGGTTTAGGAATCAGGGTTAGGGTTTAGGGTTTAGGGTTTAAATTTAGGTCCTAAGATTTAGGGTTTATGCTTATGTTTAGGGTTTAGGGTTTACGTTTATGATTTAGAGTTTAAGGTTTAGGTTTTAGGGTTTAAGTTTAGGGTTATGTTTTAGGGTTTAGGGTTTACGATTTAGGGGTTAAGGTTAAAGTTTGGAGTTTAGGATTTAGGGTTTAGGTTTTAGGGTTTAGGGTTTAGAATTTTGGTTTTAGGGTTTAGGGTTTAAGATTTAAGGTTTAGGGTTTAGGTTTAGGGTTTAGGATTTAGGGTTAGGGTTTAGGGTTTAGAGTTTTGATTTTACGTTTAGGCTTTAGGGTTTAGTTTTTAGGGTTGTAGGGTTTAGGGTTTAGTGTTTAGGATATAGAGCTTAGGGTTTAAGGTAAAGGGTTTTAAATATAGGGTGTAGGTTTTAGTGTTTAGGATTTAGGGTTGAGGGTTTAGGGTTTAGGGTTTAGGGTTTAGGTTTTAGGGTTTAGAGTTTGGATTTTGGGTTTAGGGTTTTGGTTTAGGGTTTATGGTTTAGGGTTTAGGGTTGAGGGTTTTAAGGTTTAAGGTTTAGGGTTTGGGGTTTAGCGTGTAGGGATTAGGGTTTAGGGTTTAGGGTTTAGGATATAGGGTTTAGGGTTTAGGTTTTAGGGTTTAGGTTTTAGGGTTTAGAGTTTAGGGTTTAGGGTTAAAGTTTTAGGGTTAAAGTTTTAGGGTTTAGGATGTAAGGTTTAGGATTTAGGATTTATGATTAAGGGTTTAATTTAGGGTATATATTTTAGCGTTTATGGTTTAAGGTTTAGGGTTTATGGTTTAAGGTTTATGGTTTAGTGTTTAGTGTTTAGGATTTAAGATTTAGGGTTGAGGGTTTAGGGTTTTGGGTTTAGGGTTTAGGGTTTAGGGTTTAGGATTTGTGATTTGATTTAGGGTTTTAGGTTTAGGGTATAGGGTTTAGGGTTTAGTGTTTTGGGTGTAGAGTTTAGGTTTTAGAGTTTAGGATGTAGGGTTTAGGGTTTAAGATTTATGATTAAGGGTTTAATTTATGGTATATCTTTTAGGGTTTATGGTTTAGAGTTTAGGGTTTAGGGTTTAGAGTTTAGGGTTTAGGGTTTTATGGTTTAAGGTTTATGGTTTAGAGTTTAAGGATTAGAGCTTAGGGTTTAGAGTTTATAATTTAGGGTTTATGGTTTAGGGTTTAGCGTTTAGGGTTTAGAGTTTAGGGTTTAGGGTATAGGGTTTTAAATATAGGGTTTAGGTTTTAGGGTTTTGGAGTTAGGGTTGAAGGTTTAGGGTTTTGGGTTTAGGGTTTAGGGTTTAACATTTGGAGTTTAGGATATAGGGTTTCGTGTTTAGGGTTTAGGATTTTGGGTTTGGTTATAGGGTTTAGGGTTTTAATTTAGGTTCTAGGATTTAGGGTTTATGTTTATGTTTAGGGTTTAGGTTTTAGGGATTGTAGTTTAGAGTTTAAAGTTTAGGTTTTAGGGTTTAGGGTTTAGAGTTGTGATTTATGGTTTAGGGTTTCAGAGTTTAGAATTTAGGGTTTTATGGTTTAGGGTTTAGGGTTTAGGGTTTAGAGTTAAGGGTTTAGGATTGAGGATTTGGTTTACGGTTTTGGGTAGAGGGTTTAGAGTTTAGGTTTTAGGGTTTAGGGTTTAGGGTTAGAATTTTAGGGTTTAGGGTTTAGTATTTATGATTAAGGGTTTAATTTAGGGTATATCTTTTAGGGTTTATGGTTTATGGTTTAGGGTTTAGCGTTTACAATTTAGGGTTTAGGGTTTATGGTTTAAGGCTTATGGTTTAGAGTTTAAGGATTAGATTTTTCGGTTTAGAGTTTAGAATTTAGGGTTTATGGTTTAGGTTTAGGATTCAGGGTTTAGAGTTTAGGGTTTAGGGTAGAGGGTTTTAAATATAGGGTTTAGGTATTAGGGTTTTGAATTTAGAGTTGAACGTTTAGGGTTTGGGGACCCTAAAACCTAAACCTTAAACGCTAAACCATAAACCCTAAACATAAACATAAACCCTAAATCCTAGGACCTAAATTTAAACCCTAAACCCTAAACCCTAACCCAAAATCCTAAAACCTAAACACTAAACCCTAAATCCTAAACTCTAAACCCAAAACGCTAAACGTTCAACCCTAAATCTGAAACCCTAAAACCTAAACCCTACACCCTAAAACCTAAACTCTAAATCCTAAACCCTAATCCCTAAACCTTAAACCCTAAACATAAACCCTAAACCCTAAACCCTAAATCCTAAATTCTAAATGTTAAACCCTAAATCAAAAACCTTAAACCTTTAACCCTAAAACCTAAACCCTATACCCTAAACCCTAAAATCTAAACCCTAAACCTAATCCCTAAACCTAATCCCTAAACCTTAAACCCTGAACCTAAACCCTAAATCCTAAACCCTACACCATAAACCCTAAATATAAACATAAACCCTAAATCCTAGGAGCTAAATTTAAACCCTACACCTTAAAACCCTAACCCCAAATCCAAAAACCTAAACAGAAACCGTAAACACTAAACCCTAAATCCTAAACTCTAAATGTTAAACCCTAAACCCAAAATCCTAAACCTTCAACCCTAAATCTTAAACCCTAAAACCTAAACCCTATACCCTAATCCCTAAACTCTAAACTCAAAACCCTAATCCCTAAATCATAAACCCTAAATCCTAAACCCTACACCATAAACCCTAAACATAAATATAAACCCTAACTCCTAGGACCTAAATTTAAACCCTAAACCTTAAACCCTAACCCTAAATACTAAAACCTAAACATAAACCGTAAACACTAAACCCTAAATCCTATGCTCTAAATGCTAAACCCTAAACCCTAACCCAAAACCCTAAATATTCAACCCTAAATCCAAAATCCTAAAACCTAAACCCTATACCCTAAACCCTAAACTCTAAACCCAAAACACTAAACCTAAACCCTAAACCCTAAACCATAAACCCTAAACCCTAAATTGTAAACTCTAAACCCTAAACCCTAAACCGTAAACCATAAACCCTAAACTAAACCCTAAACCCAAAACCCTAATCATTAAACCCTAAATCCCACAGCATAAACTCTAAGCTCTAATCCCAATAACATATACCCTAAGCCCAAAACTCTAAACTCTAAACCCTAAACCCTAAGTCCTAAACCCTAAACTAAACCCTAAACCCCAAACCCTAAACCAAACCCTAAATTCTTAACACTAAATTCTAAACCTTTAACCCTAATCCCTACACCCTAAACTCTAAACCCTAAATCGTACAACCTTAAACACTAGACCCTAAACCCTAAATCAAAAATCCAAACTCTAAACCCTAAACCCTAAACCGTAACACTAAATCCTACACCCTAAACCAAATCCCTAAACCTTAAATCCTAAACCCTACAACTTAAATCCTAAACCGGGTTTAGTGTTTAGGGCATAGGGTTTAGGGTTTAGAGTTTAGGGTTTAGAGCTTAAAGTTTAGGGTCTAGGATTTAGGGTTTATATTTAGATTTAGGGTTTAGGGTTTAGGGGTTAGGGTTTAGAGTTTAGGGTTTGAGTTTAGGGTTTAGGGTTTTGATTTAAAGATTTAGGATTTAGGGTTTGGGGTTTAGGGTTTAGAATTAGGGTTTAAGGTTTAGAGTTAGGGTTTAGGGTTTAGTGTTAAGGTTAAGGGTTTAGGGTTTAGTCTTTAGAGTTTAGGGTTAGGAATTAGAGTTAAATATTAAAGGTTTAGGGTTTAGGTTTTGAGTTGTAGGTTTAGGGTTTACGATTTGGTATTGAGGATTTAGTGTTTAGGGTTTTAAATTAAGGGTTTAGGTTTTAGGGTTTAGGTATCAAGGTTTAGGGTTTCGTGTTTAAGGTATAGAGTTTAGAGTGTATGGTTAAGGGTTTAAGGTTTAGAATTTAGGGTTTAGGTTAGAGATTAGTGTTTAGGTTAGGGTTTAGTGTTTAGGGTTTAAATTTTAGGGTTTAGGGTTTAGAGTTTAGTGTTTAGGGTTTAGTTGTAAGGTTTAGGTTTAGGGTTAGGGTTTAGTGTTTCGGGTTTAAGATTTAGAGTTTATGGTTTAGGGTTTTGTTTCAGGGTTTTGTGTTTATTGTTTCGCGTTAGGTTTGAAGGTTTAATGTTCTGGGTTTTGTTTTAAGATGTAGGGTTTAGGGTTTATAGTTTAGGTTTTTGGGTTAAGGGTTTACGGTTTACAGTTTAGATTTTAGAGCTTGTTATTTAGGGTTTAGGGTTTAAGGTTTTGAGTTATAGGTTTAGGGGTTTATGGTTTAGGGTTTAAGGTATAGGGTTTACAGTTTAGTGTTAAGGGTTAAGGGTTTAGGGTTGAGGGTGTAGGGTTTAGGGTTGAGGGTTTTAGGGTTTAGGGTTTAGAGTTTATGGTTTAAGGTTTAGGGTTTAGGATTTAGGGTATAGGATTTAGGGTTTACGATTTAGAGTTTAGGGATTTGGGTTTATCGTTTAGGTTTTAGGATTTATGATTTAGGTTTTGGGTGCAGGGTTTAGGGTGAAGGTGTAGGGTTTAGTGTTTAGGGTTACGGTTTAGTGTTTAGGGTTTAAATTTTAGGGTGTAGGATTTATATTTTATGGTTTAGGGTTTAGTTTTAGGGTTTCATGTTTATTATTTAGCGTTAGGGTTTAGGGTATAGTGTTTAGGGTTTTGGTTTAAGATGTAGGGTTTAGGGTTTAGAGTTTATGTTTTTGGGTTAAGGATTTAGGGTTTACAATTTTGAGTTTAGAGTTTGTTATTTAGGGTTTAGGGTTTTAGGTTTAGGGTTGAAGGTTTCGAGTTGTACGTTTAGGGTTTATGGTTTAGGGTTGAGTCAAGGTTTTAGGGTTATGTTTTAGCATTTAGGGTTTACAATTTAGGGGTTAAGGTTAAGGTTTTGAGTTTAGATTTTAGGGTTTAGGTTTTAGGGTTTAGGGTTTAGAATTTTGGTTTTGGGTTTAGGGTTTAAGATTTAAGGTTTAGGGTTTTGGTTTAGCGTTTAGAGTTTTGATTTTACGTTTAGGCTTTAGGGTTTAGTGTTTAGGGTGGTAGGGTTTAGGGTTTAGGGTTTATGATATAGAGTTTAGGGTTTAAGGTAAGGGATTTTCAATAGAGGGTTTAGGATTTAGTGTTTAGGATTTAGGGTTTAGGGTTTATGGTTTAGGGTTTAGGTTTTAAGTTTTAGGGTTTAGGGTTTACGGTTTTGGTTTTAGGGTTTAGGGTTCAGGATTTATGGTTTAGGGTTTAGGATTTAATGTTAGGGTTTAGGGTTTAGAGTTTGGATTTTGGGTTTAGGGTTTTGATTTAGGGTTTATGGTTTATGGTTTAGGGTTGAGGGTTTTAATGTTAAAGGTTTAGGGTATGGGGTTTAGTGTGTAGGGATTAGGGTTCAGGGTTTAGGGTTTAGGGTTTAGGATTTAGGATTTGGTTTAGGGTTTATGGTTTAGGGTATAGGGTTTAGGGTGTAGGGTTTTGGTTTTAGAGTTTCGAGTTTGGGGTTTAGGGTTAAGGTTTTAGGGTTTAGGGTGTAAGGTTTAGGATTTAGGATTTATGATTAAGGGTTTAATTTAGGGTATAACTTTTAGCGTTTATGGTTTAAGGTTTAGGGTTTCTGGTTTAGTGTTTAGTGTTTAAGGTTTAGGATTTAGGGTTGAGGGTTTAGGGTTTAGGGTTTGGGGTTTAGGGTGTAGTTTTCAGGGTTTAGGGTTTAGGGTTTAGGATATAGGATTTGGTTTAGGGTTTAGGGTTTAGGGTTTAGTGTATAGGGTTTAGGGTTTATGATTTAGGATTTGGTTTAGGGTTTAGGGTTTAGGGTTTAGGGTATAGGGGTTAGAGTTTAGGTTTTAGAGTTTTGAGTTTATGGTTTAGGGTTAAGGTTTTAGGGCTTAGGGTGTAGGGTTTAGGAGTCAGGATTTATGATTAAGGGTTTAATTTAGGGTATATCTGTTAGCATTTATGGTTTAAGGTTTAGGGTTTAGGGTTTATTGTTTAAGGTTGATGGTTTAGACTTTAAGGATTAGAGTGTAGGGTTTAGAGTTTACGGTTTAGGTTTAGGGTTCATGGTTTAGAGTTTAGGGTTTAGGGTATAGGGTTTAGGGTTTAGTGTGTAGGGTTTTGGTTTTAGAGTTTCGAGTTTAGGGTTTAGGGTTAAGGTTTTAGGGTTTAGGGTGTAAGGTTTACGATTTAGGATTTATGATTAAGGGTTTAATTTAGGGTATAACTTTTAGCGTTTATGGTTTAAGGTTTAGGGTTTATGGTTTAGTGTTTAGTGTTTAGGGTTTAGGATTTTGGGTTGAGGGTTTAGGGTTTAGGATTTAGGATTTGGTTTAGGGTTTTAGGTTTAGGGTATAGGGTTTAGGATTTAGGGTTTTGGGTGGAGAGTTTAGGTTTTAGGGTTTAGGATTAAGGTTTTAGGGTTTTGGATGTAGGGTTTAGGGTTTAAGATTTATGATTAAGGGTTTAATTTAGGGTATATCTTTTAGGGTTTATGGTTTAGAGTTTAGGGTTTAGTGTTTATGGTTTAGAGTTTAAGGATTAGAGTTTAGGGTTTAGAGTTTATAATTTAGGGTTTATGGTTTAGGGTTTAGGGTTTGTAGTTTAGAGTTTAGGGTATATCTTTTAGGGTTTATGGTTCAGGGTTTAGGGTTTAGGGTTTAGAGTTTAGTGTTTATGGTTTATGGTTTAAGGTTTATGGTTTAGAGTTTAAGGATTAGAGTTTAGGGTTTAGAGTTTAGAATTTAGGGTTTATGGTTTAGGGTTTAGGGTTTAGGGTTTAGAGTTTAAGGTTTATGGTGTAGGGTTTTAAATATATGGTTTAGGTTTTAGGGTTTTGGAGTTAGGGTTGAAGGTTTAGGGTTTCGGGTTTAGGGTTTAGGGTTTAACATTTAGAGTTTAGGATATAGGGTTTAGTGTTTAGGGTTTAGGATTTAGGGTTAGGTTTTAGGGTTTAGGGTTTAGGGTTTGAATTTAGGGTTTAGGGTGTTGGGTTTAGGGTTTAGGATTTATGATTAAGGGTTTAATTTAGTGTATATCTTTTAGGGTTTATGGTTTAGGGTTTAGGGTTTAGGGTTTCGAGTTTAGGGTTTATGGTTTATGGTTTAAGGTTTATGGTTTAGAGTTTAAGGTATTAGAGTTTAGGGTTTAGAGTTTAGAATTTAGGGTTTATCGTTTAGCGTTTAGGGTTTAGGGTTTAGTGTTTAGAGTTTAGGGTTTGTGGTATGGGGTTTTAAATATAGGGTTAAGGTTTTAGGGTTTAGGGTGTAGGGTTTAGGATTCAGGATTTATGATTAAAGGTTTAATTTAGGGTATATCTTTTAGCGTTTATGGTGTAAGGTTTAGGGTTTAGGGTTTAGAGTTTAGGGTTTAGGGTTTATGGTTTAAGGTTTATGGTTTAGACTTTAAGGATTAGAGTGTAGGGTTTAGAGTTTACGATTTAGGTTTAGGGTTCATGGTTTAGAGTTTAGGGTTTAGGGTATAGGGTTTTAAATATATGGTTTAGGTTGTAGGGTTTTGCATTTAGGGTTGAAGTTTTAGGGTTTTGGGTATAGTGTTGAGGGTTTAACATTTAGAGTTTGGGATTTGGGGTTTAGTATTTAGGGTTTAGGATTTAGGGTTGAGGGTTTAGGTTTTAGGTTTTAGGGTTTAGGATTTAGGATTTAGTATTTGGTTTACGGTTTATGGTTTAGGGTATTGGGTTTAGGGTTTAGGGTTTAAGGTTTAGGTTTTAGGGTTTAGGTTTTAGGGTTTAGGATTAAGGTTTTAGGGTTTAGGGTTTAGGATTTATGATTAAGGGTTTAATTTAGGGTATATCTTTTAGGGTTTATGGTTCAGGGTTTAGGGTTTAGGGTTTAGAGTTTAGTGTTTATGGTTTATGGTTTAAGGTTTATGGTTTAGAGTTTAGGGATTAGAGTTTAAGGTTTAGAGTTTAGTATTTAGGGTTTATGGTTTATGGTTTAGGGTTTAGGGTTTAGGGTTTAGAGTTTAAGGTTTATGGTGTAGGGTTTTAAATATATGGTTTAGGTTTTAGGGTTTTGGAGTTAGGGTTGAAGGTTTAGGGTTTTGGGTTTAGGGTTTTGGGTTTAACATTTAGAGTTTAGGATGTAGGGTTTAGTGTTTAGGGTTTAGGATTGAGGGTTAGGGTTTAGGGTTTAGGGTTTAGGGTTTGAATTTAGGTCCTATGATTTAGGGTTTATGTTTATGCTTAGGGTTTACGTTTTAGTGTTTGTGGTTTAGAGTTTAAGGTTTAGGTTTTAGGGTTTAGGGTTTAGAGATATGATTTATGGTTTAGGGTTTCAGTTTAGGGTTAGGTTTTAGGGTTTAGGATTTAGAGTTTATGGTTTAGGTTTAGCGTTTAGCATTTAGGGTTAGCGTTTAGGGTTTAGGTATTAGGGTTTAGGGCTTAGAGTTTTGGTTTTAGAGTTTAGGGTTTAGGATTTAAGATTTAGGGTTTATGTTTTGGGTTTTAGGGTTTAGGGTTTAGGATTTATGGTTTAGAGTTTAGGGTTTAGGGTTTATTGTTTAAGGTTTATGGTTTATAGTTTAAGGATTAGAGTTTAGGGTTTAGGGTTTAGAATTTAGGGTTTATGGTTTAGGTTTGGGGTTTAGGTTTTAGAGTTTAGGGTTTAGGGTATAGGGTTTTAAATATAGGGTTTGGTTTAGGGTTTAGGATTTAAGATATAGGGTTTATGGTTTAAGGTTTACAGTTTAGGGCTTAGGGCTTAGGGTTTAGGATTTAGGGTTTAGGGCTTAGGGCATAGGGTATAGGGTTTAGGGTTTAGAGATTAAGGTGTAGGGTTTAGGGTTTAGGATTCATGATGTAGGGTTTAATTTAGTGTATAGGTTTTAGGGTTTAGGGTTTAAGGTTTAGGGTTTAGGGTATAGGGTTTAGGATTTAGGGTTTAGAGTTTAAGGTTTAGGGTTTAGGGTTTAGGGTTTATTGTTTAAGGATTATGGTTTATAGTTTAAGGATTAGAGTTTAGGGTTTAGGGTTTAGAATTTAGGGTTTATGGTTTAGGTTTGGGGTTTAGGTTTTAGAGCTTAGGGTTTAGGGTATAGGGTTTTAAATATAGGGTTTGGTTTAGGGTTTAGGATTTAAGATATAGGGTTTATGGTTTAAGGTTTATAGTTTAGGGCTTAGGGCTTAGGGCTTAGGGTTTAGGATTTAAGGTTTAGGGCTTAGGGCATAGGGTATAGGGTTTAGGGTTTAGAGATTAAGGTTTAGGGTTTAGGGTTTAGGATTCATGATGTAGGGTTTAATTTAGTGTATAGGTTTTAGGGTTTAGGGTTTAAGGTTTAGGGTTTAGGGTATAGGGTTTATTGTTTAAGGTTTATGGTTTAGGTTTGGGGTTTAGGTTTTAGAGTTTAGGGTTTAGTGTATAGGGTTTTAAATATAGGGTTTGGTTTAGGGTTTAGGATTTAAGATATAGGGTTTATGGTTTAAGGTTTACAGTTTAGGGCTTAGGGCTTAGGGTTTAGGATTTAGGGTTTAGGGCTTAGGGCATAGGGTATAGGGTTTAGGGTTTAGGGTTTAGAGATTAAGGTGTAGGGTTTAGGGTTTAGGATTCATGACGTAGGGTTTAATTTAGTGTATAGGTTTTAGGGTTTAGGGTTTAAGGTTTAGGGTTTAGGGTATTGGGTTTAGGATTTAGGGTTTAGAGTTTAAGGTTTAGGGTTTAGGGTTTAGGGTTTAGGGTTAAGGGTTTTGTGTTAAGGGTTTAGGGTTTAGGGTCTGGTTTAGGGTTTAGTGTTTATGGTTTAGGTTCAAGGGTTTAGGATTTATGGTTTAGGGTTAGATTTTACGGTTTATGATATAGGGTTTTAAATATAGGGTTTAGGTTTTAGGGTTTTGGAGTTAGGGTTGAAGGTTTAGGATTTTGGGTTTAACATTTAGAGTTTAGGATATAGGGTTTAATGTTTAGGGTTTAGGATTTAGGGTTAGGGTTTAGGGTTTGGGGTTTGAATTTAGGTCCTAGGATTTAGGGTTTATGTTTATGTTTAGGGTTTAGGTTTTATGGTTTGTGGTTTAGAGTTTAAGGTTTAGGTTTAAGGTTTATGGTTTAGAGTTATGATTTATGGTTTAGGGTTTCAATTTAGGGTTAGGTATTAGGGTTTAGGATTTAGAGTTTATGGTTTAGGTTTAGGGTTTAGCATTTAGGGTTAGGGTTTAGGGTTTTGGTATTAGGATTTAGGGTTTAGAGTTTTGGTTTTAGGGTTTAGGGTTTTAGATTTAAGATTTAGGGTTTATGTTTAGGGTGTAGGATTTAGGATTAGGCTTTAGGGTTTAGGGTGTAGGGTTTAGTGTTTGTATTTTAGGTTTAGGGTTTAGTGTTTAGGGTTGTAGGGCTTAAGGTTTAGGTTTTAGGGTTTATGGTTTAAGGTGTTGGGATTAGTGTTCAAGGTTTAGAGTTTAGGGTTTGGATTGGGATTTTGGGTTGAGGGTATAGGGTTTTATGTTTAGGGCTTAGGGTTTAGGGTTAACATTTTTGGTTTAGAGTTTACGATTTAGGGTTTAGGGTTTAACATTTAGTGTTTAGGGTATAGGGTTTATGGTTAAGGGTTTAGGTTTTAGAGTTTACGGTTTATGGTTAAGGCTTTAGGGTATATGTCTTAGGGTTTATGGTTTATGGTTTAGGCTTTATGGTTTAGGGTTTAGGGTTTCCGGTATTGGGTTTACGGCTTAGGGTTTAGGGTTTTAAATATAGGCTTTAGGTTTTAGGGTTTTGGATTTAGGGTTGTAGGTTTAGGGTTTAGGGTGTAGGGTTTAGGGTTTAGGGTGTAGGGTGTAGGGTTTTGGGTGTAGGGATTAGGGTTTAGTGATTAGGGTTTAGGGTTTAGGATTTAGGTTTTGGTATAGGGTTTAGGGTTTAGGGTATAAGGTTTAGGGTTTAGGATTTAGGGTTTAGGATTTAGGGTTAGGGTTTTAGGGTTTAGGGTTTTGTGTTTTGGGTTTTGGGTTTAGGGTTTAAGGTATAGGGTTTAGGATTGAGGTCTAGGGTTTATGGTTTAGGTTTAGAGTTTAGGGTTTATGGTTTAGGTTTAGGGTTTAGGGTATTGGGTATAGGGTTTAGGGTTGAGGGTTTAGGTTTTAGGGTTTAGGTTTTAAGGTTTAGGATTATGGTTTTAGAATATAGTGTGTAGGGTTTAGGGTTAAGGATTTATGATTAAGGTTTTAATTTAGGGTTTATGTTTTAGGGTTTATGGTTTAGGGTTTAGGATTTATTGTTTAAGGTTTATGGTTTATAGTTTAAGGATTAGAGTTTAGGGTTTAGGGTTTAGAATTTAGGGTTTATGGTTTAGGTTTGGGTTTAGGTTTTAGAGTTTAGGGTTTAGTATAGGGTTTTAAATAGGGTTTGGTTTAGGGTTTAGGATTTAAGATATAGGGTTTATGGGTTAAGGTTTACATTTAGGGCTTAGGGCTTAGGATTTAGGATTTAGGGTTTAGGGCTTAGGGTATAGGGTATAGGGTTTAGGGTTTAGAGATTAAGGTGTAGGGTTTAGGGTTTAGGATTCATGATGTAGGGTTTAATTTAGTGTATAGGTTTTAGGGTTTAGGGTTTAAGGTTTAGGGTTTAGGGTATAGGGTTTAGGATTTAGGGTTTAGAGTTTAAGGTTTAGGGTTTAGGGTTTAGGGTTTATTGTTTAAGGTTTATGGTTTATAGTTTAAGGATTAGAGTTTAGGGTTTAGGGTTTAGAATTTAGGGTTTATGGTTTAGGTTTGGGGTTTAGGTTTTAGAGCTTAGGGTTTAGGGTATAGGGTTTTAAATATAGGGTTTGGTTTAGGGTTTAGGATTTAAGATATAGGGTTTATGGTTTAAGGTTTATAGTTTAGGGCTTAGGGCTTAGGGCTTAGGGTTTAGGATTTAGGGTTTAGGGCTTAGGGCATAGGGTATAGGGTTTAGGGTTTAGAGATTAAGGTTTAGGGTTTAGGGTTTAGGATTCATGATGTAGGGTTTAATTTAGTGTATAGGTTTTAGGGTTTAGGGTTTAAGGTTTAGGGTTTAGGGTATAGGGTTTAGGATTTAGGGTTTAGAGTTTAAGGTTTAGGGTTTAGGGTTTAGGGTTTATTGTTTAAGGTTTATGGTTTATAGTTTAAGGATTAGAGTTTAGGGTTTAGGGTTTAGAATTTAGGGTTTATGGTTTAGGTTTGGGGTTTAGGTTTTAGAGTTTAGGGTTTAGGGTATAGGGTTTTAAATATAGGGTTTGGTTTAGGGTTTAGGATTTAAGATATAGGGTTTATGGTTTAAGTTCTGATTTAGGGCTTAGGGCTTAGGGTTTAGGATTTAGGGTTTAGGGCTTAGGGCATAGGGTATAGGGTTTAGGGTTTAGAGATTAAGGTGTAGGGTTTAGGGTTTAGGATTCATGACGTAGGGTTTAATTTAGTGTATAGGTTTTAGGGTTTAGGGTTTAAGGTTTAGGGTTTAGGGTATTGGGTTTAGGATTTAGGGTTTAGAGTTTAAGGTTTAGGGTTTAGGGTTTAGGGTTTAGGGTTAAGGGTTTTGTGTTAAGGGTTTAGGGTTTAGGGTCAAGGGTTTAGGGTCTGGTTTAGGGTTTAGTGTTTATGGTTTAGGTTCAAGGGTTTAGGATTTATGGTTTAGGATTAGATTTTAGGGTTTATGATATAGGGTTTTAAATATAGGGTTTAGGTTTTAGGGTTTTGGAGTTAGGGTTGAAGGTTTAGGATTTTGGGTTTAACATTTAGAGTTTAGGATATAGGGTTTAATGTTTAGGGTTTAGGATTTAGGGTTAGGGTTTAGGGTTTGGGGTTTGAATTTAGGTCCTAGGATTTAGGGTTTATGTTTATGTTTAGGGTTTAGGTTTTATGGTTTGTGGTTTAGAGTTTAAGGTTTAGGTTTAAGGTTTATGGTTTAGAGTTATGATTTATGGTTTAGGGTTTCAATTTAGGGTTAGGTATTAGGGTTTAGGATTTAGAGTTTATGGTTTAGGTTTAGGGTTTAGCATTTAGGGTTAGGGTTTAGGGTTTTGGTATTAGGATTTAGGGTTTAGAGTTTTGGTTTTAGGGTTTAGGGTTTTATATTTAAGATTTAGGGTTTATGTTTAGGGTGTAGGATTTAGGATTAGGCTTTAGGGTTTAGGGTGTAGGGTTTAGTGTTTGGATTTTAGGTTTAGGGTTTAGTGTTTAGGGTTGTAGGGCTTAAGGTTTAGGTTTTAGGGTTTATGGTTTAAGGTGTTGGGATTAGTGTTCAAGGTTTAGAGTTTAGGGTTTGGATTGGGATTTTGGGTTGAGGGTATAGGGTTTTATGTTTAGGGCTTAGGGTTTAGGGTTAACATTTTTGGTTTAGAGTTTACGATTTAGGGTTTAGGGTTTAACATTTAGTGTTTAGGGTATAGGGTTTATGGTTAAGGGTTTAGGTTTTAGAGTTTACGGTTTATGGTTAAGGCTTTAGGGTATATGTCTTAGGGTTTATGGTTTATGGTTTAGGCTTTATGGTTTAGAATTTAGGGTTTAGGGTTTACGGTTTTGGGTTTAGGGGTTAGGGTGTAGGGTTTTAAATATAGGCTTTAGGTTTTAGGGTTTTGGATTTAGGGTTGTAGGTTTAGGGTTTAGGGTGTAGGGTTTAGGGTTTAGGGTGTAGGGTGTAGGGTTTTGGGTGTAGGGATTAGGGTTTAGTGATTAGGGTTTAGGGTTTAGGATTTAGGTTTTGGTATAGGGTTTAGGGTTTAGGGTATAAGGTTTAGGGTTTAGGATTTAGGGTTTAGGATTTAGGGTTAGGGTTTTAGGGTTTAGGGTTTTGTGTTTTGGGTTTTGGGTTTAGGGTTTAAGGTATAGGGTTTAGGATTGAGGTCTAGGGTTTATGGTTTAGGTTTAGAGTTTAGGGTTTATGGTTTAGGTTTAGGGTTTAGGGTATTGGGTATAGGGTTTAGGGTTGAGGGTTTAGGTTTTAGGGTTTAGGTTTTAAGGTTTAGGATTATGGTTTTAGAATATAGTGTGTAGGGTTTAGGGTTAAGGATTTATGATTAAGGTTTTAATTTAGGGTTTATGTTTTAGGGTTTATGGTTTAGGGTTTAGGATTTATTGTTTAAGGTTTATGGTTTATAGTTTAAGGATTAGAGTTTAGGGTTTAGGGTTTAGAATTTAGGGTTTATGGTTTAGGTTTGGGGTTTAGGTTTTAGAGTTTAGGGTTTAGAGTATAGGGTTTTAAATATAGGGTTTGGTTTAGGGTTTAGGATTTAAGATATAGGGTTTATGGGTTAAGGTTTACATTTAGGGCTTAGGGCTTAGGATTTAGGATTTAGGGTTTAGGGCTTAGGGTATAGGGTATAGGGTTTAGGGTTTAGAGATTAAGGTGTAGGGTTTAGGGTTTAGGATTCATGATGTAGGGTTTAATTTAGTGTATAGGTTTTAGGGTTTAGGGTTTAAGGTTTAGGGTTTAGGGTATAGGGTTTAGGATTTAGGGTTTAGAGTTTAAGGTTTAGGGTTTAGGGTTTAGGGTTTATTGTTTAAGGTTTATGGTTTATAGTTTAAGGATTAGAGTTTAGGGTTTAGGGTTTAGAATTTAGGGTTTATGGTTTAGGTTTGGGGTTTAGGTTTTAGAGCTTAGGGTTTAGGGTATAGGGTTTTAAATAGGAGTTTGGTTTAGGGTTTGGGATTTAAGATATAGGGTTTATGGTTTAAGGTTTATAGTTTAGGAGCTTAGGAGCTTAGGGTTTAGGATTTAGGGTTTAGGGCTTAGGGCATAGGGTATAGGGTTTAGGGTTTAGAGATTAAGGTTTAGGGTTTAGGGTTTAGGATTCATGATGTAGGGTTTAATTTAGTGTATAGGTTTTAGGGTTTAGGGTTTAAGGTTTAGGGTTTAGGGTATAGGGTTTAGGATTTAGGGTTTAGAGTTTAAGGTTTAGGGTTTAGGGTTTAGGGTTTATTGTTTAAGGTTTATGGTTTATAGTTTAAGGATTAGAGTTTAGGGTTTAGGGTTTAGAATTTAGGGTTTATGGTTTAGGTTTGGGGTTTAGGTTTTAGAGTTTAGGGTTTAGGATTTAAGATATAGGGTTTATGGTTTAAGGTTTATAGTTTAGGGCTTAGGGCTTAGGGTTTAGGGTTTAGGGTTTAGTGTTTAGGGTTTAGGGTTTAGAGTTTATGGCTTAGGGTTTAGGGTTTATGGCTTAGGGTTTAGGGTTTAGGGTTTAGGGTCAAGGGTTTAGGGTTTAGGGTTTAGGGTTTAAGGTTTAGGGTTTAGGGTTTAGGGTTTAGGGTCAAGGGTTTAGGATCTGGTTTAGGGTTTAGTGTTTAGAGTTTAGGGTTTAGAGTTTATGGCTTAGGGTTCAGGGTATATGGCTTAGGGTTTAGGGTTTAGGGTAAAGGGTATAGGGTTTAGGGTTCAGGGTTTAGAGTTTTGTGTGAAGAATTTAGGTTTTGGTTTAGGGTTTAGGGTTTAGGTTATAGTGTTTACAGTTTAAGGCTTAGAGTTTAGGGCTTTGGGCTTAGGGTTTAGGAGTTAGGGCTTAGGGCTTATGGTATAGGGTTTAGGGTTTAGGGTTTAGAGTTTATGGTGTAGGGTTTAGGGTTATGGGTTTAGCGTTTAGGATTTATGATTTAGGGTTTAATTTAGTGTATATGTTTTAGGGTTTAGTGTTTTAGGTTTAGGGTTTAGGGTATAGGGTTTAGGGTTTAGGGTTTAGGGTTTAGAGTTTAAGGTTTAGGGTTTAGGGTTTAGGGTTTAGGGTTAAGGGTTTAGAGTTTAGTGTCAAGGATTTAGGGTTTGGTTGAGGGTTTAGGGTTTCAAGTTTAGGGTTTAGGGTTTAGGGTTTAGGGTTTAGGGTAAGGGTATAGGGTATAGGGCATAGGGTTTAGGGTTAGGGATTTAGAGTTTATGATGTAGGGTTTAGGGTTTAGGTTTCAGGGTTTAGAGTTTAGTGTCAAGGATTTAGGGTTTGGTTTGGGGTTTAGGGCTTAGGGTATAGGATTTACGATTTAAGGTTAAGAGTTTAGGGCTGAGGGCTTAGGGTTTAGGATTTAGGATTTAGGGCTTAGGGTATAGAGTATAGGGTTTAGGGTTTAGAGTTTATGGTGTAGGGTTTAGGGTTTTGGGTTTAGAGTTTACGATTTATGATTTAGGGTTTAATTTAGTGTATAGGTTTTAAGGTTTAGGGTTTTGGGTTTAGGGTTTAGGGTTTAGAGTTTAGAGTTTAGAGTTTAGGGTTTATGGTTTAGGTTTAGGGTTTAGGGTTTAGAGTTTACGGTTTAGGATATTGGGTTTTTGGTAAAGGGTTTAGGATTTAGGGTTGAAGGTTTAGGAGTTTGGGTTTAGTGTTTAGGGTTTAGAGTTTATGGTGTAGGATTTAGGGTTTAGGGTTCAGGGTTTAGAGTTTAGTGATAAGGATTTAGGGTTTGGTTTAGGGTTTAGGGTTTAGGGTATAGGGTTTATGGTTTAAGGTTTAGAGTTTAGAGCTTAGGGCTTAGGGTTTAGGGCTTAGGTATAGGGTATAGGGGTTAGGGTTTATAGTTTAAGGCGTAGGGTTTAGGGTGTAGGATTTATGAATAGGGTTTAATTTAGTGTATAGGTATTAGGGTTTAAGGTTTAAGGTTTAGGGTTTAGGGTATATGGTTTAGGATTTAGGGTTTAGAGTTTAAGGTTTAGGGTTTAGGGTTTAGGGTTTAGGATTTAGGGTTTACGGTTAAGGGTTTAGAGTTTAGGGTCAAGGGTTTAGGGTTTGGTTTTGGATTTAGTGTTTAGGGTTTAGTGTTTAAAGTTTAGGGCTTAGGGTTTAGGGCTTAGGGTTTAGGGTAAAGGGTATAGGGTTTAGGGTTTAGGGTTTATGTTGTAGACTTTAGGGTTTAGGGTTTAGTGTTCAGGGTTTAGAGTTTTGTGTTAAGGATTTAGGGTTTGGTTTAGTGTTTAGTGTTTAGGATATAGGGTTTACGGTTGAAGGTTTAGAGTTTAGGGCTTTGGACTTAGGGTTTAGGAGTTAGGGCTAAGGGCTGAGGGTATAGGGTATAGGGTATAAGGTTTAGGGTTTAGAGTTTATGGTGTAGGATTTAGGGTTTTGGGTTTAGCATTTAGGATTTATGGTTTAGGGTTTAATTTAGTGTATAGGTTTTAGGGTTTAATGTTTTGGGTTTAGGGTTTAGAGTTTAGGGTATAGGGTTTAGGGTTTAGGGTTTAGGGTTTAGGGTTAAGGGTTTAGAGTTTAGTGTCAAGGATTTAGGGTTTGATTTATGGTTTTGGGTTTAGGGTTTAGGGTTTAGGGTTTAAAGTTTTGGGCTTAGGGTTTAGGATATAGGGTTTAGGGTTTATGGTTTAGAGTTTATGGTGTAGTGTTTAGGGTTTAGGGTTTAGGTTTTAGGGCTTAGAGTTTAGTGTTAAGGATTACGGGTTTGGTTTAGGGTTTAGGGTTTAGGGTATAGGGTTTACGGTTTAAGGTTAAGAATTTAGGGCTTTGGCCTTAGGGTTTAGGATTTAGGGTTTAGGGCTGAAGGTATAGAGTATAGGGTTTAGGGTTTAGAGTTTATGGTGTAGGGTTTAGGGTTTTGGATTTAGAGTTTAGGATTTATGATTTAGGGTTTAATTTAGTGTATAGGTTTTGGGGTTTAGGGTTTCGGGTTTAGGGTTTAGGGTTTAGAGTTTAGAGTTTAGAGTTTAGTGTTTAGAGTTTAGAGTTTAGTGTTTATGGTTTAGGATATAGCGTTTTAGATAAAGGGTTTAGGATTTAGGGTTGAAGGTTTAGGATTTTGGGTTTAGGGTTTAGGGTTTAGGGTTCAATATTTAGAGTTTAGGATTTAGCATTTAGTGTTTAGGGTTTATGTTTAGGGTTTAGGATTTAGGGTTTAAATTTAGGTCCTAGGATTTAGGGTTTAGGTTTGTGTTTAGGTATTAGTGTTTAGGGTTTATGGTCTAGAGTTTAAGGTTTAGGTTTTAGAGTTTTGAGTTTAGGGTTTAGGGTTAAGGTTTTAGGGTTTATGGTGTAGGGTTTAGGATTTAGGATTTATGATGAAGGGTTTAATTTAGGGTATATCTTTTAGCATTTATGGTTTAAGGTTTAGGGTTTAGGGTTGATGGTTTAAGGTTTATGGTTTAGACTTTTAAGGATTAGAGTGTAGGGTTTAGAGTTTACGGTTTAGGTTTAGGGTTGATGGTTTAGAGTTTAGGGTTTAGGGTATAGGGTTTTAAATATATGGTTTAGGTTGTAGGGTTTTGCATTTAGGGTTGAAGTTTTAGGGTTTTGGGTTTAGTGTTGAGGGTTTAACATTTAGAGTTTAGGATTTCGAGTTTAGTGTTTAGGGTTTAGGATTTAGGGTTGAGGGTTTAGGTTTTAGGGTTTAGGGTTTAGGATTTAGGATTTAATATTTGGTTTAGGGTTTAGGGTCTAGGGTATTGGGTATAGGGTTTAGGGTTGAGGGTTTAGGTTTTAGGGTTTAGGTTTTAAGGTTTATGATTATGGTTTTAGAATTTAGTGTAGGGTTTAGGGATAAGGATTTATGATTAAGGGTTTAATTTAGGGTATATGTTTTACGGTTTAGCATTTAGAGTTTAGGATTTAGTGTTATGGATTTAGGGTGTAGGGTTTAGAGTTTAGGTTTTATGGTTTAGGGTTTAGGGTTTAGGGTTTAGGGTTTAGTGTTTAAGATTTATGATTTAGGGTTTAATTTAGGGTATATGTTTTGGGGTTATGGTTTAGGCTTAAGGATTTAGGGTTTAGAGTTCATTGTTTATGTTTAGAGTTTAGGGTTTAGGGTATAAGGCTTTAAATATAGGGTTTAGGATTTAGAGTTTTGGATTTTGGGTTTAGGGTTTAGCATTTGGAGTTTTGGATTTATGGTTCAGGGTTTAGGGTTTAGGATTTAAGGTTAGGGTTTAGGGTTTAAGGTTTAAATTTAGTTCCTAGGATTTAGGGTTTATGTTTATGTTTAGGGTTTAGGGTTTAGGGTTTATGGTTTAGAGTTTAAGGTTTAGGGTTTACGGTTTGATTTAGGGTTACATTTTAGGGTTAAGGATTTAGGGTTTAAGGTTTAGGTTTAGGGTTTTGGAGTTAGGTTTAGGTTTTAGGGTTTACGTTTAATGGTTTAGGGTTTAGTGTTTTGGGTTTAGGGTTTAGGATTTAAGGTTTAGGGTTTAGGTTTAGGGTGTAGGATTTTGGGTTAGGGTTTAGGGTTTATGATTTAGTGTTTAGGGTTTAGAGTTTGGATTTTGGATTTTGGGTTTAGAGTTTAGGTTTAGGGTTGTACGGTTTGGGGTTTAGTGTTTAGTGTTGAAGGGTTTAGGGTTTAGGGTTTAGGGATTAGAGTTTAGGGTTTAGGGTTTAAAGTTTAGGATTTAGGTTTTGGTTTAGGGTTTAAGGTATAGGGTTTAGGGTTTAGGGGTTAGTGTTTAGGGTTGTAGGGTTTAGGGTTTAGTGTTTCGAGTTTTTGGTGTAGGGATTAGTGTTCAGGGTTTAGAGTTTAGGATTTGGATTGGGGTTTCGGGTTATGGGTATGGAGTTTAGAGTTTAGGGCTTAGGGTTTTGGGTTAACATTTTTGATTTAGCATTGAGGGTTTAGGGCTTATGATTTAGTGTTTAGAGTATAGGGTTTATGATTTAGTGTTTAGGTTTTAGAGTTTATGGTTTATGGTTATGGGTTTAGGGTTCTGGGTTTCGGGTTTAGGGTTTAGGATTTATGATTCAGGGTTTGCTTTAGGGTATATGTCATAGGGTTTATGGTTTAGGGTTTAGGGTTTGTGGTTTAGAGTTTAGGGTTTAGGGTTTATGGTTTAAGGTTTAGGCTTTAGAGTTTAAGGTTTAGGGTATAGAGTTTACAGTTTAGGGCTTATGATTTAGGTTTAGGGTTTATGGTTTTGGGTTTAGGGTTTAGGGTTTAGGGTAAAGGGTTTTAAATATATGGTTTAGATTTTAGGGTTTAGGATTTAGGGTTGTTGGTTTAGCGTTTAGGGTGTACGGTTTAGGGTTTAGGGTGTAGGATTTATAGTTTAGGATTTAGATTTTGGTATAGGGTTTAGGGTTCAGGATATATTATTAGGTTTAGGGTTTAGGGTTTAGGTTTAGGGCTTAGGGTTTAGGTTTAGGGCTTAGGGTTTAGGGTTTAGGGTTTAGAGTTTATGGTATAGGGCTTAGGGTTTATGGTTCAGGGTTTAGAGTTTAGTGTTAAGGATTTAGGGTTTGGTTTAGGGTTTAGGGTTTAGGGTATAGGTTTTACGATTTAGGGTTTAGAGTTTAGGGCTTAGGGCTTAGGGTTTAGGGTTAAGGGTTTAGGGTTTAGGGCTTAGGGTATATGGTTTAGGGTTTAGGGTTTAGATTTTATGGTGTAGGGTTTAGGGTTTAGGATTTATGATTTAGGGTTTAATTTAGGTATTGGCTGTAGGGTTTATGGTTAAGGGTTTAAGGTTTACAGTTTAGAGTTTAAGGTTTAGGGTTTAGGGTTTAGAGTTTAGAGTTTAGGGTTTATTGTTTAGGTTTAGGGTTTAGGGTTTATGGTATAGGGCTTTAACTAAAGGGTTTAGGATTTAGGGTTGAAGGTTTAGGGTTTAGGTTTTAGGATTTAGGGTTTAACTTTTAGAGTTTAGGATTTAGCATTTAGGGTTTAGGGTTTATGTTTAGGGTTTAGGATTTAGGGTTTAGGGTATAAATTTAGCTCTTAGGATTTAGGGTTTATGTTTATCTTTAGGGATTAGTATTTAGGGTTTATGGTTTAGAGTATAAGGTTTAGGTTTTAGGGTTTAGGGTTTAGCGCTATGATTTAGGGTTTAGGGCTTATGTTTAGGCCTAGGGTTTTGGGTTTAGGGTTTAGGATTTAGAGTTTTAGGGTTAGGTTTAGAGTTTAGAATTTAGGATTAGGGTTTAGGGTTTAGGGTTTAGTGTTTAGTGTTTAGAGTTTTGGTTTTAGGGTTTATAGTTTAGGATTGAAGGTTTAGGGTTTAGGTTTAGGGTGTAGGATGTAGGGTTAGAGTTTAGGGCTTAGGGTTTAGAGTTTGGATTTTGGGTTTAGGGGTTAGGTTTACAATTTAGGATTTAGGGTTTATATTTTTGGGTTTATGGTTTATGGTTTAAGGTTTAAGGTTTATGGTTTAGAGTTTAAGGTTAAGGGTTTAGGATTTAAGGGTTAAGGTTAATGTATGGGGTTTAGGATTTATGGTTTAGAATTTTGGTTTTAGGGTTTTAGGGTTTAGTGTGTAGGATTTAGGGTTAGGGTTTAGGGTTTAGGGTTTAGTGTTTGGATTTTAGGTTTAGGGTTTATGGTATAGGGCTTTAACTAAAGGGTTTAGGACTTAGGGTTGAAGGTTTAGGGTTTAGGTTTTAGGGTTTAGGGTTTAACTTTTAGAGTTTAGGATTTAGCATTTAGGGTTTAGGGTTTATGTTTAGGGTTTAGGATTTAGGGTTTAGGGTATAAATTTAGCTCTTAAAATTTAGGGTTTATGTTTATCTTTAGGGATTAGTATTTAGGGTTTATGGTTTAGAGTATAAGGTTTAGGTTTTAGGGTTTAGGGTTTAGCGCTATGATTTAGGGTTTAGGGTTTATGTTTACGCCTAGGGTTTTGGGTTTAGGGTTTAGGATTTAGGGTTTTAGGGTTAGGTTTAGAGTTTAGAATTTAGGATTAGGGTTAGGGTTTAGGGTTTAGGGTTTAGTGTTTAGAGTTTTGGTTTTAGGGTTTACAGTTTAGGATTGAAGGTTTAGGGTTTAGGTTTAGGGTGTAGGATGTAGGGTTAGAGTTTAGGGTTTAGGGTTTAGAGTTTGGATTTTGGGTTCAGGGGTTAGGTTTACAATTTAGGATTTAGGGTTTATATTTTTGGGTTTATGGTTTATGGTTTAAGGTTTAAGCTTTATGGTTTAGAGTTTAAGGTTAAGGGTTTAGGATTTAAGGGTTAAGGTTAATGTATGGGGTTTAGGATTTATGGTTTAGAATTTTGGTTTTAGGGTTTTAGGGTTTAGTGTGTAGGATTTAGGGTTTAGGGTTTAGAGTTTGGATTTTAGGTTTAGGGTTTAAGGTTGTAGGGTTTAGGGTTTTGGGTTTTGGGTTTTGGGTTTAGGGTGTAGGGATTAGTGTTCAGGGTTTAGAGTTTAGGGTTTGGATTGGGGTTTCGGGTTGAGGGTAAAGGGTTTAGAGTTTAGGGCTTAGGGTTTAGAGTTTATGGTTTAGGGTTTAACATTTTTGGTTTAGTGTTTAAGGTTTAGAGTTTATTGTTAGGGTTAGGGTTTAAGGTTTATGGTATAGATTTAGGGTATAGGGTTTAGGGTTTAAGGTTTAGTGTTTAGGGTATAGGGTTTAGGATTTAGGGCTTAGGTTTTAGAGTTTAGGATTTATGGTTAAGGGCTAAGGGTTTAGGGTTTTGGATTTATGATTTAGGGTTTGATTTTGGGTATAGGTTTTAGGGTTTATGATTTATGGTTTAGGGTTTAGGGTTTAGGGTTTAAGGTTTAGGGTTTAGAGTTTAAAGTTTAGGGTTTAAGGTTTAGAGTTAAGAGTTTAGGGTTTATGGTTTGGGTTTAGGGTTTAGGATTTAGAGTTTTGGGTTTAGGATTTAGAGTTTAGGGTTTAGGGTATAGCGTTTTAAATAAAGGGTTTAGCTTTTAGGGTTTGGGATTTAGTGTTGAAGGTTTAGGGTTTAGGTTTGAGGGTTTAGGGTTTAGGGTTTAGGTTTTAGAGTTTAAGATTTAGTATTTTAGGTTTAGGGTTTAGGATTTAGGGTTAGGGTTTAGGGTTTAGTGTTTAGAGTTTGGATTTTGGGTTAAGGGTTTAGGTTTAGGGTTTAGGATTTTAGGGTTTAAGATTTTGGGTTTAGGGTTTAGGGTGTAGGGTTTAGGGTGTATAGATTAGGGTTCAGGGTTTAGGGTTTAGGATTTAGGGTTTAAGTTTTAGGCTTTATGGTTTAGGGTTTAGGGTTTAGGGTTTGGGGTTTAGTGTTTAATTTAGGGTATATGTTTTAGGGCTATGGTTTAGGGTTAAGGGTTTAGGGTTTAGGGTTTAAATTTTGCGGTTTAGAGTTTAGGGTTTAGGGTATAGGGTTTAAAATATAGGATTAAGGTTTTAAATATAGGATTTAGGTTTTAGGGTTTAGCATTTAGAGTTTAGGATTTAGTGTTATGGATTTAGGGTGTAGGGTTTAGAGTTTAGGTTTTATGGTTTAGGGTTTAGGGTTTAGGGTTTTGGGTTTAGTGTTTAAGATTTATGATTTAGGGTTTAATTTAGGGTATATGTTTTGGGGTTATGGTTTAGGCTTAAGAATTTAGGGTTTAGAGTTCATTGTTTATGTTTAGACTTTAGGGTTTAGGGTATAAGGTTTTAAATATAGGGTTTAGGATTTAGGGTTTTGGATTTTGGGTTTAGGGTTTAGCATTTGGAGTTTTGGATTTAGGGTTTAGGGTTTAGGGTTTAGA
This sequence comes from Solanum pinnatisectum, assembly GCA_035578085.1. Taxonomy (NCBI): domain Eukaryota; kingdom Viridiplantae; phylum Streptophyta; class Magnoliopsida; order Solanales; family Solanaceae; genus Solanum; species Solanum pinnatisectum. Next base: position 1,405,895 of record JAWPEI010000017.1, read on the forward strand.
ATTTAAGGTTAGGGTTTAGGGTTTAAGGTTTAAATTTAGGTCCTAGGATTTAGGGTTTATGTTTTTGTTTAGGGTTTAGTGTTTAGGGTTTATGGTTTAGAGTTTAAGGTTTAGGGTTTACGGTTTGATTTAGGGTTACATTTTAGGGTTAAGGATTTAGGGTTTAAGGTTTAGGTTTAGGGTTTTGGAGTTAGGTTTAGGTTTTAGGGTTTACGTTTAATGGTTTAGGGTGTAGAGTTTTGGTTTTAGGGTTTAGGGTTTAGGATTTAAGGTTTAGGGTTTAGGTTTAGGGTGTAGGATTTAGGGTTAGGGTTTAGGGTTTACGGTTTAGTGTTTAGGGTTTAGAGTTTGGATTTTGGATTTTGGGTTTAGGGTTTAGGTTTAGGGTTGTACGGTTTGGGGTTTAGTGTTTAGTGTTGTATGGTTTAGGGTTTAGGGTTTAGGGTTTAGGGATTAGAGTTTAGGGTTTAGGGTTTCAAGTTTAGGATTTAGGTTTTGGTTTAGGGTTTAAGGTATAGGGTTTAGGGTTTAGGGGTTAGTGTTTAGGGTTGTAGGGTTTAGGGTTTAGTGTTTCGAGTTTTTGGTGTAGGGATTAGTGTTCAGGGTTTAGAGTTTAGGATTTGGATTGGGGTTTCGGGTTATGGGTATGGAGTTTAGAGTTTAGGGCTTAGGGTTTTGGGTTAACATTTTTGATTTAGCGTTGAGGGTTTTGGGCTTAAGATTTAGTGTTTAGAGTATAGGGTTTATGGTTTAGTGTTTAGGTTTTAGAGTTTATGGTTTATGGTTATGGGTTTAGGGTTCTGGGTTTCGGGTATAGGGTTTAGGATTTATGATTCAGGGTTTGCTTTAGGGTATATGTCATAGGGTTTATGGTTTAGGGTTTAGGGTTTGCGGTTTAGAGTTTAGGGTTTAGGGTTTAGAGTTTACAGTTTAGGGCTTATGATTTAGGTTTAGGGTTTACGGTTTTGGGTTTAGGGTTTAGGGTATAGGGTTTTAAATATAGGGTTTAGACTTTAGGGTTTAGGATTTAGGGTTGTTGGTTTAGCGTTCAGGGTGTAGGGTTTAGGGTTTAGGGTTTAGGTTTTGGTATAGGGTTTAGGGTTCAGCATTTATTATTAGTGTTAGGGTTTAGGGTTTAGGTTTAGGGCTTAAGGTTTAGGTTTAGGGCTTAGGGTTTGGTGTTTAGGGTTCAGGATTTATTTTTAGGGTTAGGGTTTAGGGTTTAGGTTTTGTGCTTAAGGTTTAGGTTTTGTGCTTAGGGTTTAGGTTTAGCGCTTAGGGCTTAGGGTTTAGGGTTTAGGGTTTAGGGTATAGGCTATAGGGTTTAGGGTTCAGGATTTATCATTAGGGTTAGGGTTTAAGGTTTACTATTTAGAGTTTAAGGTTTACGGTTTAGGGTTTAGAGTTTAGAGTTTAGGGTTTATTGTTTAGGTTTAGGGTTTAGGGTTTATGGTATAGGGCTTTAACTAAAGGATTTAGGATTTACGGTTGAAGGTTTAGGGTTTAGGGTTTAGGGTTTAGAGTTTATGGTATAGGGCTTAGGGTTTATGGTTCAGGGTTTAGAGTTTAGTGTTAAGGATTTAGGGTTTGGTTTAGGGTTTAGGGTTTAGGGTATAGGTTTTATGATTTAGGGTTTAGGGCTTAGGGCTTAGGGCTTAGGGTTTAGGGTTAAGGGTTTAGGGTTTAGGGCTTAGGGTATGTGATTTAGGGTTTAGGGTTTAGATTTTATGGTGTAGGGTTTAGGGTTTAGGGTTTATGATTTAGGGTTTAATTTAGGTATTGGCTCTAGGGTTTATGGTTTAGGGTTTAAGGTTTACAGTTTAGAGTTTAAGGTTTAGGGTTTAGGGTTTAGAGTTTAGAGTTTAGGGTTTATTGTTTAGGTTTAGGGTTTAGGGTTTATGGTATAGGGCTTTAACTAAAGGGTTTAGGATTTAGGGTTGAAGGTTTAGGGTTTAGGTTTTAGGGTTTAGGGTTTAACTTTTAGAGTTTAGGATTTAGCATTTAGGGTTTAGGGTTTAGTGTTTAGGATTTATGTTTAGGGTTTAGGATTTAGGGTTTAGGGTATAAATTTAGCTCTTAGGATTTAGGGTTTATGTTTATCTTTAGGGATTAGTATTTAGGGTTTATGGTTTAGAGTATAAGGTTTAGGTTTTAGGGTTTAGGGTTTAGCGCTATGATTTAGGGTTTAGGGTTTATGTTTAGGCCTAGGGTTTCGGGTTTAGGGTTTAGGATTTAGGGTTTTAGGTTTAGGTTTAGAGATTAGAATTAAGGGTTCGGGTTTAGGGTTTAGGGTTTAGTGTTTAGTGTTTAGAGTTTTGGTTTTAGGGTTTATAGTTTAGGATTGAAGGTTTAGGGTTTAGGTTTAGGGTGTAGGATGTAGGGTTAGAGTTTAGGGTTTAGGGATTAGGTTTACGATTTAGGATTTAGGGTTTATATTTTTGGGTTTATGGTTTATGGTTTAAGGTTTAAGCTTTATGGTTTAGAGTTTAAGGTTAAGGGTTTAGGATTTAAGGGTTAAGGTTAATGTACGGGGTTTAGGATTTATGGTTTAGAATTTTGGTTTTAGGGTTTAGTGTGTAGGATTTAGGGTTAGGGTTTAGGGTTTAGGGTTTAGAGTTTGAATTTTAGGTTTAGGGTTTAAGGTTGTAGGGTTTAGGGTTTTGGGTTTAGGGTGTAGGGATTAGTGTTCAGGGTTTAGAGTTTAGGGTTTGGATTGGGGTTTCGTGTTGAGGGTAAAGGATTTAGAGTTTAGGGCTTAGGGTTTAGGGTGTAGGGTTTAGGGTATAGGGTATGGAGTTTAGGGTTGAGGTTTAGGGTTTAGGGTTTAGGGTATAGGCTATAGGGTTTAGGGTTCAGGATTTATTATTAGGGTTAGGGTTTAAGGTTTACGGTTTAAAGTTTAAGGTTTAGGGTTTAGGGTTTAGAGTTTAGAGTTTAGGGTTTATTGTTTAGGTTTAGGGTTTAGGGTTTATGGTATAGGGCTTTAACTAAAGGGTTTAGGATTTAGCGTTAAAGGTTTAGGGTTTAGGTTTTATGGTTTAGGGTTTAACTTTTAGAGTTTAGGATTTAGCATTTAGGGTGTAGTGTTTAGGGTTTATGTTTAGTGTTTAGGATTTAGGGTTTAGGGTATAAATTTAGCTCTTACGATTTAGGGTTTATGTTTATCTTTAGGGATTAGTATTTAGGGTTTATGGTTTAGAGTATAAGGTTTAGGTTTTAGGGTTTAGGGTTTAGCGCTATGATTTAGGGTTTAGGGTTTATGTTTAGGCCTAGGGTTTTGGGTTTAGGGTTTAGGATTTAGGGTTTTAGGTTTAGGTTTAGAGTTTAGAATTCCAGGTTAGGGTTTAGGGTTTAGGGTTTAGTGTTTAGTGTTTAGAGTTTTGGTTTTAGGGTTTATAGTTTAGGATTGAAGGTTTAGGGTTTAGGTTTAGGGTGTAGGATGTAGGGTTAGACTTTAGAGTTTAGAGTTTAGAGTTTGGATTTTGGGTTTAGGGTTTAGGGTTTAGGGTTTAGGGTTTAGGTTTACGTGATGATATATTCTAACTGTCGAGAAACTAGAGAAATGGAGGAAATTCGACAATGGATACTAAGCCTCCTAAAACCAGAAAATATACCAACTACAAGAGCTATAAGGAAAAATTTTATTTCTCCAGCATTATTAACCAGATATTGTACAACAATCAGCAGCAAATACTCAGAACACATATGTTCCAAATGTCACAGAGAAGATAACAATGTCCCAACCGTATAGCTGGAATAAAACTATCACAAAAGAAGATACAAAATAGCCGGCAGACTGATGAAGACAGCCGACAAAACAAAAGATAGGACAAAGATATTTATGTAAAGAGTCAAAAGTAGGATAGGATAGGAATCTTATCTTCCTTTTTGTAAAGTTTTTGTTACTTTTGTAAAGTAAAGTAGTTTGTTTTTATTTGGAGTCACCGACAGGACACTATTCATAAATAGTGAAATGTCAATTATGTAAATAGTAAGAGTCAGTCACTGTTCATGAATAGTAAAGGTCAAGTCACTGTTCATGAATAGTAAAGGTCATGTAAATTTTGCCTATAAATAAGATGAAGGAGAAAGGGAAAATCATCCCTCATCTCCCACTTCTCTCTATATTTTCTCTCAACTTCCGCTACCCCCTATATTGTAGAATGTAAATGTTATAATTGTGGAAAACTAGGACATTTAGCTAGAAACTGTAAATTACCAAAAGATTTAAAGAAAAAACAAATAACAGAGGTAATAATAGAAAATGATAAATATAAACAGATAGATTATTTAGATTATGAATTAGAAAATGAAGATAGCATATACGAATTCACAGATATTGAATTAGAAGATGAGATTCCTATCCTATCCTACTTTTGACTCTTTACATAAATATCTTTGTCCTATCTTTTGTTTTGTCGGCTGTCTTCATCAGTCTGCCGGCTATTTTGTATCTTCTTTTGTGATAGTTTTATTCCGGTATGCAGTTTGGGACATTGTTATCTTCTCATTGACATTTGGAACATATGTGTTACAGTATTTCTGCTGATTGTTGTACTGATATCAGTTAATAATCTTTGGAGAAATAAAATTTTTCCTTATAGCTCTTGTAGTTGGTATATTTTCTAGTTTTAGGAGGCTTAGTATCCATTGTCGAATTTCCTCCATATCTCCTTCTCTAGTTTCTCGACAGTTAGAATATATCATCGTATTATCTCGGCTATAGTAGCTCCATATTGTATTGTTGTTTAGATAGGGTTTAGGGTTTAGAATTTCGAGTTGTAGGTTTAGAGTTTAGTGGTTAGGATGTAGTTTTTAGTGTTTAGGGTTTAGAGTTTAGGATTTAGGGTTTAGGGTTTAGGGTTAGTGTTTAGTGTTTAGGTTTTAGGGTTTAAGGTTTAGGGTTTCGGGTTTCAAGTTTAGGATTTAAGGTTTAGGGTTTACGGTTTAGAGTTTAGGATTTAGGGTTCAGGGTTTATAGTTTAGATTTAGGGTTTAGGGTTTAGGGTTTAGGCTTTAGAGTTTGAATTTAGGGCTTAATGTTTAGGTTTAGGATTAGGATTTAGGGTTTAGGGTTTAGATTTTAGGATTTAGGTTTTAGGGTTTTAGGGTTTAGGTTTAGTTTTAGGTTTAGGGTTTAGGGTTTAGGTTAGGGTATAGGGTTCCGAGTTTAAAGTTTAAGGTTTAGGGTTTAGGGTCTAGTGTTAACGGTTTAGGGTTTATGGTTTATGGTTTAGGGTTTAGAGTTTAGGATTTGGGGTTTAGATTATAGGGTTTAGGGTTTTGGGTTATTATTTTGGATTTAGGGTTTAGACTTTAGGATTTAGGGTATAGGGTTTAGTGTTTAGGTTTTAGGATTTAGGGTTTAGGGTTCCAAATTTAGGGTTTATGGTTTTGGGTTTATAGTTTAGGGTTTATGGTTAAGGGTTTAGGTTTTAGATTTAGGGTTTAGGGTTTAAGGTTTTGTGTTTAGTGACTAGAGTTTAGGGTTTAGGGTTTAGAGTTTGGATTTAGGATTTTGGGTTTAGGGTTGAGTTTAGGGTTGGATGGTTTAGGGTTTAGGATTTAGGGTTGAGGATTTATGGTTTAGGTTTGGGGTTTAGAGTTTAGGATTTTGGGTTTAGGGTTTAGATTTTAGGATTTAGGGTTTTGGTTTAGTGTTTAGGGTTTAAGTTTTTGGGTAATGGTATAGGGTTTAGGGTTTAGGGTTTAGGTTTTAATGTCTAATGTTTAGGGTTTAGAGTTTAGTGTTTAAGGTTTAGGTTTAGGGTTTAGGATTTAGGGTTTAGGATTGACAATTTTGGGTTTAGGGTTTAGAGTTTAGGATTTTGGATTTAGGATTTAGGGTTTATAGTTAAGGATTTAGGATTTAGGGATTAGGGTCTAGGTTTAGGGTTTAGGATTTAGGGTTTAGGGTTTAGGGTTTAGAGTTTAGGGTTTAGGGTTTAGGGTTTAGGGTTTAGGGTTTAGGTTTTAGGATTTAGGTTTTAGTGTTTAGGGTTTAGATTTACGGTTTAGGGTTTAAGTTTAAGGTAGAGTTTAAGGTTTAGGGTTTAGAGTTTAGGGTTAGGGTTTAGGGTTTAGGATTTAGGGTTTAGGGTTTAGGGATTAGGATTTAGGGTTTATAGTTTAGTATTTTGGATTTAGGGCTTAGGGTTTAGGTTTAGGGTTTAGGGTTTAGAATTTCGAGTTGTAGGTTTAGAGTTTAGTGGTTAGGATGTAGTTTTTAGTGTTTAGGGTTTAGAGTTTAGGATTTAGCGTTTAGGGTTTAGGGTTAGTGTTTAGTGTTTAGGTTTTAGGGTTTAAGGTTTAGGGTTTCGGGTTTCAAGTTTAGGATTTAAGGTTTAGGGTTTACGGTTTAGAGTTTAGGATTTAGGGTTCAGGGTTTATAGTTTAGATATAGGGTTTAGGGTTTAGGCTTTAGAGTTTGAATTTAGGGCTTAATGTTTAGGTTTAGGATTAGGATTTAGGGTTTAGGGTTTAGATTTTAGGATTTAGGTTTTAGGGTTTTAGGGTTTAGGTTTAGTTTTAGGTTTAGGGTTTAGGGTTTAGGTTAGGGTATAGGGTTCCGGGTTTAAAGTTTAAGGTTTAGGGTTTAGGGTCTAGTGTTAATGGTTTAGGGTTTATGGTTTATGGTTTAGGGTTTAGAGTTTAGGATTTGGGGTTTAGATTATAGGGTTTAGGGTTTTGGGTTATTATTTTGGATTTAGGGTTTAGACTTTAGGATTTAGGGTATAGGGTTTAGTGTTTAGGTTTTAGGGTTTAGGGTTTAGGGTTCCAAATTTAGGGTTTATGGTTTTGGGTTTATAGTTTAGGGTTTATGGTTAAGGGTTTAGGTTTTAGATTTAGGGTTTAGGGTTTAAGGTTTTGTGTTTAGTGACTAGAGTTTAGGGTTTAGGTTTTAGAGTTTGGATTTAGGGTTTTGGGTTTAGGGTTGAGGTTTAGGGTTGGATGGTTTAGGGTTTAGGATTTAGGGTTGAGGATTTATGGTTTAGGTTTGGGGTTTAGAGTTTAGGATTTTGGGTTTAGGGTTTAGATTTTAGGATTTAGGGTTTTGGTTTAGTGTTTAGGGTTTAAGTTTTTGGGTAATGGTATAGGGTTTAGGGTTTAATGTCTAATGTTTAGGGTTTAGAGTTTAGTGTTTAAGGTTTAGGTTTAGGGTTTAGGATTTAGGGTTTAGGATTGACAATTTTGGGTTTAGGGTTTAGAGTTTAGGGTTTTGGATTTAGGATTTAGGGTTTATAGTTAAGGATTTAGGATTTAGGGATTAGGGTTTAGGTTTAGGGCTTAGGGTTTAGTGTTTAGGATTTAGGATTTAGGGTTAGGGTATAGGATTTAGGGTTTAGGGTTTATAGTCGACGGTTTAGGTTTTGGGGTTTAGGGTTTAGGGTTTAGGGTTTAGGGTTTAGGGTTTAGAGTTTAGGGTTTAGGGTTTAGGTTTTAGGATTTAGGTTTTAGTGTTTAGGGTTTAGATTTACGGTTTAGGGTTTAAGTTTAAGGTAGAGTTTAAGGTTTAGGGTTTATAGTTTAGGGTTAGGGTTTAGGGTTTAGGATTTAGGGTTTAGGGTTTAGGGATTAGGATTTAGGGTTTATAGTTTAGTATTTTGGATTTAGGGCTTAGGGTTTAGGTTTAGGGTTTAGGGTTTAGCGTTTAGAATTTCGAGTTGTAGGTTTAGAGTTTAGTGGTTAGGATGTAGTTTTTAGTGTTTAGGGTTTAGAGTTTAGGATTTAGGGTTTAGGGTTTAGGGTTAGTGTTTAGTGTTTAGGTTTTAGGGTTTAAGGTTTAGGGTTTCGGGTTTCAAGTTTAGGATTTAAGGTTTAGGGTTTACGGTTTAGAGTTTAGGATTTAGGGTTCAGGGTTTATAGTTTAGATTTAGGGTTTAGGGTTTAGGCTTTAGAGTTTGAATTTAGGGCTTAATGTTTAGGTTTAGGATTAGGATTTAGGGTTTAGGTTTAGGGTTTAGATTTTAGGATTTAGGTTTTAGGGTTTTAGGGTTTAGGTTTAGTGTTAGGTTTAGGGTTTAGGGTTTAGGTTAGGGTATAGGGTTCCGGGTTTAAAGTTTAAGGTTTAGGGTTTAGGGTCTAGTGTTAGCGGTTTAGGGTGTATGGTTTATGGTTTAGGGTCTAGTGTTAGCGGTTTAGGGTGTATGGTTTATGGTTTAGGGTTTAGAGTTTAGGATTTGGGGTTTAGATTATAGGGTTTAGGGTTTTGGGTTATTATTTTGGATTTAGGGTTTAGACTTTAGGATTTAGGGTATAGGGTTTAGTGTTTAGGTTTTAGGGTTTAGGGTTTAGGGTTCCAAATTGAGGGTTTATGGTTTTGGGTTTATAGTTTAGGGTTTATGGTTAAGGGTTTAGGTTTTAGATTTAGGGTTTAGGGTTTAAGGTTTTGTGTTTAGTAACTAGAGTTTAGGGTTTAGGTTTTAGAGTTTGGATTTAGGGTTTTGGGTTTAGGGTTGAGGTTTAGGGTTGGATGGTTTAGGGTTTAGGATTTAGGGTTGAGGATTTATGGTTTAGGTTTGGGGTTTAGAGTTTAGGATTTTGGGTTTAGGGTTTAGATTTTAGGGTTTAGGGTTTTGGTTTAGTGTTTAGGGTTTAAGTTTTTGGGTAATGGTATAGGGTTTAGGGTTTAGGGTTTAGGGTTTAGGTTTTAATGTCTAATGTTTAGGGTTTAGGTTTTAATGTCTAATGTTTAGGGTTTAGAGTTTAGTGTTTAAGGTTTAGGTTTAGGGTTTAGGATTTAGGGTTTAGGATTGACAATTTTGGGTTTAGGGTTTAGAGTTTAGGATTTTGGATTTAGGATTTAGGGTTTATAGTTAAGGATTTAGGATTTAGGGATTAGGGTTTAGGTTTAGGGCTTATGGTTTAGTGTTTAGGATTTAGGATTTAGGGTTAGGGTATAGGATTTAGGGTTTAGGGTTTATAGTCGACGGTTTAGGTTTTGGGGTTTAGGGTTTAGGGTTTAGGGTTTAGGATTTAGGGTTTAGGGTTTAGGGTTTAGAGTTTAGGGTTTAGGGTTTAGGTTTTAGGATTTAGGTTTTAGTGTTTAGGGTTTAGATTTACGATTTAGGGTTTAAGTTTAAGGTAGAGTTTAAGGTTTAGGGTTTAGAGTTTAGGGTTAGGGTTTAGGGTTTAGGGTTTATAGTTTAGTATTTTGGATTTAGGGCTTAGGGTTTAGGTTTAGGGTTTAGGGTTTAGGGTTTAGAATTTCGAGTTGTAGGTTTAGAGTTTAGTGGTTAGGATGTAGTTTTTAGTGTTTAGGGTTTAGAGTTTAGGATTTAGGGTTTAGGGTTTAGGGTTAGTGTTTAGTGTTTAGGTTTTAGGGTTTAAGGTTTAGGGTTTCGGGTTTCAAGTTTAGGATTTAAGGTTTAGGGTTTACGGTTTAGAGTTTAGGATTTAGGGTTCAGGGTTTATAGTTTAGATTTAGGGTTTAGGGTTTAGGGTTTAGGCTTTAGAGTTTGAATTTAGGGCTTAATGTTTAGGTTTAGGATTAGGATTTAGGGTTTAGGGTTTAGATTTTAGGATTTAGGTTTTAGGGTTTTAGGGTTTATGTTTAGTTTTAGGTTTAGGGTTTAGGGTTTAGGTTAGGGTATAGGGTTCCGGGTTTAAAGTTTAAGGTTTAGGGTTTAGGGTCTAGTGTTAACGGTTTAGGGTTTATGGTTTATGGTTTAGGGTTTAGAGTTCAGGATTTAGGGCTTAGAGTTTAGGATTTAGGGTTTAGGGTTTAGTGTTAGAGTTTAGTGTTTAGGTTTTAGGGTTTAAGGCTTAGGGTTTCGGGTTTCAAGTTTAGGATTTAAAGTTTAGGGTTTACGGTTTAGAGTTTAGGATTTAGGGTTCAGGGTTTATAGTTTAGATTTAGGGTTTAGGGTTTAGGCTTTAGAGTTTGAATTTAGGGCTTAATGTTTAGGGTTTAGATTTACGGTTTAGGGTTTAAGTTTAAGGTAGAGTTTAAGGTTTAGGGTTTAGAGTTTAGGGTTAGGGTTTAGGGTTTAGGATTTAGGGTTTAGGGTTTAGGGATTAGGATTTAGGGTTTATAGTTTAGTATTTTGGATTTAGGGCTTAGGGTTTAGGTTTAGGGTTTAGGGTTTAGAATTTCGAGTTGTAGGTTTAGAGTTTAGTGGTTTGGATGTAGTTTTTAGTGTTTAGGGTTTAGAGTTTAGGATTTAGGGTTTAGGGTTTAGGGTTAGTGTTTAGGTTTTAGGGTTTAAGGTTTAGGGTTTCGGGTTTCAAGTTTAGGATTTAAGGTTTAGGGTTTACGGTTTAGAGTTTAGGATTTAGGGTTCAGGGTTTATAGTTTAGATTTAGGGTTTAGGGTTTAGGCTTTAGAGTTTGAATTTAGGGCTTAATGTTTAGGTTTAGGATTAGGATTTAGGGTTTAGGGTTTAGATTTTAGGATTTAGGTTTTAGGGTTTTAGGGTTTAGGTTTAGTTTTAGGTTTAGGGTTTAGGGTTTAGGTTAGGGTATAGGGTTCCGGGTTTAAAGTTTAAGGTTTAGGGTTTAGGGTCTAGTGTTAACGGTTTAGGGTTTATGGTTTATGGTTTAGGGTTTAGAGTTTAGGATTTGGGGTTTAGATTATAGGGTTTAGGGTTTTGGGTTATTATTTTGGATTTAGGGTTTAGACTTTAGGATTTAGGGTATAGGGTTTAGTGTTTAGGTTTTAGGGTTTAGGGTTTAGGGTTCCAAATTTAGGGTTTATGGTTTTGGGTTTATAGTTTAGGGTTTATGGTTAAGGGTTTAGGTTTTAGATTTAGGGTTTTGTGTTTAGTGACTAGAGTTTAGGGTTTAGGTTTTAGAGTTTGGATTTAGGGTTTTGGGTTTAGGGTTGAGGTTTAGGGTTGGATGGTTTAGGGTTTAGGATTTAGGGTTGAGGATTTATGGTTTAGGTTTGGGGTTTAGAGTTTAGGATTTTGGGTTTAGGGTTTAGATTTTAGTATTTAGGGTTTTGGTTTAGTGTTTAGGGTTTAAGTTTTTGGGTAATGGTATAGGGTTTAGGGTTTAGGGTTTAGGTTTTAATGTCTAATGTTTAGGGTTTAGAGTTTAGTGTTTAAGGTTTAGGTTTAGGGTTTAGGATTTAGGGTTTAGGATTGACAATTTTGGGTTTAGGGTTTAGAGTTTAGGGTTTTGGATTTAGGATTTAGGGTTTATAGTTAAGGATTTAGGATTTAGGGATTAGGGTTTAGGTTTAGGGCTTAGGGTTTAGTGTTTAGGATTTAGGATTTAGGGTTAGGGTATAGGATTTAGGGTTTAGGGTTTATAGTCGACGGTTTAGGTTTTGGGGTTTAGGGTTTAGGGTTTAGGGTTTAGGATTTAGGGTTTAGGGTTTAGGGTTTAGAGTTTAGGGTTTAGGGTTTAGGTTTTAGGATTTAGGTTTTAGTGTTTAGGGTTTAGATTTACGGTTTAGGGTTTAAGTTTAAGGTAGAGTTTAAGGTTTAGGGTTTAGAGTTTAGGGTTAGGGTTTAGGGTTTAGGATTTAGGGTTTAGGGTTTAGGGATTAGGATTTAGGGTTTATAGTTTAGTATTTTGGATTTAGGGCTTAGGGTTTAGGTTTAGGGTTTAGGGTTTAGAATTTCGAGTTGTAGGTTTAGAGTTTAGTGGTTTGGATGTAGTTTTTAGTGTTTAGGGTTTAGAGTTTAGGATTTAGGGTTTAGGGTTTAGGGTTAGTGTTTAGTGTTTAGGTTTTAGGGTTTAAGGTTTAGGGTTTCGGGTTTCAAGTTTAGGATTTAAGGTTTAGGGTTTACGGTTTAGAGTTTAGGATTTAGGGTTCAGGGTTTATAGTTTAGATTTAGGGTTTAGGGTTTAGGCTTTAGAGTTTGAATTTAGGGCTTAATGTTTAGGTTTAGGATTAGGATTTAGGGTTTAGGGTTTAGATTTTAGGATTTAGGTTTTAGGGTTTTAGGGTTTAGGTTTAGTTTTAGGTTTAGGGTTTAGGGTTTAGGTTAGGGTATAGGGTTCCGGGTTTAAAGTTTAAGGTTTAGGGTTTAGGGTCTAGTGTTAACGGTTTAGGGTTTATGTTTTATGGTTTAGGGTTTAGAGTTTAGGATTTGGGGTTTAGATTATAGGGTTTAGGGTTTTGGGTTATTATTTTGGATTTAGGGTTTAGACTTTAGGATTTAGGGTATAGGGTTTAGTGTTTAGGTTTTAGGGTTTAGGGTTTAGGGTTCCAAATTTAGGGTTTATGGTTTTGGGTTTATAGTTTAGGGTTTATGGTTAAGGGTTTAGGTTTTAGATTTAGGGTTTAGGGTTTAAGGTTTTGTGTTTAGTGACTAGAGTTTAGGGTTTAGGTTTTAGAGTTTGGATTTAGGGTTTTGGGTTTAGGGTTGAGGTTTAGGGTTGGATGGTTTAGGGTTTAGGATTTAGGGTTGAGGATTTATGGTTTAGGTTTGGGGTTTAGAGTTTAGGATTTTGGGTTTAGGGTTTAGATTTTAGGATTTAGGGTTTTGGTTTAGTGTTTAGGGTTTAAGTTTTTGGGTAATGGTATAGGGTTTAGGGTTTAGGATTTATGTTTTAATGTCTAATGTTTAGGGTTTAGAGTTTAGTGTTTAAGGTTTAGGTTTAGGGTTTAGGATTTAGGGTTTAGGATTGACAATTTTGGGTTTAGGGTTTAGAGTTTAGGATTTTTGATTTATGATTTAGGGTTTATAGTTAAGGATTTAGGATTTAGGGATTAGGGTTTAGGTTTAGGGCTTAGGGTTTAGTGTTTAGGATTTAGGATTTAGGGTTAGGGTATAGGATTTAGGGTTTAGGGTTTATAGTCGACGGTTTAGGTTTTGGGGTTTAGGGTTTAGGGTTTAGGGTTTAGGATTTAGGGTTTAGGGTTTAGGGTTTAGAGTTTAGGGTTTAGGGTTTAGGTTTTAGGATTTAGGTTTTAGTGTTTAGGGTTTAGATTTACGGTTTAGGGTTTAAGTTTAAGGTAGAGTTTAAGGTTTAGGGTTTAGAGTTTAGGGTTAGGGTTTAGGGTTTAGGATTTAGGGTTTAGGGTTTAGGGATTAGGATTTAGGGTTTATAGTTTAGTATTTTGGATTTAGGGCTTAGGGTTTAGGTTTAGGGTTTAGGGTTTAGGGTTTAGAATTTCGAGTTGTAGGTTTAGAGTTTAGTGGTTAGGATGTAGTTTTTAGTGTTTAGGGTTTAGAGTTTAGGATTTAGGGTTTAGGGTTTAGGGTTAGTGTTTAGTGTTTAGGTTTTAGGGTTTAAGGTTTAGGGTTTCGGGTTTCAAGTTTAGGATTTAAGGTTTAGGGTTTACGGTTTAGAGTTTAGGATTTAGGGTTCAGGGTTTATAGTTTAGATTTAGGGTTTAGGGTTTAGGGTTTAGGCTTTAGAGTTTGAATTTAGGGCTTAATGTTTAGGTTTAGGATTAGGATTTAGGGTTTAGGGTTTAGATTTTAGGATTTAGGTTTTAGGGTTTTAGGGTTTAGGTTTAGTTTTAGGTTTAGGGTTTAGGGTTTAGGTTAGGGTATAGGGTTCCGGGTTTAAAGTTTAAGGTTTAGGGTTTAGGGTCTAGTGTTAACGGTTTAGGGTTTATGGTTTATGGTTTAGGGTTTAGAGTTTAGGATTTGGGGTTTAGATTATAGGGTTTAGGGTTTTGGGTTATTATTTTGGATTTAGGGTTTAGACTTTAGGATTTAGGGTATAGGGTTTAGTGTTTAGGTTTTAGGGTTTAGGGTTTAGGGTTCCAAATTTAGGGTTTATGGTTTTGGGTTTATAGTTTAGGGTTTATGGTTAAGGGTTTAGGTTTTAGATTTAGGGTTTAGGGTTTAAGGTTTTGTGTTTAGTGACTAGAGTTTAGGGTTTAGGTTTTAGAGTTTGGATTTAGGGTTTTGGGTTTAGGGTTGAGGTTTAGGGTTGGATGGTTTAGGGTTTAGGATTTAGGGTTGAGGATTTATGGTTTAGGTTTGGGGTTTAGAGTTTAGGATTTTGGGTTTAGGGTTTAGATTTTAGGATTTAGGATTTTGGTTTAGTGTTTAGGGTTTAAGTTTTTGGGTAATGGTATAGGGTTTAGGGTTTAGGGTTTAGGTTTTAATGTCTAATGTTTAGGGTTTAGAGTTTAGTGTTTAAGGTTTAGGTTTAGGGTTTAGGATTTAGGGTTTAGGATTGACAATTTTGGGTTTA
>JAWPEI010000017.1:1425000-1455000 GCA_035578085.1 Solanum pinnatisectum
AAGGTCAAGTCACTGTTCATGAATAGTAATGTAAAGTTTTGCCTATAAATAAGATGAAGGAGAAAGGGAAAAGCATCCCTCATCTCCCACTTCTCTCCAATTCTCTCAAATTCCGCAAAGATCCTTATATTGGTATCAGAGCTAGATAAGAAAAAATATAAATGGAAAAATCTAGCAATAACCACGAAGCTATGAAGGAATCAATTCCAGAAAATCTACAAACTAAGGTATGTTCATATTTCAATATGAATAACTAAACTATCTTATTCCTGATAATCTCTTGATTATTATTTGATTATTATCATGTTATAGTATTGTTATACTAAATAAATTCGAAGTAGTTTGCTATGAACGAAGGTAAGCTGAGAATAGGTAAGCCCAGACTATGCCATCGAAAGGAAACCAGTTAGGCAAAAGAGAAGCGTTTGAGGAAATCTGAACTTGTTGAAAGCGGTTAGGAGTAGCGATTGAAATTTGAAAATCATAGTAGTGACCAAAAGAATTTATTTAGAATAACTTTAATATAATTTGATAATTGATAATAACAAACAAGAAGGTTAGAAGGAATAAACTTGTTTAGAAAGCATGCAAATGACGAATATATACTTATTAAATGGAGATTATAATTATAAAATACTTATTTTATATATCCTTAAAACACTTAATATTGACATAAAACGAAAAATTTATGATCTTTTACTCATTGAAGAAATGACAGAAATAGACCGAATAATGGAACTCATAGAACAAAATTGGCAGGAACTAACTATCCAAAGCATATATGAATTATATGACTTATATTCAGATTAATGATAAACTACGAATATCTAACATATTGGCTACAAACTATGGAAGATTTAGATCTACTAAATAAACTTTTAATAAATAATATTATAATATATCGAAGAACCCAAGATATGGAATACTTAGAATATATTTCAGAAAATATAAAAGAACTACAAAATCTTATGATAAAAAAGCAAGGATATTATGAAAAAATGTTTTCAAACTTATAATGGATGAAACTTATAGAGAACAATTATTAGAAAAAATTAATGAAATAAAACAAGAATTAAGATTTAGACAACATAGACTAGAAGAAAATATATGGGCAGGACTATGCCAAAAATCTATAAAAGCACAAAGAAAAATGATATTCTTATTAGATCTACAATTACAACACTTAGAATATAAATATCAACATAACTTATAATGAATAAAGAAGAATATCTTTGTAGAAGAAAAGATATATAAAAGTCAAGATGGATTAGAAATAAAAATAATACATTCAAATTTAGAAACGAAGATATAAAAAAATAGGAACAATTATATCTAATGCGGATAAAGAATCGGAAATTAGAGGATAGTCTAACAACTATGGTAAGATTAAATAAAGAAAATGAAGAAATAGATAGAAGAAAAGAAATTGAAAAAATTAGAGAACAAGCTAAAAAAGAAATTAAACAAATAGAAGAAGTAAAAGATACTAGAATTCAAGAATTACAAAAAGAATTAGAAAGACTTAAACAATTATATGAAGAAAAATTAAAAGCAAAAGAAGAATATAAAAAAAGAACTGAAGAATTAAAGTTAAATCAAGAAATAGAAAAATTTAAAACAATGTTAGAAGAAACAGAAGAATTACCTGAATTAAAAATAGATGAAATAAATGAAATAAATGAAGAAGAAAATATTTCAGAAAATAATTATGAATCATATTCAGAAACATATCGACCTTATAGAAAAGATAAAAATATAGAAATAAATGTAGGAAATTTAGATGAGAAACCTAGTACTTCAAATTCTAAAACACGAATGGATACAACCCCAACATATTATACTTATGAAAAAGAAAATAGAGATAAAGTTTTATGGGATAAAAGATTAAATAAAAATTGGATACCTAGACAAACTACAGATCAAAATAATTTCTTAGATTTGGATCACAGTGAATACAAATAAAACAATTCAATTATGAATAGGTTATATATCAAAACAATTAATAGACAACAAAATATCAATAATGGATGCCCCAGGATATATAGAAAGAACACTTATAGGAACAGTAAAAATATGGTTACAAAATCTAACACCAACAAGCTTAGAAACACTAAGAAATAATACAAAACTTAATAATGACATAGCAACATCAGCAATAGACATATTAACTAAATATGAAATATCAATTAGAAATGAATTTGGAAGTATGACAACAGAAATAGAAGAACAACAGAAAGATAAAATAATAAACAGAAATCTAATGAATAAATTAGCAATATGTAAAATGAGTTATATAGATGAATATACATGTGCATTTAGAGAATATTACTATAAAGGAATATATACAAATGAGGAAAGTAGAGAAATAAGAAAATTGTATTACACAAAATTACCAGAACCATTTAGTTCAAAAATAATAAAAGATTGGGAAGAATCAAATACAGTAGATACACTAGGAGCTAGAGTAAAATTCTTACAACAATGGTTTATGAAATTATGTGAAAAACATAAAGAAGAATTAAAACTAGAAAAAATATTAGTAAAAAACCTAGCATATTGTACAAGTAAATCAGCACCCCAATTTGGATGCAAAAATTCATATAAAAAGAAAAGGATAAAAAAGTATAAAAGATTCAAAACAAAATATAAGAACAAAATTCCAAGAAAAAGATATTATATAAAAAATTATAAACACAAAAGACCACATAGAATTAAGAAAAATATAACATAATGTAAATGTTATAATTGTGGAAAACTAGGACATTTAGCTAGAGACTGTAAATTACCAATAAGATGAAGGAGAAAGGGAAAATCATCCCTCATCTCCCACTTCTCTCCACGTCTCTCAAATTCCGCAAAGATCCTTATATTGGTATCAGAGCTAGATAAGAAAAATATAAATGGAGAAATCTAGCAATAACCAGGAAGCTATGAAGGAATCAATTCCAGAAAATCTACAAACTAAGGTATGTTCATATTTCAATATGAATAACTAAACTATCTTATTCCTGATAATCTCTTGATTATTATTTGATTATTATCATGTTATAGTATTGTTATACTGAATAAATTCGAAGTAGTTTGCTATGAACGAAGGTAAGCTGAGAGTAGGTAAGCCCAGACTATGCCATCCGAAATCGGAAACCCAGTTAGGCAAAAGAGAAGCCGTTTGAGGGGAAGTACGAACTTGTTGAAGAAGTATTAGGAGTAGCGATTGAAATTGAAAATCATAGTAGTGACCAAAAGAATTTATTTAGAATAACTTTAATATAATTTGATAATTGATAATAACAAACAAGAAGGTTAGAAGGAATAAACTTGTTTAGAAATCATGCAAATGATGAATATTTACTTATTAAATGGAGATTATAATTATAAAATACTTATTTTATATATCCTTAAAACACTTAATATTGACATAAAACGAAAAATTTATGATCTTTTACTCATTGAAGAAATAACAGAAATAGACAGAATAATGAAACTCATAGAACAAAATTGGCAGGAACTAACTATCCAAAGCATGTATGAATTATATGACTTATATTCAGAACAATGATAAATTACGAATATCTAACATATTGGCTACAAACTATGGAAGATTTAGATCTACTAAATAAACTTTTAATAAATAATATTATAATATATCGAAGAACCCAAGATATGGAATACTTATAATATATTTCAGAAAATATAAAAGAACTACAAAATCTTATGATAAAAAAGCAAGGATATTATGAAAAAATGTTTTCAAACTAATAATGGATGAAACTTATAGAGAACAATTATTAGAAAAAATTAATGAAATAAAACAAGAATTACGATTTAGACAAAATAAACTAGAAGAAAATATATGGGCAGGAGTATGCCAAAAATCTATAAAAGCACAAAGAAAAACAATATTTTTATTAGATCTACAATTACAACACTTAGAATATAAATATCAACATAACTTATAATGAATAAAGAAGAATATGCTGTAGAAGAAAAGATATATAAAAGTCAAGATGGATTAGAAATAAAAATAATACATTCAAACTTAGAACGAAGATATAAAAAAATAGGAACCCAATTATACTTAATGCCGGATAAAGAATCAAGAAATTAGAGGATAGTCTAACAACTATGGTAAGATTAAATAAAGAAAATGAAGAAATAGATAGAAGAAAAGAAATTGAAAAATTAGAGAACAAGCTAAAAAGAAATTAAACAAATAGAAGAAGTAAAAGATACTAGAATTCAAGAATTACAAAAGAATTAGAAAGACTTAAACAATTATATGAAGAAAAATTAAAAGCAAAAGAAGAATATAAAAAAAGAACTGAAGAATTAAAGTTAAATCAAGAAATAGAAAAATTTAAAACAATGTTAGAAGAAACAGAAGAATTACCTGAATTAAAAATAGATGAAATAAATGAAATAAATGAAGAAGAAAATGACAATATTTCAGAAAATAATTATGAATCATATTCAGAAACATATACTGACCTTATAGAAAAAGATAAAAATATAGAAATAAATGTAGGAAATTTAGATGAGAAACCTAGTACTTCAAATTCTAAAACACGAATTGATACAACCCCAACATATTATACTTATGAAAAAGAAAATAGAGATAAAGTTTTATGGGATAAAAGATTAAATAAAAATTGGATACCTAGACAAACTACAGACCAAAATAATTTCTTAGATTTGGACTGCGTAGCAGATACAAATAAAACAATTCAATTATGGATAGGCTATATATCAAAACAATTAATAGACAACAAAATATCAATAATGGATGCCCCAGGATATATAGAAAGAACACTTATAGGAACAGTAAAAATATGGTTACAAAATTTAACAACAACGAGCTTAGAAACATTAAGAAATAATACGAAACTTAATAATGACATAGCAACATCAGCAATAGACATATTAACTAAATATGAAATATCAATTAGAAATGAATTTGGAAGTATGACAACAGAAATAGAAGAACAACAGAAAGATAAAATAATAAACAGAAATTTAATGAATAAATTAGCAATATGTAAAATGAGTTATATAGATGAATATACATGTGCATTTAGAGAATATTACTATAAAGGAATATATACAAATGATGAAAGTAGAGAAATAAGAAAATTATATTACACAAAATTACCAGAACCATTTAGTTCAAAAATAATAAAAGATTGGGAAGAATCAAATACAGTAGATACACTAGGAGCTAGAGTAAAATTCTTACAACAATGGTTTATGAAATTATGTGAAAAACATAAAGAAGAATTAAAACTAGAAAAAATATTAGTAAAAAACCTAGCATATTGTACAAGTAAATTAGCACCCCAATTTGGATGCAAAAATTCATATAAAAAGAAAAGGATAAAAAAGTATAAACGTTTCAAAACAAAATATAAAGATAAAATCCCAAGAAAAAGATATTATAAAAAATTATAAACACAAAAGACCACATAGAGTTAAGAAAAATATAACAGAATGTAAATGTTATAATTGTGGAAAACTAGGACATTTAGCTAGAAACTGTAAATTACCAAAAGATTTAAAGAAAAAACAAATAACAGAGGTAATAATAGAAAACGATAAATATAAACAGGTAGATTATTTAGATTATGATACATAGATGAATATACATGTGCATTTAGAGAATATTATTATAAAGGAATATATACAAATGATGAAAGTAGAGAAATAAGAAAATTATATTACACAAAATTACCAGAACCATTTAGTTCAAAAATAATAAAAGATTGGGAAGAATCAAATACAGTAGATACACTAGGAGGTAGAATAAAATTCTTACAACAATGATTTATGAAACTATGTGAAAAACATAAAGAAGATCTAAAATTAGAAAAAATATTAGTAAAAAACTTAGCATATTGTACAAGCAAGTTAGCACCCCAATTTGGATGCAAAAATTCATATAAAAAGAAAAGGATAAAAAAGTATAAACGTTTCAAAACAAAATATAAAGATAAAATCCCAAGAAAAAGATATTATATAAAAAATTATAAACATAAAAGACCACATAGAGTTAAGAAAAATATAACAGAATGTAAATGTTATAATTGTGGAAAACTAGGACATTTAGCTAGAAACTGTAAATTACCAAAAGATTTAAAGAAAAACAAATAAACAAAGTAATAATAGAAAACGATAAATATAAACAGGTAGATTATTTAGATTATGAATTAGAAAATGAAGATAGCATATACGAATTTACAGATATTGAACTAGAAGATGAAATAGAGACAGCTTCTGATTATGACTGAAAGCGATATAAAAATAATAAGTAAAGAAGAATATCAAGATAATGAATATACAGAACAAAAAATAATATTTGACAATAATATGTTTGAACAAATAAAAGGTAAAGAATTAGACTTAAGCATAGATAAGATATTAGAAGTACCTAAACTAAAAAATTTATTCAAATTAAAACAAGATGAATATTATGTAATAAGCCAAAAAGAACATGTAATAGATTGTAAATATATTAAAGGAAAAGCTAAAATACCTATCATAAATAAAAAAATAATTAATAAAGAAATCCAAGATTTAAAATCAAAAAATCCAATAAAATACGTACATTTAGGAGCAACAGAAATATTAATAAAAGCATGTTTTAGAGAAGGAATAGATACACCTATAGAATTATATTTAGCAGATGATAGAATAATTCAACCTATAGAAAAAAGTATAATAAGTGCAGTTAGAGGAAATCTAATATATCAAAAATTTAAATTTATTATAAGTGCAAATTATTCAGTAGCAATAGAAGACAAAAACATAGATAAATCACTAGTACTATACTGAAAAATGTCAGGACTAGAATTAGCACCAGGAAGTAAAATATTTACAGCAAGATGTAAAAATTTATATGTATTAACTACAAAACATAAAATAACAAAGAAGAAATAAGATTCAAAAAATCAAAATAGAAAATCCATTTGATAAAATAATTACGAATTGATAATAATGATTACGATTATAAAGAACTAGATATTGAAGAAGATTTAGAGATAGTAAAAGAAAGATTAAGTACATCTAAAAGATTAAGCTATGATACACCTTCATCATCAAGAACTAGTACATCTAGGAGATTAGATTATGATTTAATACCTAAGTTAAAAGAACTACAACAAGATGAAATCCAACCATACCAATATTATATTACAGGAATATTAGACCAAAAAAAAATATTTAATAACTATAAATATAGGACAAACAGAAAACCAAATTATAAGAGAATTAGTCAAAGAACATGAAATAATTACAGGAGAAAATATAAACACAGAATTACCTAGAGCTTTGGTAAATATAGAAGAAACTACTGAACAAGAACTAATTATTGGAGGAATACCAATAAAAATTAAATTCAAAATACATCAAGGAAATAATAATATTACTTTAGGAATAAAATGGCTAGAAACAGTTAGACCATATAATATAGATGATAAACAATTAACAATAACTTATGAAACTAAGAAAGTAATTATTAAAAGAACAATTATATGATAAAAACATCTTAATATAATGACAAAAATATACATTTTAGCAAAGATAATTATAGAAGGATACTATAACAGGTATTACACACCTATGATAGACACAGGAGCAGAAGCAAATATGTGTAAACATAATTGTCTACCAGATAGTAAATGGGAAAAATTAAAAACACCATTAATAGTAACAGGATTTAATAATGAAGGAAGCATGATAACACATAAAGCTAAAAATATAAAAACACAAATATGGGATAAAATATAGAAGAAATCTATAGTTACGAATTTACAAATAAAGATATATTATTAGGAATGCCTTTTTTAGAAAAACTATATCCACACACTATAACAAAAACGCATTGGTGGTTCACTACCATATGTAATCACAAAATAGGAGCAAAAAGAGTTAGAAAAAATACACCATGGATAAAAGGAAGTGAAAAAATTACCCAAAAATTAGAAAATATAACAACCAATGATCATAAAATAGAAATTATAATATTCACAGTAGATAAAATACAAGCAATAAATGATAAGTTAAACGCATTATATAACGAAAACCCATTACAAGGATGGGATAAACACAAAACGAAAGTAAAAATTGAACTAATAGATGAAAATAATATAATAACACAAAAACCATTAAGATATAATTTTGAAGACCAATCAGAATTTAAAATGCATATAAATGAATTATTAGAAAATAAGTATATACAAGAAAGCAATAGTAAACATAATAGTCCAGCATTCATAGTAAATAAACATAGTGAACAAAAAAGAGGAAAAACTAGAATGGTTATTGATTATAGAAATCTAAACGCAAAAACTAAAACATATAATTACCCTATACCTAATAAAATATTAAAAGTAAGACAAATACAAGGATATAATTACTTTAGTAAATTTGACTGTAAATCAGGATTTTACCATCTAAAACTAGAAGAAGAATCTAAACATTTAACAGCATTTACTGTACCACATCACTGTAGATATTATTTCGGGTCTGTATACAAATAAAATGGGAAATAAATAGAAAAGAATTATTTGCCTTATATAAATGTTTATTAGCCTTTGAGCCATACATTGTATATAACAAATTTATTGTTAGAACAGATAATACACAGGTAAAATGGTGGATAACCAAAAAAGTACAAGACTCAGTTACAACAAAAGAAATAAGAAGACTGGTAGTCAATATATTGAATTTTTCATTTACAATTGAAGTTATAAAAACTGACAAAAATGTGATTGCAGATCACCTCTCAAGAGAAAAATATTGAACAGACAAATACAATAGATCAGATACTCAACCTCCTAACTACACTTTGTAAAAAAGTGGATAGTATGGATGGTGAGATACAAAAGCTAAAGGAGCAAGCTAGTAGTCGTGACATGACGTTAAAAATGCGAGCTACGTCGATCGGAAGACGTTAAAATTCCGAGCTAGAAGGAGACGTTGGGAAACTCCTAAAACCCATAATGTTTGTTTGAATGCAGATGCAGTACATACGGAGCTACAAAGAAAACTACGAGAAGAAAAAGTTATACAAATACAAATATGAATAAACTTTTTGATAAACCATATCTGACTCAAAAATACAAAAATCCGTACCTACTCCACAAACAACTACATATAAAAACAGCTAGCCCAATGAGAAAAATACATATAACCACAGCACACGTACCTATATAGAAAACATTTACAAAGTCCAAACTTATTTAAATAAAAACCCCAGAGCTATAAATCCAAAAGAACCAAATACCGATTATATTACCCAACACTTACAAGGATACAACAAACTAATTGCCCTACCAGGTACAAATACAAATTTGGAGTCACCGACAGGACACTATTTATAAATAGTGAAATGTCAATTATGTAAATAGTAAGGGTTAAGTTACTGTGTAAATAGTAGAGGTCAAGTACTGTACAAATATTAAGAGTCGATCCTTTGTTCATGAATAGTAAAGGTCAAGTCACTGTTCATGAATAGTAATGTAAAGTTTGCCTATAAATAAGATGAAGGAGAAAGGAAAATCATCCTCATCTCCCACTCTCTCCACGTCTCTCAAATTCATAAAGATCCTTATATTGGTATCGAGCTAGATAAGAAAAATATAAATGGAGAAATCTAGCAATAAAGAGGAAGCTATGAAGGAATCAATTCCAGAAAATCTACAAACTAAGGTATGTTCATATTTCAATATGAATAACTAAACTATCTTATTCCTGATAATCTCTTGATTATTATTTGATTATTATCATGTTATAGTATTGTTATACTGAATAAATTCAAGTAGTTTGCTATGAAGCGAAGGTAAAGTGAGAGTAGGTAAGCCGGACTATGCCATCGAAATCGGAAACCAGTTAGGCAAAAGAGAAGCCGTTTGAGGAAAGTACGAACTTGTTGAAAGCGTTAGGAGTAGCGATTGAAATTTGAAAATCATAGTAGTGACCAAAAGAATTTATTTAGAATAACTTTAATATAATTTGATAATTGATAATAACAAACAAGAAGGTTAGAAGGAATAAACTTGTTTAGAAATCATGCAAATGATGAATATTTACTTATTAAATGGAGATTATAATTATAAAATACTTATTTTATATATCCTTAAAACACTTAATATTGACATAAAACGAAAAATTTATGATCTTTTACTCATTGAAGAAATAACAGAAATAGACAGAATAATGAAACTCATAGAACAAAATTGGCAGGAACTAACTATCCAAAGCATGTATGAATTATATGACTTATATTCAGAACAATGATAAATTACGAATATCTAACATATTGGCTACAAACTATGGAAGATTTAGATCTACTAAATAAACTTTTAATAAATAATATTATAATATATCGAAGAACCCAAGATATGGAATACTTATAATATATTTCAGAAAATATAAAAGAACTACAAAATCTTATGATAAAAAAGCAAGGATATTATGAAAAAATGTTTTCAAACTAATAATGGATGAAACTTATAGAGAACAATTATTAGAAAAAATTAATGAAATAAAACAAGAATTACGATTTAGACAAAATAAACTAGAAGAAAATATATGGGCAGGAGTATGCCAAAAATCTATAAAAGCACAAAGAAAAACAATATTTTTATTAGATCTACAATTACAACACTTAGAATATAAATATCAACATAACTTATAATGAATAAAGAAGAATATGCTGTAGAAGAAAAGATATATAAAAGTCAAGATGGATTAGAAATAAAAATAATACATTCAAACTTAGAACGAAGATATAAAAAAATAGGAACCCAATTATACTTAATGCCAGATAAAGAATCAGCAAAATTAGAGGATAGTCTAACAACTATGGTAAGATTAAATAAAGAAAATGAAGAAATAGATAGAAGAAAAGAAATTGAAAAAATTAGAGAACAAGCTAAAAAAGAAATTAAACAAATAGAAGAAGTAAAAGATACTAGAATTCAAGAATTACAAAAAGAATTAGAAAGACTTAAACAATTATATGAAGAAAAATTAAAAGCAAAAGAAGAATATAAAAAAAGAACTGAAAAATTAAAGTTAAATCAAGAAATAGAAAAATTTAAAACAATGTTAGAAGAAACAGAAGAATTACCTGAATTAAAAATAGATGAAATAAATAAAATAAATGAAGAAGAAAATGACAATATTTCAGAAAATAATTATGAATCATATTCAGAAACATATACTGACCTTATAGAAAAAGATAAAAATATAGAAATAAATGTAGGAAATTTAGATGAGAAACCTAGTACTTCAAATTCTAAAACACGAATTGATACAACCCCAATATATTATACTTATGAAAAAAAAAATAGAGATAAAGTTTTATGGGATAAAAGATTAAATAAAAATTGGATACCTAGACAAACTACAGACCAAAATAATTTCTTAGATTTGGACTGCGTAGCAGATACAAATAAAATAATTCAATTATGGATAGGCTATATATCAAAATAATTAATAGACAACAAAATATCAATAATGGATGCCCCAGGATATATAGAAAGAACACTTATAGGAACAGTAAAAATATGGTTACAAACTTTAACAACAACGAGCTTAGAAACATTAAGAAATAATACGAAACTTAATAATGACATAGCAACATCAGCAATAGACATATTAACTAAATATGAAATATCAATTAGAAATGAATTTGGAAGTATGACAACAGAAATAGAAGAACAACAGAAAGATAAAATAATAAACAGAAATTTAATGAATAAATTAGCAATATGTAAAATGAGTTATATAGATGAATATACATGTGCATTTAGAGAATATTACTATAAAGGAATATATACAAATGATGAAAGTAGAGAAATAAGAAAATTATATTACACAAAATTACTGAACCATTTAGTTCAAGAATAATAAAAGATTGGGAAGAATCAAATACGTAGATACTCTTGGAGATAGTGTAAAATTCTTAAATCTATGATTTATGTAATTATGTGAAAATCATAAAGAAGAATTAAAACTAGAAAAAATATTAGTAAAAAACCT
The DNA here is from genome assembly GCA_035578085.1 of Solanum pinnatisectum. Taxonomy (NCBI): domain Eukaryota; kingdom Viridiplantae; phylum Streptophyta; class Magnoliopsida; order Solanales; family Solanaceae; genus Solanum; species Solanum pinnatisectum. Next base: position 1,437,040 of record JAWPEI010000017.1, read on the forward strand.
AGCATATTGTACAAGTAAATTAGCACCCCAATTTGGATGCAAAAATTCATATAAAAAGAAAAGGATAAAAAAGTATAAACGTTTCAAAACAAAATATAAAGATAAAATCCCAAGAAAAGATATTATAAAAATTATAAACACAAAAGACCACATAGAGTTAAGAAAAATATATGAGAATGTAAATGTTATAATTGTGGAAAACTAGGACATTTAGCTAGAAACTGTAAATTACCAAAAGATTTAAAGAAAAAACAAATAACAGAGGTAATAATAGAAAACGATAAATATAAACAGGTAGATTATTTAGATTATGATACATAGATGAATATACATGTGCATTTAGAGAATATTATTATAAAGGAATATATACAAATGATGAAAGTAGAGAAATAAGAAAATTATATTACACAAAATTACCAGAACCATTTAGTTCAAAAATAATAAAAGATTGGGAAGAATCAAATACAGTAGATACACTAGGAGGTAGAATAAAATTCTTACAACAATGATTTATGAAACTATGTGAAAAACATAAAGAAGATCTAAAATTAGAAAAAATATTAGTAAAAAACTTAGCATATTGTACAAGCAAGTTAGCACCCCAATTTGGATGCAAAAATTCATATAAAAAGAAAAGGATAAAAAAGTATAAACGTTTCAAAACAAAATATAAAGATAAAATCCCAAGAAAAAGATATTATAAAAAATTATAAACATAAAAGACCACATAGAGTTAAGAAAAATATAACAGAATGTAAATGTTATAATTGTGGAAAACTAGGACATTTAGCTAGAAACTGTAAATTACCAAAAGATTTAAAGAAAAAACAAATAACAAAGGTAATAATAGAAAACGATAAATATAAACAGATAGATTATTTAGATTATGAATTAGAAAATGAAGATAGCATATACGAATTTACAGATATTGAACTAGAAGATGAAATAGAGCGACCTCGATTATGGTGAAAGCGATATAAAAATAATAAGTAAAGAAGAATATCAAGATAATGAATATACAGAACAAAAAATAATATTTGACAATAATATGTTTGAACAAATAAAAGGTAAAGAATTAGACTTAAGCATAGATAAGATATTAGAAGTACCTAAACTAAAAAAATTTATTCAAATTAAAACAAGATGAATATTATGTAATAAGCCAAAAAGAACATGTAATAGATTGTAAATATATTAAAGGAAAAGCTAAAATACCTATCATAAATAAAAAAATAATTAATAAAGAAATCCAAGATTTAAAATCAAAAAATCCAATAAAATACGTACATTTAGGAGCAATAGAAATATTAATAAAAGCATATTTTAGAGAAGGAATAGATACACCTATAGAATTATATTTAGCAGATGATAGAATAATTCAACCTATAGAAAAAAGTATAATAAGTGCAGTTAGAGGAAATCTAATATATCAAAAATTTAAATTTATTATAAGTGCAAATTATTCAGTAGCAATAGAAGACAAAAACATAGATAAATCACTAGTACTATACTGAAAAATGTCAGGACTAGAATTAGCACTGAAGTAAAATATTTCTGACAAAGAAGATGTAAAAATTTATATGTATTAACTACAAAACATAAAATAACAGCAAGAAATAAGATTCAAAAAATCAAAATAGAAAATCCATTTGATAAAATAATTACAGTAATTGATAATAATGATTACAGTTATAAAGAACTAGATATTGAAGAAGATTTAGAGATAGTAAAAGAAAGATTAAGTACATCTAAAAGATTAAGCTATGATACACCTTCATCATCAAGAACTAGTACATCTAGGAGATTAGATTATGATTTAATACCTAAGTTAAAAGAACTACAACAAGATGAAATCCAACCATACCAATATTATATTACAGGAATATTAGACCAAAAAAAAATATTTAATAACTATAAATACAGGACAAACAGAAAACCAAATTATAAGAGAATTAGTCAAAGAACATGAAATAATTACAGGAGAAAATATAAACACAGAATTACCTAGAGCTTTGGTAAATATAGAAGAAACTACTGAACAAGAACTAATTATTGGAGGAATACCAATAAAAATTAAATTCAAAATACATCAAGGAAATAATAATATTACTTTAGGAATAAAATGGCTAGAAACAGTTAGACCATATAATATAGATGATAAACAATTAACAATAACTTATGAAACTAAGAAAGTAATTATTAAAAGAACAATTATATGATAAAATAACAACATCTTAATATAATGACAAAAATATACATTTTAGCAAAGATAATTATAGAAGGATACTATAACAGTTATTACACACCTATGATAGACACAGGAGCAGAAGCAAATATTTGTAAACATAATTGTCTACGGATAGTAAATGGGAAAAACACCATTAATAATGTGAGATTTAATAATGAAGGAAGCATGATAACACATAAAGCTAAAAATATAAAAACACAAATATGGGATAAAATATTAATAATCGAAGAAATCTATAGTTATGAATTTACAAATAAAGATATATTATTAGGAATGCCTTTTTTAGAAAAACTATATCCACACACTATAACAAAAACGCATTGGTGGTTCACTACCATATGTAATCACAAAATAGGAGCAAAAAGAGTTAATAATAAAATTAGAAAAAATACACCATGGATAAAAGGAAGTGAAAAAATTACCCAAAAATTAGAAAATATAATAACCAATGATCATAAAATAGAAATTATAATATTCACAGTAGATAAAATACAAGCAATAAATGATAAGTTAAACTCATTATATAACGAAAACCCATTACAAGGATGGGATAAACACAAAACGAAAGTAAAAATTGAACTAATAGATGAAAATAGTATAAACACAAAAACCATTAAGATATAATTTTGAAGACCAATCAGAATTTAAAATGCATATAAATGAATTATTAGAAAATAAGTATATACAAGAAAGCAATAGTAAACATAATATTCCAGCATTCATAGTAAATAAACATAGTGAACAGAAAAGAGGAAAAAATAAAACATCACTGTAGATATTATTTCGGGTCTGTATACAAATAAAATGGGAAATAAATAGAAAAGAATTATTTGCCTTATATAAATGTTTATTAGCTTTTGAGCCATACATTGTATATAATAAATTTATTGTTAGAACAGATAATACACAGGTAAAATGGTGGATAACCAAAAAAGTACAAGACTCAGTTACAACAAAAGAAATAAGAAGACTGGTAGTCAATATATTGAATTTTTCATTTACAATTTATTTTATAAAAACTGACAAAAATGTTTTTGCAGATAACCTCTCAATATAAAAATATTTTACAGACAAATACAATATATCATATAATAAACCTCCTAACTACTCTTTGTATAAAAGTTGATAGTATGGATGGTGAGATACAAAACTAAAGGAGCAAGCTAGTAGTCGTGACATGACGTTAAAAATGCGAGCTACGTCGATCGGAAGACGTTAAAATTCCAGAGCTAGAAGGAGACGTTGGAAAACTCCCTAAAACCCATAATGTTTGTTTAAATGCAGGTGCAGTACATCCGGAGCTACAAAGAAAACTACAGAAGAAAAAGTTATACAAATACAAATATGAATAAACTTTTGATAAACCATATCTGACTCCAAAAATACAAAAATCCGTACCTACTCCACAAACAACTACATATAAAAACAAATTAGCCCAATGAAAAATACATATAACCACATCACACGTACCTATATAGAAAACATTTACAAAGTCCAAACTTATTTAAATAAAAACCCCAGCTATAAATCCAAAAGAACCAAATACCGATTATATTACCCAACACTTACAAGGATAAAACAAACTAATTGCCCTACCAGGTACAAATACAAATTTGGTAACAACTTGTTACAACTACGGACTACTTAGAACAGTGTACACAGATACAGGACATGAAATATCAAAGATACAGAACTATACAAAGCCTTTTAACCTATAAGCGAATAACTAAAGGAACTCTATTTTTATAAAGTTCTATTCAACAATGAGAGATACTATATGACGAGATAAAACCGGTTATACAAGTCATAAAGATAGGATTGACTAGAGATATGCTAATACCGGAAAAGATAGAAAAACAGAACGAGATATCTATTGTAGATATTCCAGAATTTTATGCAAATAAAAGAATTATTGGAATAGCTACAATATTGACAGAACTAGCAAATAACATTTTTTCATAATATCCTTGCTTTTTTATCATAAGATTTTGTATTTCTTTTATATTTTCTGAAATTAGCAATATGTAAAATGAGTTATATAGATGAATATACATGTGCATTTAGAGAATATTACTATAAAGGAATATATACAAATGATGAAAGTAAAGAAATAAGAAAATTATATTACACAAAATTACCAGAACCATTTAGTTCAAAAATAATAAAAGATTGGGAAGAATCAAATACAGTAGATACACTAGGAGCTAGAGTAAAATTCTTATAACAATGGTTTATGAAATTATGTGAAAAACATAAAGAAGAATTAAAACTAGAAAAAATATTAGTAAAAAACTTAGCATATTGTACAAGTAAATTAGCACCCCAATTTGGATGCAAAAATTCATATAAAAAGAAAAGGATAAAAAAGTATAAACGTTTCAAAACAAAATATAAAGATAAAATCCCAAGAAAAAGATATTATATAAAAAATTATAAACACAAAAGACCACATAGAGTTAAGAAAAATATATCTGAATGTAAATGTTATAATTGTGGAAAACTAGGACATTTAGCTAGAAACTGTAAATTACCAAAAGATTTAAAGAAAAAACAAATAACAGAGGTAATAATAGAAAATGATAAATATAAACAGATAGATTATTTAGATTATGAATTAGAAAATGAAGATAGCATATACGAATTCACAGATATTGAATTAGAAGATGAAATAGAAACGACACGATTATGGTAGCGATATAAAAATAATAAGTAAAGAAGAATATCAAGATAATGAATATACAGAACAAAAAATAATATTTGACAATAATATGTTTGAACAAATAAAAGGTAAAGAATTAGACTTAAGCATAGATAAGATATTAGAAGTACCTAAACTAAAAAATTTATTCAAATTAAAACAAGATGAATATTATGTAATAAGCCAAAAAGAACATGTAATAGATTGTAAATATATTAAAGGAAAAGCTAAAATACCTATCATAAATAAAAAAATAATTAATAAAGAAATTCAAGATTTAAAATCAAAAAATCCAATAAAATATGTACATTTAGGAGCAACAGAAATATTAATAAAAGCATGTTTTAGAGAAGGAATAGATACACCTATAGAATTATATTTAGCGGATGATAGAATAATTCAACCTATAGAAAAAGTATAATAAGTGCGATTAGAGGAAATCTAATATACCAAAAATTTAAATTTATAATAAGTGCAAACTATTCAAGAGCAATAGAAGACAAGAACATAGATAAATCAACGGTACTATATTGGAAAATGTCGGGCATAGAATTAGCACGTGAAGTAAAATATTTACTGACAAGATGTAAAAATTTATATGTATTAACTACAAAGCATAAAACAACGACAAGAAATAAGATTCAAAAATCAAAATAGAAAATCCATTTGATAAAATAATTACAGTAATTGATAATAATGATTACAGTTATAAAGAACTAGATATTGAAGAAGATTTAGAGATAGTAAAAGAAAGATTAAGTACATCTAAAAGATTAAGCTATGATACACCTTCATCATCAAGAACTAGTACATCTAGGAGATTAGATTATGATTTAATACCTAAGTTAAAAGAACTACAACAAGATGAAATCCAACCATACCAATATTATATTACAGGAATATTAGACCAAAGAAAATATTTAATAACTATAAATACAGGACAACCAGAAAACCAAATTATAAGAGAATTAGTCAAAGAACATGAAATAATTACGGAGAAAATATAAACACGAATTACCTAGAGCTTTGGTAAATATAGAAGAAACTACTGAACAAGAACTAATTATTGGAGGAATACCAATAAAAATTAAATTCAAAATACATCAAGGAAATAATAATATTACTTTAGGAATAAAATGGCTAGAAACAGTTAGACCATATAATTTAGATGATAAACAATTAACAATAACTTATGAAACTAAGAAAGTAATTATTAAAAGAACAATTATATGATAAAATAACAACATCTTAATATAATGACAAAAATATACATTTTAGCAAAGATAATTATAGAAGGATACTATAGCATGTATTACACACCTATGATAGACACGGGAAGCGAGAAGCAAATATGTGTAAACATAATTGTCTACCGGATAGTAAATGGGAAAAATTAAAAACACCATTAATAATGTAACAGATTTAATAATGAAGGAAGCATGATAACACATAAAGTTAAAAATATAAAAACACAAATATGGGATAAAATATTAATAATCGAAGAAATCTATAGTTATGAATTTACAAATAAAGATATATTATTAGGAATGCCTTTTTTAGAAAAACTATATCCACACACTATAACAAAAACACATTGGTGGTTCACTACCATATGTAATCACAAGATAGGAGCAAAAAGAGTTAATAATAAAATTAGAAAAATACACCATGGATAAAGGAAGTGAAAAAATTACCCAAAATTAGAAAATGTAACAACTAATGATCATAAAATAGAAATTATAATATTCACAGTAGATAAAATACAAGCAATAAACGATAAATTAAATTCATTATATAACGAAAACCCATTGCAAGGATGGGATAAACATAAAACAAAAGTAAAAATTGAACTAATAGATGAAAATAGTATAATAACACAAAAACCATTAAGATATAATTTTGAAGACCAATCAGAATTTAAAACGCATATAAATGAATTATTAGAAAATAATTATATACAAGAAAGCAATAGTAAACATAATAGTCCAGCATTCATAGTAAATAAACATAGTGAACAAAAAAGAGGAAAAACTAGAATGGTTATTGATTATAGAAATCTAAATGCAAAAACTAAAACATATAATTACCCTATACCTAATAAAATATTAAAAGTAAGTCAAATACAAGGATATAATTACTTTAGTAAATTTGACTGTAAATCAGGATTTTACCATCTAAAACTAGAAGAAGAATCTAAACATTTAACAGCATTTACTGTACCACAAGGATTTTACAAATGGAATGTTCTACCATTTGGATATAAAAATGCACCAGGTAGATATCAACATTTTATGGATACATATTTCAACCAACTAGAAAATTGTATAGTATATATAGATGACATACTATTATATTCAAGAACAAGAGAAGAGCATTTAAAGTTATTAGAAAAATTTATACATATTATAGAAATATCAGGAATTAGCTTATCAAAAAAGAAAGCTGAAATTATGCAAAATCAAATAGAATTCTAAGGAATACAAATAGACAAAAATGGAATAAAAATGCAAACACATATTGTACAAAAAATATTTGGTTCTGAAGAATTATTAGATACTAAGAAAAAATTACAATCATTTTTAGGATTAGTTAACCAAGTAAGAGAATATATTTTTACTATTCATGAACAGTGACTGACTCTTACTATTTGTACAGTACTTGACCTCTACTATTTACACAGTAACTTAACCCTTACTATTTACATAATTGACATTTCACTATTTATAAATAGTGTCCTGTCGGTGACTCCAAATAAAAACAAACTACTTTACTTTTACTTTACAAAAGAAAACAAAAACTTTAAAAAGAAGATTCCTACTTTTAACTAAATTACATAGATGTCTTCTTCATATCTTTTGTTTTGTCGGCTGTCTTCATCAGTTTGCCGGCTTTTTTGTATCTTCTGTGATAGTTTATTCCAGCTGTACGGTTGGAACTTGGTTATCTTCTCCTTGGCACTTTGAACATATATGCTCTGAATATTTACTACTGATAGTTGTACAATATCTTGTTAATAATGCTGGTGAAATGAAAATTTTCTTGATAGCTCGTGTAGTTGGTGTATTTTCTGGTTTTAGGAGACTTAGTATCCATTGCCGTATTTCCTCCATATCTCCTTCTCTTGTTTCCCAACAATTTGAATATATCATAGTGTTATCTCGGCTATAGTAACTCCATATTGTATTATTGTTTAAATAGTTATTTGCTAGTTCTGTCAATATTGTAGCTATTCCAATAATTCTTTTATTTGCATAAAATTCTGGAATATCTACAATAGATATCTCGCTGTTTTCTATCTTCTCGGTATTAGCATATCTCTAGTCAATCCTATCTTTATGACTTGTATAACCGGTTTTATCTCGTCATATAGTATCTCTGCTGTGGCTGAATAGAACTTTATAAAAAATAGAGTTCCTTTAGTTATTCGTTTATAGGTTAAAAAGGCTTTGTATAGTTCAGGTATCTTTGATATTTCATCTCTCGTAGTGTATACTGTACTAAGTAGTCCGTAGTTGTAACAAGTTGTAACCAAATTTGTATTTGTACCTGGTAGGGCAATTAGTTTGTTGTATCCTTGTAAGTGTTGGGTAATATAATCGGTATTTGGTTCTTTTGGATTTATAGCTCTGGGGTTTTTATTTAAATAAGTTTGGACTTTGTAAATGTTTTCTATATAGATGCGTGTGATGTGGTTATATGTATTTTTCTGTTGGGCTAAATTTGTTTTTATATGTAGTTGTTTGTGGAGTAGGCACGGATTTTTGTATTTTTGGAGCTGTATATGGTTTATCAAAAAGTTTATTCATATTTGTATTTGTATAACTTTTTTCTTCTGTAGTTTTCTTTGTAGCTCCAGATGTACCTGCATCTGCATTCAAACAAACATTATGGGTTTTAGGGAGTTTCCCAACGTCTCCTTCTAGTTCTGGAATTTTAACGTCTTCCGATCGGCGTAGCTCGCATTTTTAACGTCATCTGTGACTACTAGCTTGCTCCTTTAGCTTTTGTATCTCACCATCCATACTATCCACTTTTTTACAAAGTGTAGTTAGGAGGTTGAGTATCTGATCTATTGTATTTGTCTGTTCAATATTTTTCTCTTGAGAGGTGATCTGCAATCACATTTTGTCGATTTTATAACTTCAATTGTAAATGAAAAATTCAATATATTGACTACCGCCTTCTTATTTCTTTTATTTATGGAGTCTTGTACTTTTTTGGTTATCCACCATTTTACCTGTGTATTATCTGTTCTAACAATAAATTTGTTATATACAATGTATGGCTCAAAGGTTTAGGGTTTAGGGTCTAGTGTTAACGGTTTAGGGTTTATGGTTTATGGTTTAGGGTTTAGAGTTTAGGATTTGGGGTTTAGATTATAGGGTTTAGGGTTTTGGGTTATTATTTTGGATTTAGGGTTTAGACTTTAGGATTTAGGGTATAGGGTTTGGTGTTTAGGTTTTAGGGTTTAGGGTTTAGGGTTCCAAATTTAGGGTTTATGGTTTTGGGTTTATAGTTTAGGGTTTATGGTTAAGGGTTTAGGTTTTAGATTTAGGGTTTAGGGTTTAAGGTTTTGTGTTTAGTGACTAGAGTTTAGGGTTTAGGTTTTAGAGTTTGGATTTAGGGTTTTGGGTTTAGGGTTGAGGTTTAGGGTTGGATGGTTTAGGGTTTAGGATTTAGGGTTGAGGATTTATGGTTTAGGTTTGGGGTTTAGAGTTTAGGATTTTGGGTTTAGGGTTTAGATTTTAGGATTTAGGGTTTTGGTTTAGTGTTTAGGGTTTAAGTTTTTGGGTAATGGTATAGGGTTTAGGGTTTAGGGTTTAGGTTTTAATGTCTAATGTTTAGGGTTTAGAGTTTAGTGTTTAAGGTTTAGGTTTAGGGTTTAGGATTTAGGGTTTAGGATTGACAATTTTGGGTTTAGGGTTTAGAGTTTAGGATTTTGGATTTAGGATTTAGGGTTTATAGTTAAGGATTTAGGATTTAGGGATTAGGGTTTAGGTTTAGGGCTTAGGGTTTAGTGTTTAGGATTTAGGATTTAGGGTTAGGGTATAGGATTTAGGGTTTAGGGTTTATAGTCGACGGTTTAGGTTTTGGGGTTTAGGGTTTAGGGTTTAGGATTTAGGGTTTAGGGTTTAGGGTTTAGGGTTTAGGGTTTAGAGTTTAGGGTTTAGGGTTTAGGGTTTAGGTTTTAGGATTTAGGTTTTAGTGTTTAGGGTTTAGATTTACGGTTTAGGGTTTAAGTTTAAGGTAGAGTTTAAGGTTTAGGGTTTAGCGTTTAGGGTTAGGGTTTAGGGTTTAGGATTTAGGGTTTAGGGTTTAGGGATTAGGATTTAGGGTTTATAGTTTAGTATTTTGGATTTAGGGCTTAGGGTTTAGGTTTAGGGTTTAGGGTTTAGAATTTCGAGTTGTAGGTTTAGAGTTTAGTGGTTAGGATGTAGTTTTTAGTGTTTAGCGTTTAGATTTAGGGTTTAGGGTTAGTGTTTAGTGTTTAGGTTTTAGGGTTTAAGGTTTAGGGTTTCGGGTTTCAAGTTTAGGATTTAAGGTTTAGGGTTTACGGTTTAGAGTTTAGGATTTAGGGTTCAGGGTTTATAGTTTAGATTTAGGGTTTAGGGTTTAGGCTTTAGAGTTTGAATTTAGGGCTTAATGTTTAGGTTTAGGATTAGGATTTAGGGTTTAGGGTTTAGATTTTAGGATTTAGGTTTTAGGGTTTTAGGGTTTAGGTTTAGTTTTAGGTTTAGGGTTTAGGGTTTAGGTTAGGGTATAGGGTTCCGGGTTTAAAGTTTAAGGTTTAGGGTTTAGGGTCTAGTGTTAACGGTTTAGGGTTTATGGTTTATGGTCTAGGGTTTAGATTATAGGGTTTAGGGTTTTGGGTTATTATTTTGGATTTAGGGTTTAGACTTTAGGATTTAGGGTATAGGGTTTAGTGTTTAGGTTTTAGGGTTTAGGGTTTAGGGTTCCAAATTTAGGGTTTATGGTTTTGGGTTTATAGTTTAGGGTTTATGGTTAAGGGTTTAGGTTTTAGATTTAGGGTTTAGGGTTTAAGGTTTTGTGTTTAGTGACTAGAGTTTAGGGTTTAGGTTTTAGAGTTTGGATTTAGGGTTTTGGGTTTAGGGTTGAGGTTTAGGGTTGGATGGTTTAGGGTTTAGGATTTAGGGTTGAGGATTTATGGTTTAGGTTTGGGGTTTAGAGTTTAGGATTTTGGGTTTAGGGTTTAGATTTTAGGATTTAGGGTTTTGGTTTAGTGTTTAGGGTTTAAGTTTTTGGGTAATGGTATAGGGTTTAGGGTTTAGGGTTTAGGGTTTAGGTTTTAATGTCTAATGTTTAGGGTTTAGAGTTTAGTGTTTAAGGTTTAGGTTTAGGGTTTAGGATTGACAATTTTGGGTTTAGGGTTTAGAGTTTAGGATTTTGGATTTAGGATTTAGGGTTTATAGTTAAGGATTTAGGATTTAGGGATTAGGGTTTAGGTTTAGGGCTTAGGGTTTAGTGTTTAGGATTTAGGATTTAGGGTTAGGGTATAGGATTTAGGGTTTAGGGTTTATAGTCGACGGTTTAGGTTTTGGGGTTTAGGGTTTAGGGTTTAGGATTTAGGGTTTAGGGTTTAGGGTTTAGGGTTTAGAGTTTAGGGTTTAGGTTTTAGGATTTAGGTTTTAGTGTTTAGGGTTTAGATTTACGGTTTAGGGTTTAAGTTTAAGGTAGAGTTTAAGGTTTAGGGTTTAGCGTTTAGGGTTAGGGTTTAGGGTTTAGGATTTAGGGTTTAGGGTTTAGGGATTAGTATTTAGGGTTTATAGTTTAGTATTTTGGATTTAAGGCTTAGGGTTTAGGGTTTAGGGTTTAGAATTTCGAGTTGTAGGTTTAGAGTTTAGTGGTTAGGATGTAGTTTTTAGTGTTTAGGGTTTAGAGTTTAGGATTTAGGGTTTAGGGTTTAGGGTTAGTGTTTAGTGTTTAGGTTTTAGGGTTTAAGGTTTAGGGTTTCGGGTTTCAAGTTTAGGATTTAAGGTTTAGAGTTTAGGATTTAGGGTTCAGGGTTTATAGTTTAGATTTAGGGTTTAGGGTTTAGGCTTTAGAGTTTGAATTTAGGGCTTAATGTTTAGGTTTAGGATTAGGATTTAGGGTTTAGGGTTTAGATTTTAGGATTTAGGTTTTAGGGTTTTAGGGTTTAGGTTTAGTTTTAGGTTTAGGGTTTAGGGTTTAGGTTAGGGTATAGGGTTCCGGGTTTAAAGTTTAAGGTTTAGGGTTTAGGGTCTAGTGTTAACGGTTTAGGGTTTATGGTTTATGGTTTAGGGTTTAGAGTTTAGGATTTGGGGTTTAGATTATAGGGTTTAGGGTTTTGGGTTATTATTTTGGATTTAGGGTTTAGACTTTAGGATTTAGGGTATAGGGTTTGGTGTTTAGGTTTTAGGGTTTAGGGTTTAGGGTTCCAAATTTAGGGTTTATGGTTTTGGGTTTATAGTTTAGGGTTTATGGTTAAGGGTTTAGGTTTTAGATTTAGGGTTTAGGGTTTAAGGTTTTGTGTTTAGTGACTAGAGTTTAGGGTTTAGGTTTTAGAGTTTGGATTTAGGGTTTTGGGTTTAGGGTTGAGGTTTAGGGTTGGATGGTTTAGGGTTTAGGATTTAGGGTTGAGGATTTATGGTTTAGGTTTGGGGTTTAGAGTTTAGGATTTTGGGTTTAGGGTTTAGATTTTAGGATTTAGGGTTTTGGTTTAGTGTTTAGGGTTTAAGTTTTTGGGTAATGGTATAGGGTTTAGGGTTTAGGGTTTAGGTTTTAATGTCTAATGTTTAGGGTTTAGAGTTTAGTGTTTAGGGTTTAGGTTTAGGGTTTAGGATTTAGGGTTTAGGATTGACAATTTTGGGTTTAGGGTTTAGAGTTTAGGATTTTGGATTTAGGATTTAGGGTTTATAGTTAAGGATTTAGGATTTAGGGATTAGGGTTTAGGTTTAGGGCTTAGGGTTTAGTGTTTAGGATTTAGGATTTAGGGTTAGGGTATAGGATTTGGGTTTAGGGTTTATAGTCGACGGTTAGGTTTTGGGGTTTAGGGTTTAGGGTTTAGGGTTTAGGATTTAGGGTTTAGGGTTTAGGGTTTAGGGTTAGGGTTTTGTGGTTTAGGTTTTAGGATTTAGGTTTTAGTGTTTAGGGTTTAGATTTACGGTTTAGGGTTTAAGTTTAAGGTAGAGTTTAAGGTTTAGGGTTTAGAGTTTAGGGTTAGGGTTTAGGGTTTAGGATTTAGGGTTTAGGGTTTAGGGATTAGGATTTAGGGTTTATAGTTTAGTATTTTGGATTTAGGGCTTAGGGTTTAGGTTTAGGGTTTAGGGTTTAGAATTTCGAGTTGTAGGTTTAGAGTTTAGTGGTTAGGATGTAGTTTTTAGTGTTTAGGGTTTAGAGTTTAGGATTTAGGGTTTAGGGTTTAGGGTTAGTGTTTAGTGTTTAGGTTTTAGGGTTTAAGGTTTAGGGTTTCGGGTTTCAAGTTTAGGATTTAAGGTTTAGGGTTTACGGTTTAGAGTTTAGGATTTAGGGTTCAGGGTTTATAGTTTAGATTTAGGGTTTAGGGTTTAGGCTTTAGAGTTTGAATTTAGGGCTTAATGTTTAGGTTTAGGATTAGGATTTAGGGTTTAGGGTTTAGATTTTAGGATTTAGGTTTTAGGGTTTTAGGGTTTAGGTTTAGTTTTAGGTTTAGGGTTTAGGGTTTAGGTTAGGGTATAGGGTTCCGGGTTTAAAGTTTAAGGTTTAGGGTTTAGGGTCTAGTGTTAACGGTTTAGGGTTTATGGTTTATGGTTTAGGGTTTAGAGTTTAGGATTTGGGGTTTAGATTATAGGGTTTAGGGTTTTGGGTTATTATTTTGGATTTAGGGTTTAGACTTTAGGATTTAGGGTATAGGGTTTGGTGTTTAGGTTTTAGGGTTTAGGGTTTAGGGTTCCAAATTTAGGGTTTATGGTTTTGGGTTTATAGTTTAGGGTTTATGGTTAAGGGTTTAGGTTTTAGATTTAGGGTTTAGGGTTTAAGGTTTTGTGTTTAGTGACTAGAGTTTAGGGTTTAGGTTTTAGAGTTTGGATTTAGGGTTTTGGGTTTAGGGTTGAGGTTTAGGGTTGGATGGTTTAGGGTTTAGGATTTAGGGTTGAGGATTTATGGTTTAGGTTTGGGGTTTAGAGTTTAGGATTTTGGGTTTAGGGTTTAGATTTTAGGATTTAGGGTTTTGGTTTAGTGTTTAGGGTTTAAGTTTTTGGGTAATGGTATAGGGTTTAGGGTTTAGGGTTTAGGTTTTAATGTCTAATGTTTAGGGTTTAGAGTTTAGTGTTTAAGGTTTAGGTTTAGGGTTTAGGATTGACAATTTTGGGTTTAGGGTTTAGAGTTTAGGGTTTTGGATTTAGGATTTAGGGTTTATAGTTAAGGATTTAGGATTTAGGGATTAGGGTTTAGGTTTAGGGCTTAGGGTTTAGTGTTTAGGATTTAGGATTTAGGGTTAGGGTATAGGATTTAGGGTTTAGGGTTTATAGTCGATGGTTTAGGTTTTGGGGTTTAGGGTTTAGGGTTTAGGATTTAGGGTTTAGGGTTTAGGGTTTAGAGTTTAGGGTTTAGGGTTTAGGTTTTAGGATTTAGGTTTTAGTGTTTAGGGTTTAGATTTACGGTTTAGGGTTTAAGTTTAAGGTAGAGTTTAAGGTTTAGGGTTTAGCGTTTAGGGTTAGGGTTTAGGGTTTAGGATTTAGGGTTTAGGGTTTAGGGATTAGGATTTAGGGTTTATAGTTTAGTATTTTGGATTTAGGGCTTAGGGTTTAGGTTTAGGGTTTAGGGTTTAGAATTTCGAGTTGTAGGTTTAGAGTTTAGTGGTTAGGATGTAGTTTTTAGTGTTTAGGGTTTAGAGTTTAGGATTTAGGGTTTAGGGTTTAGGGTTAGTGTTTAGTGTTTAGGTTTTAGGGTTTAAGGTTTAGGGTTTCGGGTTTCAAGTTTAGGATTTAAGGTTTAGGGTTTACGGTTTAGAGTTTAGGATTTAGGGTTCAGGGTTTATAGTTTAGATTTAGGGTTTAGGGTTTAGGCTTTAGAGTTTGAATTTAGGGCTTAATGTTTAGGTTTAGGATTAGGTTTTAGGGTTTAGGGTTTAGATTTTAGGATTTAGGTTTTAGGGTTTTAGGGTTTAGGTTTAGTTTTAGGTTTAGGGTTTAGGGTTTAGGTTAGGGTATAGGGTTCCGGGTTTAAAGTTTAAGGTTTAGGGTTTAGGGTCTAGTGTTAACGGTTTAGGGTTTATGGTTTAGGGTTTAGAGTTTAGGATTTGGGGTTTAGATTATAGGGTTTAGGGTTTTGGGTTATTATTTTGGATTTAGGGTTTAGACTTTAGGATTTAGGGTATAGGGTTTGGTGTTTAGGTTTTAGGGTTTAGGGTTTAGGGTTCCAAATTTAGGGTTTATGGTTTTGGGTTTATAGTTTAGGGTTTATGGTTAAGGGTTTAGGTTTTAGATTTAGGGTTTAGGGTTTAAGGTTTTGTGTTTAGTGACTAGAGTTTAGGGTTTAGGTTTTAGAGTTTGGATTTAGGGTTTTGGGTTTAGGGTTGAGGTTTAGGGTTGGATGGTTTAGGGTTTAGGATTTAGGGTTGAGGATTTATGGTTTAGGTTTGGGGTTTAGAGTTTAGGATTTTGGGTTTAGGGTTTAGATTTTAGGATTTAGGGTTTTGGTTTAGTGTTTAGGGTTTAAGTTTTTGGGTAATGGTATAGGGTTTAGGGTTTAGGGTTTAGGTTTTAATGTCTAATGTTTAGGGTTTAGAGTTTAGTGTTTAAGGTTTAGGATTTAGGGTTTAGGATTGACAATTTTGGGTTTAGGGTTTAGAGTTTAGGATTTTGGATTTAGGATTTAGGGTTTATAGTTAAGGATTTAGGATTTAGGGATTAGGGTTTAGGTTTAGGGCTTAGGGTTTAGTGTTTAGGATTTAGGATTTAGGGTTTAGGGTTTAGGGTTTAGGGTTTAGGGTTTATAGTCGACGGTTTATGTTTTGGGGTTTAGGGTTTAGGATTTAGGTTTTGGGGTTTAGGGTTTAGGGTTTAGGGTTTAGGGTTTAGGGTTTAGGGTTTAGGATTTAGGTTTTAGTGTTTAGGGTTTAGATTTACGGTTTAGGGTTTAAGTTTAAGGTAGAGTTTAAGGTTTAGGGTTTAGAGTTTAGGGTTAGGGTTTAGGGTTTAGGATTTAGGGTTTAGGGTTTAGGGATTAGGATTTAGGGTTTATAGTTTAGTATTTTGGATTTAGGGTTTAGCGTTTAGGATTTAGGGTTTAGGGTTTAGGGTTAGTGTTTAGTGTTTAGGTTTTAGGGTTTAAGGTTTAGGGTTTTGGGTTTCAAGTTTAGGATTTAAGGTTTAGGGTTTACGGTTTAGAGTTTAGGATTTAGGGTTCAGGGTTTATAGTTTAGATTTAGGGTTTAGGGTTTAGGCTTTAGAGTTTGAATTTAGGGCTTAATGTTTAGGTTTAGGATTTAGGGATTTAGGGTTTAGGGTTTAGATTTTAGGATTTAGGTTTTAGGGTTTTAGGGTTTAGGTTTAGTTTTAGGTTTAGGGTTTAGGGTTTAGGTTAGGGTATAGGGTGCCGAGTTTAAAGTTTAAGGTTTAGGGTTTAGGGTCTAGTGTTAACGGTTTAGGGTTTATGGTTTATGGTTTAGGGTTTAGAGTTTAGGATTTGGGGTTTAGATTATAGGGTTTAGGGTTTTGGGTTATTATTTTGGATTTAGGGTTTAGACTTTAGGATTTAGGGTATAGGGTTTGGTGTTTAGGTTTTAGGGTTTAGGGTTTAGGGTTCCAAATTTAGGGTTTATGGTTTTGGGTTTATAGTTTAGGGTTTATGGTTAAGGGTTTAGGTTTTAGATTTAGGGTTTAGGGTTTAAGGTTTTGTGTTTAGTGACTAGAGTTTAGGGTTTAGGTTTTAGAGTTTGGATTTAGGGTTTTGGGTTTAGGGTTGAGGTTTAGGGTTGGATGGTTTAGGGTTTAGGATTTAGGGTTGAGGATTTATGGTTTAGGTTTGGGGTTTAGAGTTTAGGATTTTGGGTTTAGGGTTTAGATTTTAGGATTTAGGGTTTTGGTTTAGTGTTTAGGGTTTAAGTTTTTGGGTAATGGTATAGGGTTTAGGGTTTAGGGTTTAGGTTTTAATGTCTAATGTTTAGGGTTTAGAGTTTAGTGTTTAAGGTTTAGGTTTAGGGTTTAGGATTTAGGGTTTAGGATTGACGATTTTGGGTTTAGGGTTTAGAGTTTAGGGTTTTGGATTTAGGATTTAGGGTTTATAGTTAAGGATTTAGGATTTAGGGATTAGGGTTTAGGTTTAGGGCTTAGGGTTTAGTGTTTAGGATTTAGGATTTAGGGTTAGGGTATAGGATTTAGGATTTAGGGTTAGGGTTTAGGATTTAGGGTTTAGGATTGACAATTTTGGGTTTAGGGTTTAGAGTTTAGGGTTTTGGATTTAGGATTTAGGGTTTATAGTTAAGGATTTAGGATTTAGGGATTAGGGTTTAGGTTTAGGTTTTAGGATTTAGGTTTTAGTGTTTAGGGTTTAGATTTACGGTTTAGGGATTAAGTAAAAGGTATAGCGTTTAGAGTTTAGGGTTAGGGTTTAGGGTTTAGGATTTAGGGTTTAGGGTTTAGGGATTAGGATTTAGGGTTTATAGTTTAGTATTTTGGATTTAGGGCTTAGGGTTTAGGTTTAGGGTTTAGGGTTTAGAATTTCGAGTTGTAGGTTTAGAGTTTAGTGGTTAGGATGTAGTTTTTAGTGTTTAGGGTTTAGAGTTTAGGATTTAGGGTTTAGGGTTTAGGGTTAGTGTTTAGTGTTTAGGTTTTAGGGTTTAAGGTTTAGGGTTTCGGGTTTCAAGTTTAGGATTTAAGGTTTAGGGTTTACGGTTTAGAGTTTAGGATTTAGGGTTCAGGGTTTATAGTTTAGATTTAGGGTTTAGGGTTTAGGCTTTAGAGTTTGAATTTAGGGCTTAATGTTTAGGTTTAGGATTAGGATTTAGGGTTTAGGGTTTAGATTTTAGGATTTAGGTTTTAGGGTTTTAGGGTTT
>JAWPEI010000017.1:1460000-1465000 GCA_035578085.1 Solanum pinnatisectum
GGGTTTAGGATTTAGGGTTTAGGATTGACAATTTTGGGTTTAGGGTTTAGAGTTTAGGATTTTGGATTTAGGATTTAGGGTTTATAGTTAAGGATTTAGGATTTAGGGATTAGGGTTTAGGTTTAGGGCTTAGGGTTTAGTGTTTAGGATTTAGGATTTAGGGTTAGGGTATAGGATTTAGGGTTTAGGGTTTATAGTCGGTTTAGGGATTAGGGTTTAGGGTTTATGGTTTAGGGTTTAGGATTTAGGTTTTAGGGTTTCGGTTTTGGCTTTTGGGTTTAGGTTTGAGTATTTTGGGTTTAGGGTTTAGAGTTTAGGGTTTTGGATTTAGGATTTAGGGTTTATAGTTAAGGATTTAGGATTTAAGGATTAGGGTTTAGGTTTAGGGCTTAGGGTTTAGTGTTTAGGATTTAGGATTTAGGGTTAGGGTATAGGATTTAGGGTTTAGGGTTTATAGTCGACGGTTTAGGTTTTGGGGTTTAGGGTTTAGGGTTTAGGGTTTAGGGTTTAGGGTTTAGGGTTTAGGGTTTAGGGTTTAGAGTTTAGTATTTAGGGTTTAGGGTTTAGGGATTAGGGTTTAGAGTTTAAGGTTTAGGGTTTAGAGTTTAGTATTTAGGGTTTAGGGTTTAGGTTTTAAGGTTTAGGGTTTAGAGTTTAGGCTTTAGGGTTTAAGGTTTAGGGTTTAGAGTTTAGGCTTTAGGGTTTAGGTTTGGGTTTTAGTTTAGATTTGGGGTTTAGGGTTTACGGTTAGGGTTTAGGGTTTAGGTTTTTTGGTTTAGGGTTTAGGATTTAATGTTTAGGGTTTAGGGTTTACTATTTAGGGTTTATGGTTTAGGGTTTAGGTTTAGGGTTTAGAGTTTAGTTTAGGGTTTAGGTTTAGGGTTTTTGGGTTTTGTTTTAGGGTTTACGGTTTAGAGTTTAGGATTTTGGGTTTAGGGTTTAGATTTTAGGATTTAGGGTTTTGGTTTAGGGTTTAGAGTTTAGGATTTTGGATTTAGGATTTAGGGTTTATAGTTTAGGATTTAGGATTTAGGGTTTAGGGTTTAGGTTTAGGGGTTTAGGGTTTATTGTCTAGGATTTAGGATTTAGGGTTAGGGTTTATGATTTAGGGTTTTGGGTTTATTGTCTTCGGTTTTGGTTTTTGGGTTTAGGGTTTAGGGTTTAGGGTTTAGGGTTTAGGTTTTAGGGTTTAGGATTTGGGTTTAGGGTTTAGGAGTTTAGGTTTAGGGTTTAGGTTTAAGTTTAGGTTTAAGTTTAGGGTTTAGAGTTTAGGTTTAGGGTTTAGGGTTTAGGGTTTAGGATTTAGGGTTTAGGTTTGGGTTAGGGTTTATAGTTTAGTTTTTGGATTTAGGGTTTAGGGTTTAGGTTTAGGGTTTAGGGTTTAGATTTAGGTTTAGGTTTAGAGTTTAGGGTTAGGATTTAGTTTTTAGGATTTAGGGTTTAGGGTTTAGGATTTAGGGTTTAGGGTTTAGGGTTAGTGTTTAGGGTTTTGGGTTTTAGGGTTTAGGTTTAGGGTTTAGGTTTAGTTTAGGATTTAGGTTTAGGGTTTAGTTTAGATTTAGGATTTAGGGTTTAGGGTTTTAGTTTAGGATTTAGGGTTTAGGGTTTAGGTTTAGGGTTTGAATTTAGGGTTTAATGTTTAGGGTTTAGGTTTAGGATTTAGGGTTTAGGGTTTAGTTTAGGATTTAGGGTTTTAGGGTTTAGGGTTTAGGGTTTAGGGTTTAGGATTTAGGGTTTAGGGTTTGAGTTTATAGTTTAGGGTTTAGTTAGGGTTTAGGGTTTTAGATTTAGGGTTTAGGGTTTAGGTTTTGTGTTTAGGACTAGAGTTTAGGGTTTAGGTTTAGAGTTTGGATTTAGGGTTTTGGGTTTAGGGTTGAGGTTTAGGGTTGGATGGTTTAGGTTTAGGATTTAGGGTTTAGGGTTTAGGGTTTAGAGTTTAGGATTTAGGTTTAGGGTTTTAGATTTTAGGATTTAGGGTTTAGGGTTTAGGGTTTAGGGTTTAAGTTTTTGGGTAATGGTTTAGGTTTAGGGTTTAGGGTTTAGGTTTTAATGTTTAATGTTTAGGGTTTAGGGTTTAGTGTTTAAGGTTTAGGTTTAGGGTTTAGGATTTAGGGTTGGGTTTAGGATTAAGGTTTAGGGTTTTAGGGTTTGGAGTTTAGGATTTTGGATTTAGGTTTTGGGGTTTAGGGTTTAGGGTTTAGGGTTTAGGGTTTAGGGTTTAGGGTTTAGGGTTTAGAGTTTAGGGTTTAGGGTTTAGGGTTTAGAGTTTAGGGTTTAGGGTTTAGGTTTTTTGGTTTAGGGTTTAGGATTTAATGTTTAGGGTTTAGGGTTTACTATTTAGGGTTTATGGTTTAGGGTTTAGAGTTTGGGATTTAGGATTTAAGGTTTAGTTTTAGTTTAGTGACTAGGGTTTAGGGTTTAGGTTTTAGAGTTTGGATTTAGGGTTTTGGGTTTAGGGTTGAGGTTTAGGGTTGGATGGTTTAGGGTTTAGGATTTAGGGTTGAGGATTTATGGTTTAGGTTTGGGGTTTAGAGTTTAGGATTTTGGGTTTAGGGTTTAGATTTTAGGATTTAGGGTTTTGGTTTAGTGTTTAGGGTTTAAGTTTTTGGGTAATGGTATAGGGTTTAGGGTTTAGGGTTTAGGTTTTAATGTCTAATGTTTAGGGTTTAGAGTTTAGTGTTTAAGGTTTAGGTTTAGGGTTTAGGATTTAGGGTTTAGGATTGACAATTTTGGGTTTAGGGTTTAGAGTTTAGGATTTTGGATTTAGGATTTAGGGTTTATAGTTAAGGATTTAGGATTTAGGGATTAGGGTTTAGGTTTAGGGCTTAGGGTTTAGTGTTTAGGATTTAGGATTTAGGGTTAGGGTATAGGATTTAGGGTTTAGGGTTTATAGTCGACGGTTTAGGTTTTGGGGTTTAGGGTTTAGGGTTTAGGGTTTAGGATTTAGGGTTTAGGGTTTAGGGTTTAGGGTTTAGAGTTTAGGGTTTAGGGTTTAGGTTTTAGGATTTAGGTTTTAGTGTTTAGGGTTTAGATTTACGGTTTAGGGTTTAAGTTTAAGGTAGAGTTTAAGGTTTAGGGTTTAGCGTTTAGGGTTAGGGTTTAGGGTTTAGGATTTAGGGTTTAGGGTTTAGGGATTAGGATTTAGGGTTTATAGTTTAGTATTTTGGATTTAGGGCTTAGGGTTTATGGTTTTGGGTTTATAGTTTAGGGTTTATGGTTAAGGGTTTAGGTTTTAGATTTAGGGTTTAGGGTTTAAGATTTTGTGTTTAGGGTTTAGGGTTTACGGTTTAGGGTTTACGGTTTAGAGTTTAGGATTTAGGGTTCAGGGTTTATAGTTTAGATTTAGGGTTTAGGGTTTATGCTTTAGAGTTTGAATTTAGGGCTTAATGTTTAGGTTTAGGTTTTAGAGTTTAGGGTTAGGGTTTAGGGTTTAGGGTTTAGGGTTTAGGCTTTAGAGTTTAGGGTTAGGGTTTAGGGTTTGGGGTTTAGGGTTTAGGGTTTATAGTTAAAGATTTAGGATTTAGGGATTAGGGTTTAGGTTTAGGGTTTAGAGTTTAGGATTTGGGGTTTAGATTATAGGGTTTAGGGTTTTGGGTTATTATTTTGGATTTAGGGTTTAGACTTTAGGATTTAGGGTATAGGGTTTGGTGTTTAGGTTTTAGGGTTCCAAATTTAGGGTTTATGGTTTTGGGTTTATAGTTTAGGGTTTATGGTTAAGGGTTTAGGTTTTAGATTTAGGGTTTAGGGTTTAAGGTTTTGTGTTTAGTGACTAGAGTTTAGGGTTTAGGTTTTAGAGTTTGGATTTAGGGTTTTGGGTTTAGGGTTGAGGTTTAGGGTTGGATGGTTTAGGGTTTAGGATTTAGGGTTGAGGATTTATGGTTTAGGTTTGGGGTTTAGAGTTTAGGATTTTGGGTTTAGGGTTTAGATTTTAGGATTTAGGGTTTTGGTTTAGTGTTTAGGGTTTAAGTTTTTGGGTAATGGTATAGGGTTTAGGGTTTAGGGTTTAGGTTTTAATGTCTAATGTTTAGGGTTTAGAGTTTAGTGTTTAAGGTTTAGGTTTAGGGTTTAGGATTTAGGGTTTAGGGTTTAGAGTTTAGGGTTTTGGATTTAGGATTTAGGGTTTATAGTTAAGGATTTAGGATTTAGGGATTAGGGTTTAGGTTTAGGGCTTAGGGTTTAGTGTTTAGGATTTAGGATTTAGGGTTAGGGTATAGGATTTAGGGTTTAGGGTTTAGGGTAAGGGTTTAGGTTTTAGGGTTTAGGCTTTAGGGTTTAGGGTTTAGGGTTTAGGGTTTAGTGTTTAGAATTTCGAATTTAGGGTTTAGGGTTTAGGGTTTAGGTTTAGGGTTTAGGGATAGGGTTTAGGATTTAGGGTTTTGGGTTTTAGGTTTTGTGTCTAGGGTTTAGGGTTTAAGGTCTAGGGATTAGGGTTAGGGTTTAGGGTTTTCAGTTTAGGATTTAGGGTTTAGGGTTTAGGGTTTTAAGTTTAGGATTTAGGGTTTAGGGTTTAGGGTTTAGGGTTTAGGGTTTAGGGTATAGGGTTTAGGTATAGGGTTTATGGTTTTGAGTTTAGGATTTAGGGTTTAGGGTTTAGGGTTTAGGGTTTAGGGTTTAGGATTTAGGGTTTAGGGTTTAGGGTTTAGGATTTAGGGTTTAGAGTTTGGATTTTGGTTTAGGGTTTAGGGTTTAGGATTTAGGGTTTAGGGTTTAGATTTTGGGATTTAGGTTTTAGTTTTTAGGGTTTAGGGTTTAGGTTTTAGGGTTTAGGGTTTAGGGTTTAGGATTTAGGGTTTAGGGTTTAGGGTTAAGGTTTTGGTTTTGGGTTTAAAGTTTAAGGTTTAGGGTTTAGGGTCTAGTGTTAACGGTTTAGGGTTTATGGTTTATGGTTTAGGGTTTAGAGTTTAGGATTTGGGGTTTAGATTATAGGGTTTAGGGTTTTGGGTTATTATTTTGGATTTAGGGTTTAGACTTTAGGATTTAGGGTATAGGGTTTGGTGTTT
>JAWPEI010000017.1:1467500-1480000 GCA_035578085.1 Solanum pinnatisectum
TCAAGTTTAGGATTTAAGGTTTAGGGTTGACGGTTTAGAGTTTAGGATTTAGGGTTCAGGGTTTATAGTTTAGATTTAGGGTTTAGGGTTTAGGGTTTATAGTCGATGGTTTAGGTTTTGGGGTTTAGGGTTTAGGGTTTAGGGTTTAGGGTTTAGGGTTTAGGGTTTAGGGTTTAGGGTTTAGAGTTTAGGGTTTAGGATTTAGGGTATAGGGTTAGGGTTTAAAGTTTAAGGTTTAGGGTTTAGGGTTTAGGGTTTAGGGTTTAGGGTTTATGGTTTATGGTTTAGGGTTTAGAGTTTAGGATTTGGGGTTTAGATTATAGGGTTTAGGGTTTTGGGTTATTATTTTGGATTTAGGGTTTAGACTTTAGGATTTAGGGTATAGGGTTTGGTGTTTAGGTTTTAGGGTTTAGGGTTTAGGGTTCCAAATTTAGGGTTTATGGTTTTGGGTTTATAGTTTAGGATTTATGGTTAAGGGTTTAGGGTTTAAGGTTTAGTGTTTAGTGACTAGAGTTTAGGGTTTAGGTTTTAGAGTTTGGATTTAGGGTTTTGGGTTTAGGGTTGAGGTTTAGGGTTGGATGGTTTAGGGTTTAGGATTTAGGGTTGAGGATTTATGGTTTAGGTTTGGGGTTTAGAGTTTAGGATTTTGGGTTTAGGGTTTAGATTTTAGGATTTAGGGTTTTGGTTTAGTGTTTAGGGTTTAAGTTTTTGGGTAATGGTATAGGGTTTAGGGTTTAGGTTTTAATGTCTAATGTTTAGGGTTTAGAGTTTAGTGTTTAAGGTTTAGGATTTAGGGTTTAGGATTGACAATTTTGGGTTTAGGGTTTAGAGTTTAGGGTTTTGGATTTAGGATTTAGGGTTTATAGTTAAGGATTTAGGATTTAGGGATTAGGGTTTAGGTTTAGGGCTTAGGGTTTAGTGTTTAGGATTTAGGATTTAGGGTTAGGGTATAGGATTTAGGGTTTAGGGTTTATAGTCGATGGTTTAGGTTTTGGGGTTTAGGGTTTAGGGTTTAGGGTTTAGGGTTTAGGGTTTAGGGTTTAGGGTTTAGGGTTTAGGGTTTAGGGTTTAGGGTTTAGGTTTTAGGATTTAGGTTTTAGTGTTTAGGGTTTAGATTTACGGTTTAGGGTTTAAGTTTAAGGTAGAGTTTAAGGTTTAGGGTTTAGCGTTTAGGGTTAGGGTTTAGGGTTTAGGATTTAGGGTTTAGGGTTTAGGGATTAGGATTTAGGGTTTATAGTTTAGTATTTTGGATTTAGGGCTTAGGGGTTTAGGTTTTAGGGTTTAGAATTTGAGTTGTAGGTTTAGGGTTTAGAGTTTAGTGGTTAGGATGTAGTTTTTAGTGTTTAGGGTTTAGGGTTTAGTGTTTAGGTTTTAGGGTTTAGGGTTTAGGGTTTAGGGTTAGTGTTTAGTGTTTAGGTTTTAGGGTTTAAGGTTTAGGGTTTCGGGTTTCAAGTTTAGGATTTAAGGTTTAGGGTTTACGGTTTAGAGTTTAGGATTTAGGGTTCAGGGTTTATAGTTTAGATTTAGGGTTTAGGGTTTAGGCTTTAGAGTTTGAATTTAGGGCTTAATGTTTAGGTTTAGGATTAGGATTTAGGGTTTAGGGTTTAGATTTTAGGATTTAGGTTTTAGGGTTTTAGGGTTTAGGTTTAGTTTTAGGTTTAGGGTTTAGGGTTTAGGTTAGGGTATAGGGTTCCGGGTTTAAAGTTTAAGGTTTAGGGTTTAGGGTCTAGTGTTAACGGTTTAGGGTTTATGGTTTATGGTTTAGGGTTTAGAGTTTAGGATTTGGGGTTTAGATTATAGGGTTTAGGGTTTTGGGTTATTATTTTGGATTTAGGGTTTAGACTTTAGGATTTAGGGTATAGGGTTTGGTGTTTAGGTTTTAGGGTTTAGGGTTTAGGGTTCCAAATTTAGGGTTTATGGTTTTGGGTTTATAGTTTAGGGTTTATGGTTAAGGGTTTAGGTTTTAGATTTAGGGTTTAGGGTTTAAGGTTTTGTGTTTAGTGACTAGAGTTTAGGGTTTAGGTTTTAGAGTTTGGATTTAGGGTTTTGGGTTTAGGGTTGAGGTTTAGGGTTGGATGGTTTAGGGTTTAGGATTTAGGGTTGAGGATTTATGGTTTAGGTTTGGGGTTTAGAGTTTAGGATTTTGGGTTTAGGGTTTAGATTTTAGGATTTAGGGTTTTGGTTTAGTGTTTAGGGTTTAAGTTTTTGGGTAATGGTATAGGGTTTAGGGTTTAGGGTTTAGGGTTTAGGTTTTAATGTCTAATGTTTAGGGTTTAGAGTTTAGTGTTTAAGGTTTAGGTTTAGGGTTTAGGATTTAGGGTTTAGGATTGACAATTTTGGGTTTAGGGTTTAGAGTTTAGGGTTTTGGATTTAGGATTTAGGGTTTATAGTTAAGGATTTAGGATTTAGGGATTAGGGTTTAGGTTTAGGGCTTAGGGTTTAGTGTTTAGGATTTAGGATTTAGGGTTAGGGTATAGGATTTAGGATTTAGGATTTAGGATTTAGGGTTTAGGGTTTAGGTTTTAATGTCTAATGTTTAGGGTTTAGAGTTTAAGGTTTAGGGTTTAGATTTAGGGTTAGGGTTTAGGGTTCCAAATTTAGGGTTTATGGTTTTTGGTTTATAGTTTAGGGTTTAGGATTTAGGATTTAGGGTTTAGGGTTTAGGGATTAGGATTTAGGGTTTATAGTTTAGTATTTTGGATTTAGGGCTTAGGGTTTAGGTTTAGGGTTTAGGGTTTAGGGTTCAGGGTTTAGGGTTCAGGGTTTAGGGTTCAGGGTTTAGGGTTTAGGGTTTAGGGTTTAGGGTTTAGGGTTTAGGGTTTAGGGTTTAGGGTTTAGTGTTTAGTGTTTAGGTTTTAGGGTTTAAGGTTCAGGGTTTCGAGTTTCAAGTTTAGGATTTAAGGTTTAGGGTTTACGGTTTAGAGTTTAGGATTTAGGGTTCAGGGTTCAGGGTTTATAGTTTAGATTTAGGGTTTAGGGTTTAGGCTTTAGAGTTTGAATTTAGGGCTTAATGCTTAGGTTTAGGATTTAGGGTTTAGATTTTAGGATTTAGGTTTTAGGGTTTTAGGGTTTAGGTTTAGTTTGAGGTTTAGGGTTTAGTGTTTAGAGTTTAGGGTTTAGGGTTTAGGTTTTGGGGTTTAGGGTTTAGGGTTTAGGGTTTAGGGTTTAGGGTTTAGAGTTTAGGGTTTAGGGTTTAGGGTTTAGGGTTTATTGTTTTGGGTTTATAGTTTAGGGTTTATGGTTAGGGTTTAGGTTTAGATTTAGGGTTTAGGGTTTAAGGTTTTGTGTTTAGTGACTAGAGTTTAGGGTTTAGGTTTTAGAGTTTGGATTTAGGGTTTTGGGTTTAGGGTTGAGGTTTAGGGTTTAGGATTTAGGGTTTAGGGTTTAGGGATTAGGATTTAGGGTTTATAGTTTAGTATTTTGGATTTAGGGTTTAGGGTTTAGGATTTAGGGTTTAGAGTTTAGGATTTAGGGTTCAGGGTTTATAGTTTAGATTTAGGGTTTAGGGTTTATGCTTTAGAGTTTGAATTTAGGGCTTAATGTTTAGGTTTAGGTTTTAGAGTTTAGGGTTAGGGTTTAGGGTTTAGGGTTTAGGTTTTAGGGTTTTAGGGTTTAGGTTTAGTTTTAGGTTTAGGGTTTAGGGTTTAGGGTTTAGGTTAGGGTATAGGGTTCCGGGTTTAAAGTTTAAGGTTTAGGGTTTAGGGTCTAGTGTTAACGGTTTAGGGTTTATGGTTTATGGTTTAGGGTTTAGAGTTTAGGATTTGGGGTTTAGATTATAGGGTTTAGGGTTTTGGGTTATTATTTTGGATTTAGGGTTTAGACTTTAGGATTTAGGGTATAGGGTTTGGTGTTTAGGTTTTAGGGTTTAGGGTTTAGGGTTCCAAATTTAGGGTTTATGGTTTTGGGTTTATAGTTTAGGGTTTATGGTTAAGGGTTTAGGTTTTAGATTTAGGGTTTAGGGTTTAAGGTTTTGTGTTTAGTGACTAGAGTTTAGGGTTTAGGTTTTAGAGTTTGGATTTAGGTTTTTGGGTTTAGGGTTGAGGTTTAGGGTTGGATGGTTTAGGGTTTAGGATTTAGGGTTGAGGATTTATGGTTTAGGTTTGGGGTTTAGAGTTTAGGATTTTGGGTTTAGGGTTTAGATTTTAGGATTTAGGGTTTTGGTTTAGTGTTTAGGGTTTAAGTTTTTGGGTAATGGTATAGGGTTTAGGGTTTAGGGTTTAGGTTTTAATGTCTAATGTTTAGGGTTTAGAGTTTAGTGTTTAAGGTTTAGGTTTAGGGTTTAGGATTTAGGGTTTAGGATTGACAATTTTGGGTTTAGGGTTTAGAGTTTAGGATTTTGGATTTAGGATTTAGGGTTTATAGTTAAGGATTTAGGATTTAGGGATTAGGGTTTAGGTTTAGGGCTTAGGGTTTAGTGTTTAGGATTTAGGATTTAGGGTTAGGGTATAGGATTTAGGGTTTAGGGTTTATAGTCGACGGTTTAGGTTTTGGGGTTTAGGGTTTAGGGTTTAGGGTTTAGGATTTAGGGTTTAGGGTTTAGGGTTTGGAGTTTAGGTTTTAGGATTTAGGTTTTAGTGTTTAGGGTTTAGATTTACGGTTTAGGGTTTAAGTTTAAGGTAGAGTTTAAGGTTTAGGGTTTAGAGTTTAGGGTTAGGGTTTAGGGTTTAGGATTTAGGGTTTAGGGTTTAGGGATTAGGATTTAGGGTTTATAGTTTAGTATTTTGGATTTAGGGCTTAGGGTTTAGGTTTAGGGTTTAGGGTTTAGAATTTCGAGTTGTAGGTTTAGAGTTTAGTGGTTAGGATGTAGTTTTTAGTGTTTAGGGTTTAGAGTTTAGGATTTAGGGTTTAGGGTTTAGGGTTAGTGTTTAGTGTTTAGGTTTTAGGGTTTAAGGTTTAGGGTTTCGGGTTTCAAGTTTAGGATTTAAGGTTTAGGGTTTACGGTTTAGAGTTTAGGATTTAGGGTTCAGGGTTTATAGTTTAGATTTAGGGTTTAGGGTTTAGGCTTTAGAGTTTGAATTTAGGGCTTAATGTTTAGGTTTAGGATTTAGGGATTTAGGGTTTAGGGTTTAGATTTTAGGATTTAGGTTTTAGGGTTTTAGGGTTTAGGTTTAGTTTTAGGTTTAGGGTTTAGGGTTTAGGTTAGGGTATAGGGTTCCGGGTTTAAAGTTTAAGGTTTAGGGTTTAGGGTCTAGTGTTAACGGTTTAGGGTTTATGGTTTATGGTTTAGGGTTTAGAGTTTAGGATTTGGGGTTTAGATTATAGGGTTTAGGGTTTTGGGTTATTATTTTGGATTTAGGGTTTAGACTTTAGGATTTAGGGTATAGGGTTTGGTGTTTAGGTTTTAGGGTTTAGGGTTTAGGGTTCCAAATTTAGGGTTTATGGTTTTGGGTTTATAGTTTAGGGTTTATGGTTAAGGGTTTAGGTTTTAGATTTAGGGTTTAGGGTTTAAGGTTTTGTGTTTAGTGACTAGAGTTTAGGGTTTAGGTTTTAGAGTTTGGATTTAGGGTTTTGGGTTTAGGGTTGAGGTTTAGGGTTGGATGGTTTAGGGTTTAGGATTTAGGGTTGAGGATTTATGGTTTAGGTTTGGGGTTTAGAGTTTAGGATTTTGGGTTTAGGGTTTAGATTTTAGGATTTAGGGTTTTGGTTTAGTGTTTAGGGTTTAAGTTTTTGGGTAATGGTATAGGGTTTAGGGTTTAGGGTTTAGGTTTTAATGTCTAATGTTTAGGGTTTAGAGTTTAGTGTTTAAGGTTTAGGTTTAGGGTTTAGGATTTAGGGTTTAGGATTGACAATTTTGGGTTTAGGGTTTAGAGTTTAGGGTTTTGGATTTAGGATTTAGGGTTTATAGTTAAGGATTTAGGATTTAGGGATTAGGGTTTAGGTTTAGGGCTTAGGGTTTAGTGTTTAGGATTTAGGATTTAGGGTTAGGGTTTAGGGTTTATAGTCGACGGTTTAGGTTTTGGGGTTTAGGGTTTAGGGTTTAGGGTTTAGGATTTAGGGTTTAGGGTTTAGGGTTTAGAGTTTAGGGTTTAGGGTTTAGGTTTTAGGATTTAGGTTTTAGTGTTTAGGGTTTAGATTTACGGTTTAGGGTTTAAGTTTAAGGTAGAGTTTAAGGTTTAGGGTTTAGCGTTTAGGGTTAGGGTTTAGGGTTTAGGATTTAGGGTTTAGGGTTTAGGGATTAGGATTTAGGGTTTATAGTTTAGTATTTTGGATTTAGGGCTTAGGGTTTAGGTTTAGGGTTTAGGGTTTAGAATTTCGAGTTGTAGGTTTAGAGTTTAGTGGTTAGGATGTAGTTTTTAGTGTTTAGGGTTTAGAGTTTAGGATTTAGGGTTTAGGGTTTAGGGTTAGTGTTTAGTGTTTAGGTTTTAGGGTTTAAGGTTTAGGGTTTCGGGTTTCAAGTTTAGGATTTAAGGTTTAGGGTTTACGGTTTAGAGTTTAGGATTTAGGGTTAAGGGTTTATAGTTTAGATTTAGGGTTTAGGGTTTAGGCTTTAGAGTTTGAATTTAGGGCTTAATGTTTAGGTTTAGGATTAGGATTTAGGGTTTAGGGTTTAGATTTTAGGATTTAGGTTTTAGGGTTTTAGGGTTTAGGTTTAGTTTTAGGTTTAGGGTTTAGGGTTTAGGTTAGGGTATAGGGTTCCGGGTTTAAAGTTTAAGGTTTAGGGTTTAGGGTCTAGTGTTAACGGTTTAGGGTTTATGGTTTATGGTTTAGGGTTTAGAGTTTAGGATTTGGGGTTTAGATTATAGGGTTTAGGGGTTTGGGTTATTATTTTGGATTTAGGGTTTAGACTTTAGGATTTAGGGTATAGGTTTGGTGTTTAGGTTTTAGGGTTTAGGGTTTAGGGTTCCAAATTTAGGGTTTATGGTTTTGGGTTTATAGTTTAGGGTTTATGATTAAGGGTTTAGGTTTTAGATTTAGGGTTTAGGGTTTAAGGTTTTGTGTTTAGTGACTAGAGTTTAGGGTTTAGGTTTTAGAGTTTGGATTTAGGGTTTTGGGTTTAGGGTTGAGGTTTAGGGTTGGATGGTTTAGGGTTTAGGATTTAGGGTTGAGGATTTATGGTTTAGGTTTGGGGTTTAGAGTTTAGGATTTTGGGTTTAGGGTTTAGATTTTAGGATTTAGGGTTTTGGTTTAGTGTTTAGGGTTTAAGTTTTTGGGTAATGGTATAGGGTTTAGGGTTTAGGGTTTAGGTTTTAATGTCTAATGTTTAGGGTTTAGAGTTTAGTGTTTAAGGTTTAGGTTTAGGGTTTAGGATTTAGGGTTTAGGATTGACAATTTTGGGTTTAGGGTTTAGAGTTTAGGGTTTTGGATTTAGGATTTAGGGTTTATAGTTAAGGATTTAGGATTTAGGGATTAGGGTTTAGGTTTAGGGCTTAGGGTTTAGTGTTTAGGATTTAGGATTTAGGGTTAGGGTATAGGATTTAGGGTTTAGGGTTTATAGTCGACGGTTTAGGTTTTGGGGTTTAGGGTTTAGGGTTTAGGGTTTAGGGTTTAGGGTTTAGGGTTTAGGGTTTAGGTTTTAGGATTTAGGTTTTAGTGTTTAGGGTTTAGATTTACGGTTTAGGGTTTAAGTTTAAGGTTTAGGGTTTAGAGTTTAGGGTTAGGGTTTAGGGTTTAGGATTTAGGGTTTAGGGTTTAGGGATTAGGATTTAGGGTTTACAGTTTAGTATTTTGGATTTAGGGCTTAGGGTTTAGGTTTAGGGTAGAGTTTAAGGTTTAGGGTTTAGAGTTTAGGGTTAGGGTTTAGGGTTTAGGATTTAGGTTTTAGTGTTTAGGGTTTAGAGTTTAGGATTTAGGGTTTAGGGTTTAGGGTTAGTGTTTAGTGTTTAGGTTTTAGGGTTTAAGGTTTAGGGTTTCGGGTTTCAAGTTTAGGATTTAAGGTTTAGGGTTTACGGTTTAGAGTTTAGGATTTAGGGTTCAGGGTTTATAGTTTAGATTTAGGGTTTAGGGTTTAGGCTTTAGAGTTTGAATTTAGGGCTTAATGTTTAGGTTTAGGATTTAGGGATTTAGGGTTTAGGGTTTAGATTTTAGGATTTAGGTTTTAGGGTTTTAGGGTTTAGGTTTAGTTTTAGGTTTAGGGTTTAGGGTTTAGGTTAGGGTATAGGGTTCCGGGTTTAAAGTTTAAGGTTTAGGGTTTAGGGTCTAGTGTTAACGGTTTAGGGTTTATGGTTTATGGTTTAGGGTTTAGAGTTTAGGATTTGGGGTTTAGATTATAGGGTTTAGGGTTTTGGGTTATTATTTTGGATTTAGGGTTTAGACTTTAGGATTTAGGGTATAGGGTTTGGTGTTTAGGTTTTAGGGTTTAGGGTTTAGGGTTCCAAATTTAGGGTTTATGGTTTTGGGTTTATAGTTTAGGGTTTATGGTTAAGGGTTTAGGTTTTAGATTTAGGGTTTAGGGTTTAAGGTTTTGTGTTTAGTGACTAGAGTTTAGGGTTTAGGTTTTAGAGTTTGGATTTAGGGTTTTGGGTTTAGGGTTGAGGATTTATGGTTTAGGTTTGGGGTTTAGAGTTTAGGATTTTGGGTTTAGGGTTTAGATTTTAGGATTTAGGGTTTTGGTTTAGTGTTTAGGGTTTAAGTTTTTGGGTAATGGTATAGGGTTTAGGGTTTAGGGTTTAGGTTTTAATGTCTAATGTTTAGGGTTTAGAGTTTAGTGTTTAAGGTTTAGGTTTAGGGTTTAGGATTTAGGGTTTAGGATTGACAATTTTGGGTTTAGGGTTTAGAGTTTAGGGTTTTGGATTTAGGATTTAGGGTTTATAGTTAAGGATTTAGGATTTAGGGATTAGGGTTTAGGTTTAGGGCTTAGGGTTTAGTGTTTAGGATTTAGGATTTAGGGTTAGGGTATAGGATTTAGGGTTTAGGGTTTATAGTCGACGGTTTAGGTTTTTGGGTTTATGTTTTAGGGTTTAGGTTTTAGGATTTAGGTTTTAGTGTTTAGGGTTTAGATTTACGGTTTAGGGTTTAAGTTTAAGGTTTAGGGTTTAGGGTTTAGGGTTTAGGGTTTAGGATTTAGGGTTTAGGGTTTAGGGTTTAGAGTTTAGGGTTAGGGTTTAGGGTTTAGGATTTAGGGTTTAGGGTTTAGGGATTAGGATTTAGGGTTTAGATTTTAGGATTTAGGTTTTAGGGCTTAGGGTTTAGGATTTAGGGTTTAGGTTTTAGGTTTAGGTTTTAGGGTTTAGGGTTTAGGTTTTAGAGTTTGGATTTAGGGTTTTGGGTTTAGGGTTGGATGGTTTAGGATTTAGGGTTGAGGGTTTATGGTTTAGGTTTCGGGTTTAGAGTTTATGATTATGGGTTTAGGGTTTTAGGTTTAGATTTAGGATTTAGGGTTTAGGGTTTTGGTTTAGTGTTTAGGGTTTAAGTTTTGGGTAATGGTATAGGGTTTAGGTTTAGGGTTTAGGTTTTAATGTCTAATGTTTAGGGTTTAGAGTTTAGTGTTTAAGGTTTAGGTTTAGGGTTTAGGATTTAGGGTTTAGGATTGACAATTTTGGGTTTAGGGTTTAGAGTTTAGGGTTTTGGATTTAGGATTTAGGGTTTATAGTTAAGGATTTAGGATTTAGGGATTAGGGTTTAGGTTTAGGGCTTAGGGTTTAGTGTTTAGGATTTAGGATTTAGGGTTAGGGTATAGGATTTAGGGTTTAGGGTTTATAGTCGACGGTTTAGGTTTTGGGGTTTAGGGTTTAGGGTTTAGGGTTTAGGGTTTAGGGTTTAGGGTTTAGAGTTTAGGGTTTAGGGTTTAGGTTTTAGGATTTAGGTTTTAGTGTTTAGGGTTTAGATTTACGGTTTAGGGTTTATAGTTTAGGGTTTAGGGTTTAGGGTTTAGGGTTTAGGGTTTAGGGTTTAGGGTTTAGAGTTTAGGGTTTAGGGTTTAGGGATTAGGATTTAGGGTTTACAGTTTAGTATTTTGGATTTAGGGCTTAGGGTTTAGGTTTAGGGTTTAGAATTTCGAGTTGTAGGTTTAGAGTTTAGTGGTTAGGATGTAGTTTTTAGTGTTTAGGGTTTAGCGTTTAGGATTTAGGGTTTAGGGTTTAGGGTTAGTGTTTAGTGTTTAGGTTTTAGGGTTTAAGGTTTAGGGTTTCGGGTTTCAAGTTTAGGATTTAAGGTTTAGGGTTGACGGTTTAGAGTTTAGGATTTAGGGTTCAGGGTTTATAGTTTAGATTTAGGGTTTAGGGTTTAGGCTTTAGAGTTTGAATTTAGGGTTTAATGTTTAGGTTTAGGATTAGGATTTAGGGTTTAGGGTTTAGATTTTAGGATTTAGGTTTTAGGGTTTAGGTTTAGGGTTTAGTTTTAGGTTTAGCGTTTAGGGTTTAGGGTTTAGGGTTTATAGTCGATGGTTTAGGTTTTGGGGTTTAGGGTTTAGGGTTTAGGGTTTAGGGTTTAGGGTTTAGGGTTTACGATTTAGGGTTTAAGTTTAAGGTAGAGTTTAGGATTTGGGGTTTAGATTATAGGGTTTAGGGTTTTGGGTTATTATTTTGGATTTAGGGTTTAGACTTTAGGATTTAGGGTATAGGGTTTAGTGTTTAGGTTTTAGGATTTAGGGTTTAGGGTTCCAAATTTAGGGTTTATGGTTTTGGGTTTAGGGTTTAGATTTTAGGATTTAGGGTTTTGGTTTAGTGTTTAGGGTTTAAGTTTTTGGGTAATGGTATAGGGTTTAGGGTTTAGGGTTTAGGTTTTAATATCTAATGTTTAGGGTTTAGAGTTTAGTGTTTAAGGTTTAGGTTTAGGGTTTAGGATTTAGGGTTTAGGATTGACAATTTTGGGTTTAGGGTTTAGAGTTTAGGATTTTGGATTTAGGATTTAGGGTTTATAGTTAAGGGTTTAGGATTTAGGGATTAGGGTTTAGGTTTAGGGCTTAGGGTTTAGTGTTTAGGATTTAGGATTTAGGGTTAGGGTATAGGATTTAGGGTTTAGGGTTTATAGTTGACGGTTTAGGTTTTGGGGTTTAGGGTTTAGGGTTTAGGGTTTAGGATTTAGAGTTTAGGGTTAGGGTTTAGGGTTTAGGATTTAGGGTTTAGGGTTTAGGGATTAGGATTTAGGGTTTACAGTTTAGGGTTTAGGAGTTTAGGGTTTAGCGTTTAGGATTTAGGGTTTTAGTGTTTAGGGTTTAGTTTAGGATTTAGGTTTAGGGTTTAGGGTTTGGGGTGTTTAGGTTTTAGGGTTTAAGGTTTAGGGTTTTGGGTTTCAAGTTTAGGATTTAAGGTTTAGGGTTTACGGTTTAGAGTTTAGGATTTAGGGTTCAGGGTTTATAGTTTAGATTTAGGGTTTAGGGTTTAGGCTTTAGAGTTTGAATTTAGGGCTTAATGTTTAGGTTTAGGATTTAGAGTTTAGGGTTTAGGGTTTAGGTTTTAGGATTTAGGTTTTAGTGTTTAGGGTTTAGGTGTCGTTTGAGGTTTAGGGTTTAGGGGTTAGGGTAGGGTATAGGGTTTAGGGTTTAAGTTTAAGGTTTAGGGTTTAGGGTCTAGTGTTAGTTTAGGGTTTTAGGGTTTAGGTTTAGGGTTTAGAGTTTAGGATTTGGGGTTTAGATTATAGGGTTTAGGGTTTTGGGTTATTATTTTGGATTTAGGGTTTAGACTTTAGGATTTAGGGTATAGGGTTTGGTGTTTAGGTTTTAGGGTTCCAAATTTAGGGTTTATGGTTTTGGGTTTATAGTTTAGGGTTTATGGTTAAGGGTTTAGGTTTTAGATTTAGGGTTTAGGGTTTAAGGTTTTGTGTTTAGTGACTAGAGTTTAGGGTTTAGGTTTTAGAGTTTGGATTTAGGGTTTTGGGTTTAGGGTTGAGGGGTTTAGGGTTGGTTTAGGGTTTAGGGTTTAGGATTTAGGGTTTAGGATTTAGGGTTTTAGGTTTAGGGTTTAGAGTTTAGGGTTTTGGGTTTAGGATTTAGGGTTTTAGTTTAGATTTAGGATTTGGGTTTAGGGTTTAGGTGTTTAGGTTTTAGGGTTTAGGGTGTAGGTTTGTGTTTTTAGGGTTTATGGTTTTGGGTTTATAGTTTAGGGTTTATGGTTAGGCTTTAGGTTTTAGGATTTAGGGTTTAGGGTTTAGGGTTTTGTGTTTTGTGTTTAGGGTTTAAGTTTAAGGTAGAGTTTAAGGTTTAGGGTTTAGAGTTTAGGGTTAGGGTTTAGGGTTTAGGGTTTAGGATTTAGGGTTGAGGATTTATGGTTTAGGTTTGGGGTTTAGAGTTTAGGATTTTGGGTTTAGGGTTTAGATTTTAGGATTTAGGGTTTTGGTTTAGTGTTTAGGGTTTAAGTTTTTGGGTAATGGTATAGGGTTTAGGGTTTAGGGTTTAGGTTTTAATGTCTAATGTTTAGGGTTTAGAGTTTAGTGTTTAAGGTTTAGGATTTAGGGTTTAGGATTGACAATTTTGGGTTTAGGGTTTAGAGTTTAGGGTTTTGGATTTAGGATTTAGGGTTTATAGTTAAGGATTTAGGATTTAGGGATTAGGGTTTAGGTTTAGGGCTTAGGGTTTAGTGTTTAGGATTTAGGATTTAGGGTTAGGGTATAGGATTTAGGGTTTA